>CM035415.1:28702649-28732649 GCA_020310875.1 Ceratopteris richardii
GCACGTGGACGTGTACGTGTACGTGCACGTGGACGTGGACGTGGACGTGGACTAGAGGCCCAAACAAATATGCTTATTATGGGCAAATGCTACCTAGAGTCTGCTATGTGCCAGCCACTCTTTGGATAGCTGTGTAAGTAAAGAAGATAAACAAAGAGACCCAAAAAATATGCTAGATACAAAGTTCAATCAACAGGAAATGGTTTCAATCAACAGAGAAGGTTTATGACGTTCATAGCAAGAAAAATAATTGCAGATACAGAATAGGTTTGTCTTTCCTGCTACACCTTGGAAATGTGGGATAGCTATGTAAGTACAAAAAAATAAACATATAGGCCTAAATAATATGCTAGATACAAAGTTCAATCAACAGGAAACGGTTTCAATCAACAGAGAAGGTAAATGACGTTCATAGCAAGAAAAATAATTAAAGATACAGAATAGGTTTGTGTTTCCTGCTACCACCTTGGAAATGTGACTGTTGATTAAACACCCTTGACACATTAGTGAAACCTTAATGTTCTTGCAACAGAGGCTAGCCATACGGCATAAGAATCAATCTGCCCTCTTAAGGACTCCCAACTAATCACAATATCAATTGACACTCTGACAAAAGAATTCATTCATTATCTAAAGAAATTCAGTTTACACACCACATATGGTTTTCCCTCTTTTGTCCTAGAGATCACAATCTCCTTGTATGGGATATTGAAGACCACATGGATAAGCATCTGCTGCATCAAACGACTCAAGATATAACGCTTTTGATCTTCGAATTTCACAAACCTACGAAAAAAAGGACTCTCTCTCTCTCTCTCTCTCTCTCTCTCTCTCTCTCTCTCTCTCTCTCTCTCTCTCTCTCTCTCTCTCTCTCTCTCTCTCTCTCTCTCTCTCTCTCTCTCTCTCTCTCTCTCTCTCTCTCTCTCTCTCTCTCTCTCTCTCTCTCTCTCTCTCTCTCATGGGAGACTTCAATGCCAGGACAGGCAATGATCAGTGTGAGATATTTGACCCAGAAGACCCACAGATACTACGTACCATAGAGGATGAATCTACAGCTCGAGCTTCAGCTGACTCTACACACACTCATTATGGCACTCACTTACTCAGACTAGGCTCTCGACATAATCTCGTTATCTATAACGGGATGGCTCAGTGGCCTACCTCAGGAGGATTGACATGCATACCACACTCAGTCACAGATGGCAGGGGAAGTTCAGTAGATTACGTCATGGGATCTAGAGAGGCCATTCACCTACTTACCTCGTTCACCATCCCACCCATACCCATTGGGGCCGATCACGCATACCTCGCTCTCTCCCTCAAGGGAGACACCCCTACACGCACACCCGCAGCACGCATCCCACACACCACCATCCACTTCACACACGAGCTAGCTCACATATATGCGGCCCAAGTCGAGAAGGGTCTTCTCTTGCTTCACCCTGACACTCCACTATCCCTACTCACCTCACAGATAGCATCAGTTCTTCAGACATCCGCCATCAGCTCCTTCCCACACACCATCCATTCTGGTCACACACCTCCTCTCGGGACTATGCCACAACATCGTTGGTATGATGAGGAATGCAGAGACTTACCGCCGACTACGAGCTCAGCGAGCATTGGGAGAGATCACAGAGAGACAGGCCACGGGACAGATGAAGACTCTCACACGTCGGAAGAGGCGAGCCTTTGAGGAGGCACAGGTGCTTGAGCTATACCATCTCTTTTTATGAGTATGGACAGTGCCGCAGCATGGCGTACCCTACGAGAGCCACGCCCGACCACACCTATTGGGGACCTACACACATGGCATGATTATGCTCAGAGATTATATGAGGTGCCTGGCAGCCTCCCATTCCCCAGCCACTTGAGCCTCGCCCTACTAGTTCTTCTCTTTTCACAGCAAAGATGGTTGAGAGGGCCATAGGACGACTGCGACATGGACGTTCGACAGACCATACGGGATTGCAGAGCGAGCACCTCATATATGCAGCCTCCACTATAGCCCCGTTGATTGCACATGCCTTCAACCGGGCTATAGAGGAGTGCTTCCCAGAGGAGTGGACTAGGCACACCATTGTGCCTATCCACAAATCTGGCAACACCCTGGATCCAGGGAATTACAGGACCATCATGATTGGCCACACCATGGCCAAACTATACGGTGCCATACTTGAGGCAGAGCTCAGCTCATATGCAGAGACTGAGGGGCTACGAGCACGAGGCCAGGCAGGTTTTCAGCGAGCTTTCTCTACTATTGATCACATCTTCATTTTGCGCTGCCTCATTGACAGGGCAAGGGTGCGGAAGAAGAGACTATATTGCTGCTTTGTGGACTTCCGCAAAGCTTTCGATACAGTGCCACGAGAGAGGCTCTTCCAACGCCTTCAGAGCTTGGGGGTACCATCAGGGATGATTTGGGCCATCTATGCACTCTATGAGCAGGTGACTGGGAGAGTACAGTGTCCAGGAGGTATGTCTGAGGCCATTGCTAGCACCATCGGTGTTAAGCAAGGCTGCCCGCTCTCTCCCACTCTATTTGGTCTCTACATCGATGGGATTGAGGACTACATTCTCCGAGCCGGAGGACAGAGTGCAGACCTCGCAGGTACACCTGTCCACATTTTATTATATGCCGATGACATTGTCTTGATTTCAGAGTCACCCGATGGATTACAACGCCACTTGGATGCCCTCGATGAGTTTTGTACACAGAAGGGCTTGACAGTAAACCTTGGCAAGACCAAGGTCATGATCTTCCACACCTCCCCCTTGGTGAGGAATGGAGAAGGATTCACAGCCGGCGGTGGACAAATTGAGGTGGTCACTTCCTATGTCTACCTCGCAGTCACATTCACGAGCTTACCTGGCCCCTTCAGCATGAGACAGGCAGCCACCGATAGACTCACACGAGGATATGCAGCTTTAGCCATGTTAGAGCGGAGATGTCACCAGGCACACTTCCAGGAGCCCCGCACGAAGGGGTGGCTATTTGACACACTAGTCCGACCAGCTATGATGTATGCTGCGACAGTTTGGGCCCCAGGCCTCACAGTCACCCAGTGGAGTGCGGTTGAGAGGCCCCAGGTACATATGATCTCGCGACTATGTCGCGGGAAACACTCGGTACCACATGACATCATCAGGGCAGAGCTAGCTGCACCACCCATGGTAGTAGATGCACTATTCCAGACTATCTTCTTTATTCAGAGGATGAGGGAGCTCCCTACAGACAGACTTACACGCAGAGCTTTTGAGGCATCTATACAGATATCAGAGTCAGGATATGAGAGAGCTTGGTACACTCAGGTTAGAGTATGGTTTGATAGTCATGGGCTTGATATGGACAGATTGCCGCCTTTTCAGTACGACCGAGACTCACCTCACATCCACCTCTCTCGTCATGAGAGGAATGTTGTGCTGAGACAGGATCTTTGGCAGCACTACATTAGTCAGACATGGCACACACCACACATGGGATCGAGACTATTGCACTATCGAGACCAGTTCTTAGACATCCTTGCAGACGGTTTCATGCGGCGGCCATGTTACATGGATACTTCCATGCCTCATAGCTCGAGGGTAGCGATTGGCCAGTTGAGAGTCTCAACACATAGACTAGAGATTGAGACGGGCAAAGCCGCAGACATTCCCAGAGAGGAGCGGATATGCAGGGTTTGCAGAGTAGAGATGGAGGATGAGGAGCACTTTGTATGCAAATGTAGCGCATATGATGGCATCAGAGGTAGATACGGGACTCTATTTACAAGGCAGCCCACCCTCCGAGAGATCATGGACTCTAGAGACCAGCGACAGCTCGGGCGATTCCTACTAGAGATAGAGTCACAGAGATTCCCTACTCCAGCCTACTGTAGAAGCCCATACAAGAGGGAGACAGTCAGCTCACTGAGTTCTTTATTCCACGACATGCTGCAGCCCTCCCCCCCTCAGCCCACACACCGAGAGGGGTGACTCTTCAGCAGGCTCAGACTGCTCGAGCTAGGAGACGACCCCGTGCTAGAGGATATCAGGCCCCGAGACATCACCGACATCAGATTGCAGAGATCCAGGCTCGTCACCAGCGCGCCATGGAGGAGAGACGATTCCAGATGATGGCTGATCCCGCTGAAGCTATCACGATGGCCCTGACTCCACCTCCACCTATGTATCACATCTTACACCCGCCCACTAGCAAAGGATGGAGCTAGTTAGTCGTTTCAGATGCATTCCCATGCTTGTTGTATGACCCCTTTGCATATAGTTTGTCATAGATATCGCACTCCATACACCCCCCCACTTTCATGGGTATCTCCACACGCATTTCACGGAGATATGTATCAGCTTTACCAGTTTCTTTTTCAGCACTTTTATCTTCTCTGATAGACAGAAGATACACCCATGTACATCGATTTGTCACTCATAGGCCGAGTTCGGCCTCCTAATAGACGTAAAAACACTTTCTTTCTCTCTCTCTCTCTCTCTCTCTCTCTCTCTCTCTCTCTCTCTCTCTCTCTCTCTCTCTCTCTCTCTCTCTCTCTCTCTCTCTCTCTCTCTCTCTCTCTCTCTCTCTCTCTCTCTCTCTCTCTCTCTCTCTCTCTCTCTCTCTCTCTCTCTCTCTCTCTCTCTCTCTCTCTCTCTCTCTCTCTCTCTCTCTCTCGACGGAGCATGGCTCGCCTCAAAAAAAAAGATGTGGAAGACATGATTACTAATGCAGTCAAAGAGGCAAAGGAGGCAGACAAGGCACTTAATCAAGAAATGAGGAAGTCCACTGATAGAATAAGAGCCCTAGAAGAGCATGTCAAAATTATTGAAGAAGACCGAGATGAAATGAGAGCTGAGATACATAGGCTTCAAGAAGAAATCATTCAGCTCAGGATTTCCAAAGAAGGAGAGATAACAAAGCTGGATGACTTGAAAGAAGAAATCGAAAATGATTGGAAGATGGGTGTCCAAGAACACATCATATCAGAGATAGAAGCAACACAAAATAGTTGGGTGGAAGTGGTAAGTAAAAGTATTAAAAAGGAGGTCAAAGAAGAAGTGAAGAAGGCAGTCAAGGAAGACGTGAAGAAGGAAGAACTCACATGAGTTCAAGATACACCAAAAGAGGAGAGACTTCGACACATTCAAAGATTCCACATTCGGATTACCGGCCTACCGGAGGGAGCATCACCAAAAGATGATGCCAAAAACATTTGCCGCTGCCTCGGATACGAGAACATGCCCTTCACAAGCGCATGGAGGGCTGGGAGGGATACTTCTCGTTCACGAGCACTGATCCTTCATATGAGCTCCGATGAGACACGGACTGCTTTTTTATACGTCGATAAATACTATGTGGACTACCAGGCGGTGCTCCCTACATGGACGAGGACCTCACGAGGATGCAGGTAGCACACCGACGTGCTTGCATGCCACAAATACTCCAAGCACGCCGAGAGGGAAGGAAGGCCTTTTATCGGGATGGTAAGATCTTCATAGACAACGCCCTATCAAATAGGGAGACACGGCCTATGAGACATCATTACACAAGGAGGCTCCACTCAGAGGAGCAGTGTGGAATTGCAACACGGCACTCTGGACACTACCGGACAGACTCGAGGAAATCCTGGAGTCACATGACTTTGCTTGCATTACAGAGACACATGAGAGCCAAGAGAGAGGCCTACCACGCATTGCAGGTTTTCACTGGGAATATGCATTCAGGACCACGATGAGACAGAGTACAGCGCAAGGATTGGGAGGTGTTGCCATCATATTTAGACAGGAGATATAGAGCCGGATCCATATCATAGGGAGAGATGAGGAGGCACGATACATGTGGGTTCGCATGGAGATAGCACCAGGTAGCTTGATTTACATTGCGATATGCTACTTTCCACCAGGTGGATCCCCATATGCAGGACAAGACTTTGGAGGATCGATTCGAGACACAGACTCACCATACACAGCACTTTTAGATGACATACTACATTTCAGCACCTTAGGAGAAGTCTTCCTTATCGGGGACTTCAATGGCCACACCCAGTCACGTCAATGCGAGGTATACGACATGGATCATCCACATCTCATGAGGGGCAGAGATCTAGAGGAGACGTGCATCAGTAGAGTGCGGGCGGACTTACTTGCTTCTCTCACGGGAGAGGTGAGAGCAGAATCGACTACATTTTGGGTACCATCTCTAGAGCTTCACTCATCCTCTCACTTAGTATTGGTTTGGTGCCCACTTGGTGCTCACCATACATTTATCACATTTACACTTTCATCTCCTATTCCATTAGACCCTCCCTCACCCACTGAGACACACACCACGATACATTTCACACGAGCTCTCACACGTTTATGCACACCATTTACACACCCATCTACTCTCCCTCGATCCACTCTCACCCTTGGACACTCTTCCATCATAGGACTCAGCTCACCATCCTACAGGACTCAGCTCTCTGCATCTTCCCATACCGCACACATATACACCCTCCACGCACAGGATCCATGCCCTAGAGCCGCTGGTATGATGCAAATTGTCGTGAGCTACGGAAGCACCTACGGATTATAGAGCATAGAGGGGATATTACACACACACAGGCACAGCGTCGCATGCAGAGCCTTACTCGCCGTTTGGGAGGAGAGACAGTACTGGGATATTTACCATTTGCTCGTGAGTCAAGACAGTGTAGTGGCATGGTGACATTTGAGAGAGAGAAGGCAGTAGAGACCCATCCGAGACCCGAGCACTTGGCATAGCTATGCACGGAGCCTATACGAGATCCCACGTCCTACCACCTCTGACTTCTTCACACCCACTATGGTGGGACGCGCTATTGCCCATCTACAGCATGGCAGGGCTCATGACCAATTCGGTTTATAGGCAGAGCACCTCATCTACGCAGGCACGACTCTCGCACCGCTCATTGCCCACCTCTTCAACCGTGCATTGCTTGAAGGGTTCCCTGACTCATGGACTGATCACACCATAGTGCCCATTCATAAGTCAGGTGATATTATGGATCCAGCTACATACCGGACGATCATGATTGGCCCTATATTGGCCAAGTTATATGGGACAGTACTAGAGATAGAGTTGAGTACTCTCGCTGAGAGGAAGGGTATCAAGGCCCCAAGACAGGCAGGTTTCAGACGAGATTACTCTACCATTGACCACATCTTCACCCTGAGATGCCTAATCGACTAGGCAAGAGTGAGGAAGAGGAGATTATATTGCTGCTTTGTGGACTTCTACAAAGCATTTGACATGATTCCCAAGGAAGGACTCTTCAGACAACTACTTGATATTGCAGCTCCAGAGGAGATGATATGGGGGCTCTACACCTAATACGAGAGAGTATTTGGTAGAGTCAGATGTCCAGGAGGCTTATCTAATCCACTTGCTAGCACTATCGGGGTGAAGCAAGGGTGCCCTCTTTCATCCACCCTCTTTGGTCTTTACATTGATGAGATAGTGGACTTCATACGGCAACAGAGGGGTGATGGCATTGAGGTACGCGGGTCCACTGTCCATATTCTTTTATATGCCGATGATATTGTACTGGTTTCAGAGTCTGCACAAGGTCTAGAGCATCATCTACATGGCCTAGATGACTTTTGCAGACACAGAGGGCTATTTGTGAACCTTGGTAAAACCAAGGTCATGATCTTTCATACATCAGCACAGGTATGCCGACATAGTTTGTTAACAGAAGCAGGTGGACCGATCGAGGTGGTCGGATCATATGTTTACTTAGGAGTGATGTTTACAGAAGCATCAAGGGTCTTCTCTATGTCTCAGGCAGCCCGTGACCGCATCACACGTGGGTATGCAACACTAGCTTTGATGGAGAGACAGTGCCACCAAGCATATTTCAGGAACCCCGCACAAAGGGGTGGCTCTTCGACACTTTGGTTACACCGGTGCTCATGTATGGGGCAACCATACGGGGACCGGCATTAGCTACATCAGTATGGACAGCATTGGAGAGGCCAGAGATCCTCATGATCGCTACACTTATCCGCAGCAAGCATACAGTACCACATGATATCATTAGAGAAGAGCTCGTTGCACCACCGATGCTAGTTGAGGCACTATTCAAGACAGTATGCCTATTACACAGACTTCAGAGCATGGATACAAAGCGCATTGCTTATCGTGCTTTCCAAGCATCACATGATATAGCATTAGCAGGAGACACCTCATGGTATGCAAAGACACGAGACTTCGACAGTGCCAAGGTGGTAAGGTTCGTAAGGTTCGGTGCGCATTCGGTTCGATGGAAGAACCTTACCTTCGAGGTAAGGTTCGTAAGGTTCGTCCATGTATTAAATTATATATATATATATATATATATATATATATATATATATATATATTTTTTTTTTTTTTTTTTTTTTTTAATTTCAAAATAATACAAGCACAAATAGATTTCTAAACTCTAGTTTCTACACCATATACCATGGTCCATAAGTTATAACCATCAACAATTTAACATAACCATCTTTTAGACTTTATGAATAATATCGCCATCCACTTCAAACATTACTTCCAAAAATTAAAGTTATAACAATAATCAGAAACTCAGGAAACAAAGCAATGAGCATAGCATCCACATAACATGTAATAACTATGAACCAAAATGTACGTGAATAATACATGAAGCATGAAATGTCTCAAGTGAAATCCTGATACAAAAACATAACGAAGAAAGGACATCTATGATGCCTGAGTCCACTGTCGAGTGTCATGGACAAAGGAAATCATCCTGAATCTCAGATTCCATGTCAATCCTATATCTCATGATTGGTGCAGAATTTGGGGAAACTAATGCTTCCATTCCGTCCGAAACGTGCCAAAACCCTAAGATCGACCGTCTTCTTGCTTGATTCTGACATCCAGAGACCATGCTTCGAATTGATGACATCATCGATGACATCATCAATTTGTAACTTCCCTAGAACCGCCCTTGGAAAACCTATATAAGGAGGGGTTGGCCACATTCATAATCAGTCTTGCCGATACCAGTCTTGGGAGCTCAAGGAGTCATGGCCGCCAAGTAAGTACTCTTCAAGTTCCAGTTCTAGTTCTTGTCTTGTTCCTTGTTCTAGTCTAGTTCTTGGACATCCTATCTTGTCCCCTTGTAATCTCGTACTACGAGATCCTGTCGAGTTCTTTCGTGTATCCAGTTCATCTCCCAGAAGAGAGTTCTTGTAATCCAGATATCTTGTCTCATACTTACGATCCCGGGTTGTGGGATCTCCTGTATCATCTCTAGTCCAGTTCTCCATACCTATTGGTCCCGGGTTGTGGGACATCTTGTATAAGTCACATATTCTTGTATCATTTTCCCTAATTGGGTGTTCTTGTAATCATAAGTGTATTTCGGAAATCTTGTCTACTGTAGTCAGAGAGCACAATCTAGTGCTCCCCTGACATTTTGGCAAGACTATCTTCTATCCAAGACCAGGCATCATGGAGAATGCTTATGAACAGATCGTAGCATCACTTCAGAGTCTCCAACAACAAGTCGAAGACCTAAGTCATCGACAGACACAAGTCGAGATGGGACATCCAATGCATGTAGGTGCACTCCTCCAAGAATTACAAGAACGAATCGGGAGTCTTCAAGAAAATCAAGGGAGTATTCAAGTGAATCAACGGCCTAGTACATCATTTATGAAGAAACCCAAGATTTGCATGCCAGAAAAGTTCGATGGGGATCGCACAAAGTTTCGTGGATTTCTCCAGCAAGTTGAATTGTACATCCGTATGCAACCTGATAGATACCCTAACGAGGCATCCAAGGTCGGGTTTATTGGAACCTTGCTCTGTGGCCAAGCATTATCATGGTTTGCCCCAATCTTGGAGAAGAACATGGCAGTACTTCAGGACTATGAGGGGTTTCTTCGAGAACTCTCCGCCACATTTGGAGATGCAGATACAAGTCTAGTAGCAGAAACAAAACTTCGGAAGTTACGCCAAGGTAACTGCCCTTCCTCTACCTATGCATCTGAATTTAGGCTGTTGATATGTGATCTCACTTGGCATGAAGATTATTTCATAAGCCAATTCAGATGGGGCTTAAGAGATGATGTGAAGGACCTTTTGCTCACAATGCCAGAGGTTAAAACATTGAATGAATATATCATGCAAGCTATTCAATGTGATAACCGACTTTTTGAAAGGAAACAAGAAAAACAAGTAGAAGGAAGACCTCGCCAGTGGAAACCTTTCCAACCCACTACTAAAGATGAGTCCATGCCTAAACCTATGCAAATAGATGTAACTAGGTTTCAGCCTCTAACACTAGAAGAGAAACAGAGAAGGAGAGTTAATAAGTTATGTCTCTACTGTGGAAACCCTGGACATATTGCAATTAATTGTCCGAACAAGAGAACAAACTCCAGAGTTGCAACCACCCTTGTAGAGCAGGAAAACGAGGAAGTCCATTTGTAAAAGAGACCCTGCAGCCGGACCATGATATAAGAAAGGGTCTCATAATTCCAACTACACCCATAGAAACATGTCTTGCACCTGTCAAGTTAATCATGCCCAAGAAGACCCTTTCCCTTACAGCCCTAGTAGATTCAGGAGCCTCCTCATGTTTCATCGATGAAGGATTGGTTAAGAAACATGGAATTCCTATACTTCGCAAGAACAAATCAGTAGTAGCTGAAGTAGTAGATGGACGACCTCTAGCATCTGGGAATATAACCATGGAAACCACACCATTAAGAGTACACCTTGGTGACCATGAATCCCACATATGTTTCAATGTAATATCGAGCCCTGTACATCTAGTTATCATTGGAATGCCCTGGTTAAAGAAGCATAATCCAGACATTAATTGGGAAAAGAATAAAATCACCCGTCGAGATATCCAGAAGAACCCAACATATGTTGGAGCCAAAGCCTTCAAACATGCAGTAAGGAAGGAACCTACATATATGATCTATGCCATACCAGCTCAAGAGTCCAAGAAAGATGATCCAGTACAGCTACCCAATCAGTACAAAGGCTTTGAAGATGTTTTTGAAAAGAAGAATGCAGATATTCTCCCAGAGCATAGACCTTATGATTGCCCCATAGATCTTCAAGAGGGAGCACAGCCACCCTTTGGACCAATCTACAAACTATCCCCATACGAACTTACAGAATTACGCAAGAACATTGATGAGAATCTAGCAAAGGGGTTTATCAAACACTCAAAGTCTCCAGCAGGAGCTCCTATTCTATTTGTAAAGAAGAAGGATGGGACTCTCCGAATGTGTGTGGACTATCGTGGATTGAACAAAGTCACTATAAAAAACAGATACCCTCTACCACTCATATCAGAGCTCTTGGAACGCCTTGGAAAAGCAAAATTCTTCACGAAAATTGATCTTCCAGGAGCTTACAACCTTGTCAGGATCAGAGAAGGAGACGAATGGAAGACAACATTTCGAACAAGGTATGGACATTTCGAATATGTAGTTATGCCATTCGGTCTTACAAATGCTCCAGCTGTCTTCCAGCATATGATGAATGATATCTTTCGAGAATATTTAGATGATTTTGTTGTAATATACCTTGATGATATCTTGATATTCTCCAAAAATCTAGAGGATCATGAAGGTCATGTGAAGATAGTCCTAGAGAAATTAAGAGAAAAAGGATTATATGCGAAATTGGAGAAGTGCTCTTTCCATAAGACAGAAGTGGAATTTTTAGGGTACATCGTATCAGATAAAGGAATTTATATGGACCCTAAGAAGATTCAGACAATCCTTGATTGGCAACCACCTTCATGTGTTCGGGGTCATAGTGGAAAGCAACGTTTTCGCAACGGCAACGGGTTAGCAACGGGTTAGCAACGAGGGCAACGTCTGGACCTAGGAGTTGCGATAAAGTTATTTATTTTTCAAAATTTTTATATTTTTTTTTCACATATTTTGGGTCCTATGATATGTAATAAGGTGGGATATGACTATATATATACCATAAAATACTTATTACAATATAAGATATATCATAAATAATAGAGATTATCAATCTAACTTGAAAGTTGGAACTTGGTCGTGACTCGTGATTATATCATAACCCTCCGGAGTCCACACAGCCTTAAGATTATATCAAATACAATTATCTCAAATACATCATCATTATATCAAAATTCAAATACAATGATAACATCAATAATCATAACATCATCATCTAGATTCTAGATTCTAATTTCTAACAACATAATGATCATAACACTTAACTTTCAAGTTTCTAGTTTCTAAGTAGTAAGTTCTAACTTCTAACTTTTAACAAATTACAATAAACATCATGATTTATAATATAAATGATAACACCTGGCATCATAGTACATACATGTCACATGATCATATCATCGTTCATACATCAAAATAAAACAATAGAGATCACTATGACAAATGATAAATCATAAATCATATGAATCATGACGCATGGCATAAATCATAAGTGGCAAATTATAAATATAAAGTCACGACTCACAAGTGAGTCATGATAAGTGTCCACTCAGCACTGTCATCACAATAGTAAATACATATCATGAAATACCAAATGTCAAACATGAAATGTCAAAGCCTCAAATGTCAATAATCAAACTTTGTCACTCTGACATGGTGTCAGATGACAAATCATCACTCTCATCATCATCATCATCATCATCATCATCATCATCCCTA
This sequence comes from Ceratopteris richardii, assembly GCA_020310875.1. Classification (NCBI taxonomy): domain Eukaryota; kingdom Viridiplantae; phylum Streptophyta; class Polypodiopsida; order Polypodiales; family Pteridaceae; genus Ceratopteris; species Ceratopteris richardii. Next base: position 28,715,337 of record CM035415.1, read on the forward strand.
GTAGTAGTGGTATGTGGTCGGCTACTAGTGGATGCATCACCACTACCACTAGGTCCTCTGCGGCTCCGAGATGATCTGGTATCATGCTGAGGTAAGGTCAACTCATGGTAAAGCATAGTATATAAGTCCAGATCCTCTGGAGGAATATCTGGAATATCTCTGACTTTCTCTATATCTACTGTGTCCACGTTGACCTCCCTCACATCTCCTGTATGTCCGCCGCTCTCCAAGAGACGCAAGTTGCAGTGGCAATAAACTAGCCGCTCCAACTGCGCTGTAGATAATCTGTTCCTCTTCTTTGTATGGAAGAGAGCCCATGTGCTCCAATTCCTTTCACAAGGACTTACGCTGCAGTCCTGTGAAAGGATACGAATAGCTAAATCTCTCTGCATTACAACATAATTCAAAAAATAATTAGTACATAAATCATAATACATATTTATCACATGTCACACAGTACACTAAAGACTTTTGACTTAGTACTTACCAACTGAGGAGCACTAGCACCATACATCTCCCACCATGATACTGGCCGCAACTGAGCAGACCTCAAACAAGCAGTATCCTTTCCAAAATGGCCACCACCATTTTGGAATACCAAGAGCTGTCTCTCCAACTGAAGTCGCAACTCTACATCAGCTGGATAAAGCCTATATACATATGTGTTCCATGCACTCAAGAGCTCCTCATCCACGATGGCCTGCTGAGATCTCCATAAGGGATGCAATAAGTGTGCCATCCCATGGATCGGGCGATGAAACCAATCCCATCGATCCCTCCACACAGCCTTTAAGCTGCTCAATCCTATAAACAAAGAAGTTATAAATTTTAGAGACTAATTTTTAAGATAATAAGAATTTTAAGTGTCAAAAATTCAAAGTAATAAGTAATAACTTAATAAATACCTGTCCAATGTCAAATGTGGGCAACGTGAAAGGGACTCGCCAACTCGATCCATGAACTCATAGACGAGTCCCAATGTACTCCCCTCCATATCAACGATGCGAAGGACAGAATATAATGGATGTATGGCACGCACAAGTGCCTCTACATCCCTCCAAAATGAATCCGACAAGCATGTAATCCGTACAAAATCTGCTCTCGGGGTAGTGTGTCCATCCCAGGCAGTCCACTCTGTAGACACAACTGTATGCATCAAAGCCTGCCGCACCCGAAGTAGTCTCTCCATCACTATGCACATGTAAGCAAATCTGGTCTTCGCAGGCTTTAGGATATCCAACTCACTGTATGATCTGAAAATAGCTAATAGTTTTGGTCTCTTTGTGAACAAAGAGACCACCTTATGGCAGGTGGAAAAAATAGAATGAATCCAAGGGATCTTTCCAAGATCCTCTATCAAAAGATCAATGCTATGTGCGGCACATGGGGTCCACGCAATGGAGGGAAACTCTGCCTCTAACAATCTACCCATGGCCACACAATTACTTCCATTGTCGGTAATGACTTGCACAACATTCTTTTGACCGACATCCATAATAGCCTGGCGGATATGACCATATATAAACTAACCTGTGACACAAAAATTACACCAAATCAGCCATGTACATAGTACATAGTACATACTACATACATAATACATATATATAGCATATGCAAAATTCAAATGCGTATCTTAAAATTAAAACTTGAAATTTCACCTATACATACCTGTCACTGTAAGTCAAGCCTCTGATGCATCGATGATGCGAAGGAACATAGTGCCTTTGCAACAATGCACTAGTATGTTATATACATTCCTTTTCCTGATGTCTGTCCATCCATCGCACATAATAGTGCATCCATACTTCTCCCATGTGCCCATCATCGGCTCTAACTGCTTCTCCACTATATCTTTTGTTTTGCGTAGCTCACTAGTCCTCAACTCCTCATATGAAGGACCGCTCCATCGATATCCTAATGTGCTCACTAACTCCATGGCTTCCTTCCATGCGGGTGTGCGTGCAACATTAAAAGAGAGGCCACACTGTATGAAAAGCTTCATTATACCTTGTTTGGCCTCAAGCTCCCGCTGCCTCTGAAAACCCGCACGTACGGATGCCGAAGAAAGTGATCCTCTAGGTGCCTTCACCGGTGGCTGAGTGTCACCCTCAAGATCGACGGTATCATGTCCATGCTCATCATTCCCTCCACTAGAGGATCCCATATGAGTCTGATGTGCTGGAGCATCGTGTGGAGGAGGATAACTGGAGCTAATAGAGGTGGAGGTGGGCCGAGAGCTCTGTGGATACTTTCTAGCTTCCCTTTGAGCTACCCACTCAAGGAGCTCATCCTTGATATCAGCTGGCATAGGCTGCTTGCATGCTGAAATGCCCAAGCCACTAAATTTGGCAAGGTGGGCTTTGATACGATCTGCCCCACCACCCCCTTTGTAACCACATAGGTTACATGTCCATCTCTCACTCCCACCCGATCCAAACTTCCCTTGGCTAGTCACGTACTTCCAACAACTTTGCTTTGGTTTAGGCATGGTGAGTCTCTCTCTCTCTCTCTCTCTCTCTCTCTCTCTCTCTCTCTCTCTCTCTCTCTCTCTCTCTCTCTCTCTCTCTCTCTCTCTCTCTCTCTCTCTCTCTCTCTCTCTCTCTCTCTCTCTCTCTCTCTCTCTCTCCCCCCCCCCCCCTCTCTCTCTCTCTCTCTCTCTCCCTCTCTCTCTCTCTCTCTGCACCCGCTCGACGCTGACCCTCTCCCTGCACCCGCTCGGCGCTGCCCTGCCGCCCTCTGCTCGGGGCACCCGCTCGGCGCTGACCCTCTCCCTGCACCCGCTCGGCGCTGCCCTGCCTCCCTCTGCTCGGCGCTGCCCGGCCCTTCTCTGCCCCGCCTGGCCCTACACCGGGATTGCCTCACTCCGCCCTGGTCTCTACCCGACGTCTCCCGCCCACCACCATTGCACCTGCCCGACCCAGCCCGCCGCCCTCCACAACCGATCCCTGCCCAACGCGTCAACCGTTCCCGCCACAGTCGTCGGCACCCCCGATCCAGCCACAGCCGTCACCAACTTACCCTCCAACCCTTATCGAAACCCTAATCCACATCATGTATCCATACGACTCAAGCACTAACCTTAAAATGCCAAAAAAACCTAACCCTAACCCTAACCCTAGCCATGACCTAACCCTAACCTAACCCTAAACCGAAACCCTAACCCTAATCCCTCGAAACCCTAACCCGACCTTGCTCCAAAAACCCTAACCCTAACCCTAACCCCAAACCCGACCTTGCCCCAAAAAACCCAACCCGAAGTGTGTCCCTGCCCCGTAATCCCTCGAAACCCTAACCCGACCTTGCTCCAAAAACCCTAACCCTAACCCTAACCCCAAACCCGACCTTGCCCCAAAAAACCCAACCCGAAGTGTGTCCCTGCCCCGTAATCCCTCGAAACCCTAACCCGACCTTGCTCCAAAAACCCTAACCCTAACCCTAACCCCAAACCCGACCTTGCCCCAAAAAACCCAACCCGAAGTGTGTCCCTGCCCCGGACTAATAACTGTTTCCTACAGTTATTAGCCACTCCCACCCTTGCTCCATCGCGCATCGGGCGCGCTCCCGTCTTCATCGCAAGTCTTTAGGCTCAGTACTCTGAGCATTCTTTCATCTTCGAATGCAATGAGCGCTACGGCTAAGAAGGACGATTTGACAAAAATGGAGGACAAACTGACCATAGCTATCAAAGAAAACAAGAAGATGGTGGACTCCACTATCACGGCCATCATCAGCCGCCTCTCAAAGCTCGAGAAGGAAGTAGAAACATATCATAAGGAGAGGGAAGCATGGCAAAAAGAGAAAGAAGAATGGACTAAGGAGAGGGCAAACATGAAAGAGGAATTGGAGCTCCTCAAAGCTTCAATGGTCTCTCTTACACCCGAAGAGGGAGAGATTAATATGAACAAGACAGAAGCTCTCAAAGAAGAACTCACCAAATCCTTGACCGAGAGCATGGAAAACAAATTAGAAGCTACCAAAGAAGGGTGGATCGACATAGTGAAGAAGAACATCAAAAAAGAAGCCAAAGAGAAAGCACAAAAGGAAGAAGCCCTCATCGTGCACACCACTATTGAGGAAGAAAAGATGAGACATGCCCGCCGTCTCAATGTACGCATCACGGGCATTGAAGAAAAAGAAGGCTCTACCCCCGAGTCCGATGGGAAAACACTATGCAAGATACTCGGCTACAAAGAGGAGTCCCCCCCATTCATCAAGTCTTGGAGAACGGGACGAGACCCCACGAAGAAGAGAGCTCTCATTCTACACTTCCCTTCCGAAGATATAAGATCTACTTTCCTACGCAGGAGGGTGATTTTGAGAGCACTTGATGGCCCCCCCATCTACCTTGACGATGATCTCACACCCATGCAGGTAGCACACCGTCGTGCATGCATGCCGAGAGTACATCAAGCTCGCAAAGAAGGAAAGAAGGCTTCATACAGAGATGGTCGTGTCATCATTGATGGCAAGGCCATCCCATAGGGATTCGCGGCCTGTGAGACACTCGAGGAGATACACCTTGCAGTTTGGAACTGCAATGGAGATCTATGGACACACCCAGAGAGATTGGAAGAGGTGCGCAAAGACAAAGACATCATTATGCTCACAGAGACACATGAGAGCCCGAACCGGGGCCTACCTCGTGTCCACGGTTTTCAGTGGGAGTCCACATACAGAGAGTGTACACGTCAGCACACCACCCGAGGATCAGGAGGAGTAGCCATACTCTTTAGAGATGGACTTCAGAGCAGGATACAGATAGTCGCACGTGATTCACAGGCCAGATATCTTTGGATTCGACTCCAGCTCTCGCAGGAGCGGATCATCTTCATAGCATTATGCTACTTTGCTCCTTCTAGCTCGCGTTTCGCTATCATAGATCGAGAGGAGGACTCACCATACACTTGCTTGTCAGAAGAGATTACAGAGTACTCTGCATTAGGGGAAGTCTTCCTTATGGGAGACTTCAATGCCAGGACAGGCAATGATCAGTGTGAGATATTTGACCCAGAAGACCCGGAGATACTACATACCATAGAGGATGAGTCTACAGCTCGAGCTTCAGCTGACCCTACACACACTCACTATGGCACTCACCTACTCAGACTAGGCTCTCGACATAATCTCGTTATCTATAACGGGATGACTCAGTGGCCTACCTCAGGAGGATTGACATGCATACCACACTCAGTCACAGATGGCGGGGGAAGTACAGTAGATTACGTCATGGGGTCCAGAGAGGCCATCCACCTACTTACCTCATTCACCATCCCACCCATACCCATTGGGGCCGATCACACATACCTCGCACTCTCCCTGAAGGGAGACACCCCTACACGCATACCCGCAGCATGCATCCCACACACCACCATCCACTTCACACACGAGCTAGCTCACATATATGCGGCTCGAGTCGAGCAGGGTCTTCTCTTACTTCATCCTGACACTCCACTATCCCTACTCACCTCTCAGATAGCATCAGTTCTTCAGACATCAGCCATCAGCTCCTTCCCACACACCATCCATTCTCGTCACACACCTCCTCCCGGGACTATGCCACAACATCGTTGGTATGATGAGGATTGCAGAGATCTTTACCGCCGACTACGAGCTCAGCGAGCATTGGGAGAGATCACAGAGAGAGAGGCCAAGGGACAGATGAAGACTCTCACACGTCGAAAGAGGCGAGCCTTTGAGGAGGCACAGGAGCTTGAGCTATACCATCTCTTTATGAGTATGGACAGTGCTGCAGCATGGCGCAGCCTACGAGAGCCACGCCCGACCACACCTATTGGAGACCCACACACATGGCATGATTATGCTCAGAGGTTATATGAGGTACCTAGGCAGCCTCCCATTCCCCAGCCACTTGAGCCTCGCCCTACTAGTTCTTCTCTCTTCACAGCAAAGATGGTTGAGAGGGCCATACGACGACTTCGACATGGACGTTCGACAGACCACGCAGGACTGAAGAGCGAGCATCTCATATATGCAGCCTCCACTATAGCCCCGTTGATTGCACATGTCTTCAACCGGGCTATAGGAGAGGGCTTCCCAGAGGAGTGGACTAGGCACACCATTGTGCCTATCCACAAATCTGGCGACACCCTGGATCCAGGGAACTACAGGACCATCATGATTGGCCACACCATGGCCAAACTATACGGTGCCATACTTGAGGCAGAGCTCAGTTCATATGCAGAGACTGAGGGGCTACGAGCACGAGGCCAGGCAGGTTTTCGACGAGCTTTCTCTACTATTGATCACATCTTCATTCTGCGCTGCCTCATTGATGGGGCAAGGGTGCGGAAGAAGAGGCTATATTGCTGCTTTGTGGACTTCCGCAAAGCTTTTGATACAGTGCCGCGCGAGAGGCTCTTCCAACGCCTCCAGAGCTTGGGAGTACCATCAGGGATGATTTGGGCCATCTATGCACTCTATGAGCAGGTGACTGGGAGGGTACGGTGTCCAGGAGGTATGTCTGAGGCCATTGCTAGCACCATCGGTGTTAAGCAAGGCTGCCCACTCTCTCCCACTCTATTTGGTCTCTACATTGACGAGATTGAGGACTACATTCTCCGAGCTGGAGGAGAGGGTGCAGACCTCGCAGGTACACATGTCCACATTTTATTATATGCCGATGACATTGTCTTGATTTCAGAGTCACCCGAGGGATTACAGCGCCACCTTGAGGCCCTGGATGAGTTTTGTACACAGAGGGGCTTGACAGTAAACCTTGGCAAGACCAAGGTCATGATCTTCCACACCTCCCCCATGGTGAGGAATGGAGCAGGATTCAGAGCTGGTGGTGGACAGATTGAGGTGGTCACTTCCTATGTCTATCTCGGAGTCACATTCACGAGCTTGCCTGGCCCCTTCAGCATGAGACAGGCAGCCACCGATAGACTCACACGTGGATATGCAGCTTTAGCCATGTTAGAACGGAAATGTCACCAAGCACACTTCCAGGAGCCCCGCACGAAGGGCTGGCTATTTGACACACTGGTCAGACCAGCTATGATGTATGCTGCGACGGTTTGGGCCCCAGGTCTCACAGTCACCCAGTGGAGTGCGATCGAGAGGCCACAGGTACGTATGATCTCGCGATTATTTCGTGGGAAACAGTCGGTGCCACATGACATCATCAGGGCAGAGCTAGCTGCACCACCCATGGCAGTAGAGGCACTATTCCAGACTATCTGCTTTATTCAGAGGATTAGGGACCTCCCTACAGATAGACTCACACACAGAGCTCTTGAGGCATCTATACAGATATCAGAGTTAGGATATGAGAGAGCTTGGTACACTCAGGTTAGAGTCTGGTTTGATAGTCATGGACTTGATATGGACAGATTGCCGCCTTTTCAGTATGACCCAGACTCACCTCACATCCACCTCTCTCGTCGTGAGAGGAATGTTGTGCTCAGACAGGATCTCTGGCAGCTCTACATTAGTCAGACATGGCACACAGCACACATGGGATCGAGACTATCGCACTATCGAGACCAGTTCATAGACATACTAGCTGACGGTTTCATCCAGCGACCACGCTACATGGATACTCACATGCCTCATAGCTTGAGGGTAGCGATTGGCCAGCTGAGAGTCTCATCACACCGACTCGAGATTGAGACGGGCAGAGCCGCAGACATTCCCAGAGAGGAGCGGATATGCAGAGTATGCAGAGTAGAGATGGAGGATGAGGAGCACTTTGTATGCAGATGTAGCGCATATGATGGCATCAGAGGCAGATACGAGACTCTGTTTGCAGGGCAGCCCACCCTCCGAGAGATCATGGACTCTAGAGACCAGCGACAGTTCGGGCGATTCTTACTAGAGATACAGAGTCACAGAGATTCCCTACTCCAGCCTACTGTAGCACTCCATACAGGAGGGAGACAGAGTCAGCTCACTGACTTCTTTATTCCACGACGTGCTGCAGCCCTCCCCCCCTCAGCCCACATACCGAGCGGGGTGACTCTTCAGCAGGCTCAGGTATCTCGAGCTAGGAGACGACCCCGTGCTATAGGATATCGGGCCCAGAGACTTCACCGACACCAGATTGCGGAGATCCAGGCTTGTGACCATCGCGCCATGGAGGAGAGACGATCCCAGATGATGGCCGATCCCGTTGCAGCCATCAGGGTGGCCCTGACTCCACCTCCACCTATGTATCACATATTACATCCCACCCACTAGCACAGGATGGAGCTAGTTAGTCGTTTTAGATGCATTCTCATGGTTGTTGTACTACCCTTTTGCATATAGACTATCATAGATATCGCACTCCATACACCCCCCACCACTTTCATGGGTATCCCCACATGCATACTACGGAGATCTATATCAGCTTAACCAGTTTCTTTTCAGCACTTTTATCTTTTCTGATTGACAGAAGATACACCCATGTACATCGATTTGTCTCATAGGCCGAGTTCGGCCTCCTAATAGACGTAAAAACACTTTCTTTCTTTCTTTCTTTCTCTCTCTCTCTCTCTCTCTCTCTCTCTCTCTCTCTCTCTCTCTCTCTCTCTCTCTCTCTCTCTCTCTCTCTCTCTCTCTCTCTCTCTCTCTCTCTCTCTCTCTCTCTCTCTCTCTCTCGGCTGAGCGCTCAGTGCTCTCGGGTGCGTTCGCTCCAAAGAAGAAGGCCTGGAAAAATGCCCTCTCCCGCGAGCCCGTTTCGGGCTCAAAGGAGAGGGCAAAAAAATTTGTCTGCAACGCAACGCGTTGCGTACGTCGCAACGCAACGCCGTTGCGTTGCGAACGTTGCAGACGCTACGCAACGCGTTGCGTTGCAACTATGTTCGGGATGTACAATGTTTTCTAGGGTTTGCCAACTTCTATAGTATATTCATCAAAGATTACTCCAAGATAGTGACACCTCTTACCAAGCTTACAGGGAACTCCAAATTCTCATGGATCGAAGAAGCGGAAAAAGCATTTCAAACCTTGAAATCAGCATTCACTAGTGCTCCAATTCTAGTTCATCCTGATTCTAGTAAGCCCTTCTTCCTAGAGACAGATGCATCAGACTTTGCCCTAGGGGCCATTCTCTCCCAATATGGAGATGATGGACATTTACATCCAGTTGCATATAATTCAAGGAAATTTTCTCCTCCAGAAATTAATTATGAAATTCATGATAAAGAACTTCTTGCCATAGTGGATGCGTTTGATACTTGGCGTCATCATCTAGAAGGAGAAGCTCATAAAGTTATCGTGTATAGAGATCACAAGAACCTAGAGTATTTTATGACCACCTGCATTCTCAATAGAAGGCAATCTCGATGGAGTAACTTTCTATCCAGGTTCGACTTTGTCATCACCTACCGTCCAGGACGTCAACAATGTCAGTCAGATGCCTTGTCTAGAAGATCTTACCTTGCACCAAAGAAGGGTGAAGAGGCCTTTGATCAACAAGAGAGTATATAACTCAAGCCTGAGCATCTCTAGTTAGCAGCTATCTGTTCAACACATCCTGAAGATTCAGCCTTGAATCATCTGATTCGTGAGAAACTACCACAAGATGTATTATTTTGCAATGTTAAGCCGAAAACTCAAGAAGGAAAAGTCCAAGAAGTAAATGAATTCCAGGAAAAGGACGGATTACTATTTTATAAGAACCTATTGTATGTTCCTCCAGGAAATCCCAGGATCCAAGTACTTCAACAACGTCATGACAACCTTGCAGCAAGACATTTTGGAGTAAATAAAACATTAGAACTCATATCCAAGGATTTTTGGTGGCCTCAAATGTGGAAGGAAGTCAAAGAATATATCCGAACTTGTGACACTTGCAATAGATCTAAGGTACCACGACCTAAGCCTCATGGCCTCTTGCAACCTTTACCTATTCCAGAAAGGCCATGGGCTTCATTGTCTATGGATTTCATCACAGATCTACCAAAGTCAGATAAGTATGATGCCATTCTTGTTATTGTGGATAGGTTCACAAAGATGGCACACTTCATTCCAACCACAAAGGCGATCACAGGCGCAGCCACTGCTAGACTTTTTCTTAGATACATCTTTAGGCTTCATGGATTGCCTCATGATATTGTCAGTGATCGAGGTCCACAGTTCATATCCAGCTTTTGGAACAGTCTTTGCAAGCTCCTTGGTGTTCAAGTTAAACTATCTACAGCAAATCATCCACAGACTTATGGGCAAACAGAACGGGTGAATCAAGTCCTAGAGCAATATCTCCGTTGCACTAGCAACTATCACCAAAATGATTGGTTTGAGTTGTTACCCTTTGCAGAGTTTTCCTATAACAATAGTGTTCATGCATCTACTAAGCAAAATCCTTTCTTTGCAAACTATGGACAACATCCAAGGATGGATATACAACTGTCAAATCATGTCAAGAACCCAGCTTCCAGAGACAAGGCCAAGTACCTGATGGACATTCACAAAGAACTCAAGGAAGAGATCCATAAAGCTCAACAACGATATAAGTACTATGCAGATCAACATCGTGTCCAGAATCCATCGTATCAAATTGGGGATAAGGTATGGTTACTCAGAAACACTTTGCAAACTTCAAGGCCTTGTGCAAAGTTAGACCATCAAAGATTTGGACCATTTACCATCTTGGCCAAGATTAATTCAGTCACCTTCAAGCTCCAGCTACCAAGTACCTTGAGAATACATCTAGTTTTCCATGTATCCATGTTGGAACCATATCAGATTTCACCATTGAGGGGGGAGAGACCTAGTCCTTCACCACCTATCGAGATTGATGATCATGAAGAATTTGAAGTCGAGCATGTCCTAGATTCGAGAATATCCCGAGGAAGATTAGAGTACCTTATTCATTGGAAAGGGTATGACATTAGTGATCGTACTTGGGAACCTGCAAAAAACCTTCAAAGCGCACCAATCAAGGTTCGAGAATTCCATAAGAGAAATCCAATGAAGCCGAGACCAGAGAACGTGACTGCTCCTCGTGGAACTCGTCGCTTGAGGGGGAGGTAATGTCATGGACAAAGGAAACCATCCTGAATCTCAGATTCCATGTCAATCCTATATCTCATGATTGGTTCAGAACGTGCTTCCATTGCGTCCGGAACGTGCCAAAACCCTAAGATCGACTGCCTTCTTGCTTGATTCTGACATCCAGAGACCATGCTTCGAATTGATGACATCATCAATTCGTAACCGCCCTAGAACCGCCCTTGGAAAACCTATATAAGGAGGGGTTGGCCACATTCATAATCAGTCTTGCCAATACCAGTCTTGGGAGCTCAAGGAGTCATGGCCGCCAAGTAAGTACTCTTCAAGTTCCAGTTCTAGTTCTTGTCTTGTTCCTTGTTCTAGTCTAGTTCTTGGACATCCTATCTTGTCCCCTTGTAATCTCGTAGTACGAGATCTTGTCGAGTTCTTTCGTGTATCCAGTTCATCTCCCATAAGGGAGTTCTTGTAATCCAGATATCTTGTCTCATACTTACGATCCCGGGTTGTAGGATCTCCTGTATCATCTCTAGTCCAGTTTTACATACCTATTGGCCCCAGGTTGTGGGACATCTTGTATCAGTCACATATTCTTGTATCATTTTCCCTACGTGGGTGTTCTTGTAATCATAAGTGTATTTCGGAAATCTTGTCTACTGTAGTCAGAGAGCACAATCTAGTGCTCCCCTGACATCGAGTGTCAAACTCCACATAATGACTAATCTATATAGTATAGACTCTACATAATGGGATCAATCATCATGCTCCTCATCATCCATCCCCTCCGAAGAAGACAATGATGATGACTCTGATGGAATGTCTCCAATGACAGTGACATTCCCATCCTCATCGTACTCTGGCTCGATAATCTGAGTGTAATCAATGCTATGTGGTGCTATGTCAATGTCATCTTCCTCAGGAACTGGCTCTCCTCGTCGTCGTGGGCGCATTTTGCGCCTCCTTCTGTACACCGGTGCTGGAGCTACACTCGTAGATGCAATGTCTATCTGAGGCTGAATACCCAATCGACAAGCACGTGCACGTGTCACTCTGCGATCAATACTCTCTAGCTCCTGGTGAAGCATGCGATAGATATCCTTCTTCTCGTCTCGAACAACTGTCATCTCGTCCTCTGTCTCCATCGAACTCTCAAACATGGTAGGAGATACCTATACATTATATAAATGATAAAAAAGAAATTTGAATTACAATTTGTAATATTAAACTTAAAAGAATGAAGGATATAAACTCAAGTATATAAAAAAATACATGTTTTGGTCTTTCTGTTTTTGTTTTGAGGTCATGCACCAATCTCAAGTTTGCCTTACAAAAAACCAACCTCTCTAACTGTTGTAGAGTCAACCTATTCCTAAGCTTTGTATGAATGAGAGAATAGGCGCTCCAATTGCGTTCACATGCACTAGAGGAAGCATCCTACACAGATTATAATTTATGAGTCATGACTAATGACTCATGAGATTTGAATCAATGTTCAATTATCGATAAAAAAAAAAAATACATGTGATAAGACTCGTAGAGCATGTGGAGCCATTGAAGGGTGACCATAGCCATAATGTAGCCACCACTCCAATGGCTCTGCAGTCACCTCTTTGCGCATAGATGTACTCCGTGCATAAGCAATGCCCACATTCCCCATATAGCCTGTGAAATCTCTATCAAAGAGAAGCTGATCGTCAAAGGACATGATGCGCTGCATGTACTCATCCTTCATGTGTCGTAGTTGGCTTCTGCCCATAAAGCCGGACTCTTGAAATATGGATACAAGAGTGCCGAGAATCCATGTATGGGTCTAGATAGGAAAGACCAATGATAGTCCACTAGTCGTAAAATTTCAGATTTCCTACAAAGTAAAATCAATGTTAAATCTGAATTTTTATATAAATACATTAAATAAAAGAAACATACATAAATTTCAAAATTCAAATTTATACCTCTCTTGTGAAAGTTCCCTTCCTCGCACGATAGCCTGTCTCATCTGCATATAGAAATGGTAGACAAGTCCAAGTGTAGAACCCTCTTTGTCCACTATACGAAGTAAGATATAAATGGGCTTCAAAGCAGGAACAATGGAATCAATTTCCTTCCAATAGCTCTCATCCAATACTTTCCTTTGCACATAACGTGCAAGCTCTGTCTGAGAGTGTGGTACGTTTGTCCATCTGCGATCTATGATGGTCACAAGCAATGCATCTATGACTTTTTGGAGTCTACAAAACACCAAATATATGTAACCGAATCTAGTATCTGCAGGCCGAATCAACTCAATGGTGCTATGAGAACGGAATACGGATAATGCCAAATGATTTTTACGTATAAAATTCACAATGCGTTTGGCATCATTCATAATGGGCTCTATCCATGGTAGTTTCCCGATATCCTCTAATAGGAGATCTACACAGTGTGTAGCACAGGGTGTCCAAACTATTTTGGGGAACTCATCTTCAATCATTTCCCCATTCAATTACAGTTGGATGCATTATCTGTGATAACTTGTACCACATTTTCAGCTCCAACCTCAAGAATGGCAGATTTGATATGCCGAAAGATAAACTCACCCGTAATGCGAACTCCCGCTTTACTAGCATCCACAGCACGGAGGAAATAGGTACCTAGGCAAGATGACGCCAGGATGTTTATAACATGGAGTCGACGTGTGTCACTCCATCCATCAGAAATGATGGAACACCCATACATCATCCAACCTGTCTTGATAGGCTCTAACTGTACCTCAATGGGATCCCTTTCCTCATCTAACATGGTAGTACGCAATCGCTTGTAGTCAATTCCATATCAATCATCGCATGGACCAACCTGAGCAATGGCTTTCACCATGCGTCTCCATGCCTCGGTGCGTACCACATTAAATGCAAGATTGCATTCAATAACACACCTCACAATTTGTATCTCTGCAGCCTTTTGTCTTTGTCTTTGTATGGCTGAGGATATAAATGAGGTCCTTGCTTAGCACGTTGTGTAGGAGGGGTCAAGGAGTCCTCTTCCATAGTGCTGACTCTTTGTGATGAAGTTCGACTCCGAGTAGCACTAGTTGCAGGTTGCGTCATCTCTGAAGAAGGAACTATGTCCTCCATCATCTCGATGTCGGCCGAGGCCAAATCACGACGACGTGCAACACGAGACTCTTGTGCCAAGGCATGATCACGTATTATGATTTGAGCAATCTCCGGAGGAACTTTATCACATGCAGAAATGCCCATTCCTCCTAAACCAGACACATGACGTATAAGTCGTGTAGTCGTGGTAGAGAAGGTCTTCGTGCAATATTTGCATGTCCACTTACGGGTGCCTGAGCCCGAAGTACTTTGAGCATTAGCCAATGAGTGGTTAATGGTATGGACATCCCACATGGCATTCATGCTTCGAGGCATATTGATAAGTTAATGCAAGACACTAAGGGCTCTCACAATTGAAGAATGCAAGACACTTGGGACAATGGCCAAGGCTGAATATGGTGGTCACCTCAAGTGCTTAGTGTGAATGCTTAGTGTGAATAACGTTGAATATGGTTGATATTGCACTCGGAGTCTCAAAAATGCATTGATTCGAGAAGGTCAAGCCGCAAGCCTCGGCCCTCGATAGATTCGCAAGTGCTGAAGTGCTCACGAGTGATCACGGAGTCACGCGATGGCCTCAATACTCAGAGATCTCGAGGCTCAAGCTCTATGGCCAATGGCCATTGGCAACTTGCAAGCTCACACAGTCTACAGTCGCAAGTCTCGAATGTGGTCGCTGGTCAATGGTCAGCTCTCGAATCGAAGCACTTCGGTCGTTAGAACTTAGGGCTCGAGTTCCAAAATAACGCACAATCTTTAGTGACCTGTTGGCTTAAAAAAATTGAACCGACCCCGTACGGTTCGTACCGAACTGATCAAACCGTTAAACGTACCGAAATCATCCGGTTCGTGAACCGAATCTACTCTGTGCGACACCTCATGGTATGCAAAGACACGAGATTCGCTGGCCCACCATGGTCTTGACATAGATAGGCTACCACCACTATAGTATGACTTACAGGCACCCACCTACTCGCTCTCTCATCAAGAGAGGAATAGGGTCATTCGCCAAGAGATATGGCATACATACATACAGAGACATGGGTGAGCCCTAGGGATACATTGCCACCGAAAATGCTCTATTACTGTGAGCATTTTCTACATATATCGGACGAGGGCTTCATCGAGATTCTGAGATACATGCAAACATACCTACCCCACCACCTTCGAGTTGTCATTGGGAAGCTCCGGGTTTCATCACATCAGCTTGAGATTGAGAGGGGTCAGTCCAAGGGGTTGGATATCGTCGACCACGACTATATCAGAAGGATATCTCACGCATCAAGACAACCTACGACCGCATGATGGAGCACAGGCATACCACCACCCCCTGGGTTGTCTTCCTTCAGGAGGCACTCAGACCACCACAGATGTACCACATACTACACCCACCTCCACCCATCACCAGTAGCTAGGGTTTTTACTCACTCACATTATGGATCCCCCATGTATTAGGTGGCCATTATCTGCAGAATCAGAGCCAGTCTCCCCTGCCTTTTCCAGCCCTATATAGCTTTGTGTAGCGAGTACTTTTTATTTCATTCCATTTTCTATACAAGGTTACTACACTTGTACATGGTTTTGTCTCATAGGCCAAGTTTGGCCTCCAGAAGACGTTAATACTCTCTCTCTCTCTCTCTCTCTCTCTCTCTCTCTCTCTCTCTCTCTCTCTCTCTCTCTCTCTCTCTCTCTCTCTCTCTCTCTCTCTCTCTCTCTCTCTCTCTCTCTCTCTCTCTCTCTCTCTCTCTCTCTCTCTCTCTCTCTCTCTCTCTCTCTCTCTCTCTTTGATTTTTCCCTTTTATTATAGCCCCTTGAGGGCTTCCCCCCAAGTGGAATGTAATGTTTTGATGTACCTGATCAGTCCCATAGGTCGATTTCGGCCTCCCGTGGACGTTAATATATCTTTCTTTCTTTCTTTCTTTCTTTCTCTCTCTCTCTCTCTCTCTCTCTCTCTCTCTCTCTCTCTCTCTCTCTCTCTCTCTCTCTCTCTCTCTCTCTCTCTCTCTCTCTCTCTCTCTCTCTCTCTCTCTCTCTCTCTCTCAACTGTCTGACCCTCCCATGAGTAGGGATTGCGCCACCACGTGGAGGGCCCTACGTGAGCCACGCCCACCTACACCCATAGCAAATCCTCAGACTTGGCATACCTATGCCCAGAGGTTATATGACGTCCTCAGAACAGCCCCCATACCACATCCTGTGATATCCACCCTATTCACGATAGGCATGGTACGACAGGCCATCCATAGGCTGCAGCATGGCCGCTCAGCAGACCACACGGGACTATAGGGCGAGCACTTTATATACGCAGTCGATGTAGTTTCCCACATGATCGCCCACCTCTTCAACTGTGCTTTGGTTGAGGGGTTACCTGACTCGTGGACTATGCATACCATTGCGCCTATCCACAAGTCTGGCAATATGATGGACCCGGGGAACTACAAGACTATTATGATCGGCCACATCCTGTCTTCATACTTCGTTGCCTGATTGAGAGCGCGAAGGTGAGGAAGTGGAGACTCTGCTGTTGCTTTGTGGATTTCCACTAAGCCTTCGACATGGTCCCTCGAGAGAGACTACTACGAAGACCCCATGAGTTACAGCTACCATCAGACATGCTATGGGCCATCCATGCTTTGTATGCACGAGTCACAGGCAGGGTGCGCTTCCCCAATGGCCTATGAGACAGCCTTGTTAGCACCATTCCATTGGTGTGAAACAAGGTTGCCCTCTCTCACCCACTCTCTTCGGTCTCTACATCAACGAGATCACGGAGTATATACAGCGAGCAAGAGGGCTAGGAGGAGACCTTGGAGGTACGCCAGTACACATCGTATTATATGCTGATGACATTGTCTTGCTTTCAGAGTCACGGGAGGGGCTACGGTCACACTTACAGGCGCTCGATACCTTCTGCATGGAGAGAGGCCTCATAGTGAACCTTGGCAAGACCAAGGTCATGATCTTCTACACCTCGAGGACAATACGCCATCGTGCCTCTTTCACCGGAGCGGGAGGACAGATAGAGGTAGTGGACTCCTACATCTACTTAGGTGTCACCTTCTCGAGAAGCACATGGGTATTCTCCATGGCACATGCAGTGACAGATAGATTGACGCGAGGCTAAGTGGCGCTTATTGGATTGGATAGATGCTGCATTCAGGCACATTTTCTGGAGCCTTGACTAAGG
Organism: Ceratopteris richardii; assembly: GCA_020310875.1. Taxonomy (NCBI): domain Eukaryota; kingdom Viridiplantae; phylum Streptophyta; class Polypodiopsida; order Polypodiales; family Pteridaceae; genus Ceratopteris; species Ceratopteris richardii. The sequence goes on from CM035415.1 coordinate 28,732,569, forward strand.
GGTGGCTGTTTGATACTCGAGTGACACCCGCATTGATGTATGCCATGGCAGTATGGGCACCAGGCATCACGGAGGCCATGT
>CM035415.1:28735149-28817649 GCA_020310875.1 Ceratopteris richardii
CTGCCCCATTATGTGGTCGTGGGCTATCCTTATGCGGGAGATGTTCTGATGATGTAGTCGTGGTCGTTGGTACCCAACTGTACATGGTCTGCGTCTCCCTCTCTATGTCGTTGCCTGCTCGAGCATGAGCCCTATGCCTCAAGAAGGCTTGTCTTTATGATGTGGCTCTCACTGAAAGAACTGAGTAATAGTCTATTGGGTACCTGTATGTGTCCGATGTGTGCGCTATAGCCTTTGCTCATGTCTCTCATATGCTCCCGTGATGAAGCGACCCATCCTCCACTGGTCTCATGTGGTCATGCACAATTGGAGTGACACAATTGGAGTGACTCCTCAATCTAGAACTCCTCAATTTGGAACTGTGCTCATAGGTCTGAGTACGCTTGGCATCTCATAATCAAGTGCTCCTCACTCCCCATCTCTGTATGGCATACTAGGAACCACCTCTCCTCTCGGGGGACTCCTTCGGCCCGGTCTCTCTCGGTCTCGAGCCGATGTGATGAACTTCGAAGCTGCCCAATGACGACACGGAGGTGGTGCGGTAGGTATGTCTGCATGTAATGTGGGGTCTCAATGAAGCCTTGATCTGAGATCTGTAGGAAATGCTCATGGTAGTAAAGCATTTTCGGCGGCAATGGATCTCTCTAGCTGACCCATGTCCTTTGTATGTATGTATGTCATATCTCCTGATAGATGATCCTTTTCCTCTCCTAGTGGGAGAGAGAGTAGGTGGGGGCATGGGAGTCATACCATACTGGTGTAGTCTGTCTATGTCAAGTCCATGGTGGGTCACCCAATCTCATGTCTATGCATACCATGAGGAGGTTTCCCCCACCAACACCAAGTCACGTGATGCTTGGAAAGCTCTGTAAGTGATGCGCTCTCTATCCATGCCCTGGATCCTGTGTAATAAGCATATTGTCTAGAAGATAATGCCTCTACTAGCATCGGTGGTGCAACAAGCTCTTTCCCTACATACATACATACACACACATACACACACATACATACATACTCACCACTAACGAGTCATATGAATGATATCACAATTCACCTAGCAGTATCAATGTAATTCGAAACCAAACAATGTAGAATTAAAAAAACATATATACATGAAAAAATAAGGAGAGAAGAATGTGTCATCATCTCTATACAACTCAAGAGAAATGGAATACGCAATGAAAGACAAGTAATAAGTGGCATAATATCAACTACCTAGTATCCAAAACTAAGCCTCAAATATCTTTCATCCATGATCCAAATACATAATAAATCACAAACATATCATGTGAGTCTTTGATATGATACATTAATGTCAAATAATCATACATATCAATGGTCATGACTGGCTAATGGCCATATGCTACTACTCATCTAAATCCTCTGATTATGAAGCTGATAAAGAATGTCTCCGCTACTAATAATATTTTCTTCATCATCTCTGCTGCTAATAATATTTTCTTCATCATCTTCCATATGCGAAGCTCCTCTACATCGTGGGCGTAACTTTCGTTGTCGGCCTACCATAGAACTCATAGATAGAACATCAATACATAAGTGTATCTTCTCCAATAGAACACGTGAGCGAGCCCTAGTCACTCTCTTGTCAATGCTCTCAATGTGACGTGGTATATGTCCTCTTGCTCATCTCTGATGTGAGCTTCTATGTCTTCCTAAGTGTCCATATTCTCATTGAATATGATAGGCAATACTTGCAATGGAAACATGAAATGGAGAAAAGAATCAAAATCCAAGTGCCAAGAATAATAAGAATTAAACTTCAATTTTTGTTGAATGTTAAAATTATAAATCCTTTACTTTATTTGGACGATCCAACTTTGAGGAAGTCTTGTACAAAACCCAAGTTCTCCTTGCAAAAAGACAAGGAGCTCCAATTGTGCCACACTCAAACAATTTTGTAGTTTCGTGTGCACAAGGGAATATGAGCTCCAATTATGCTCACATGCACTCGAAGAAGCATCCTATGTAGTATGATCAATATAACATCAATATTTGACCAAAAAAAGAGAGATTAAATACTACTATAAAATTTACATGCAAGAGAACTTGCAACACAAAAGGTGCAATGGTAGGAGGACCATAACCATAATGCTACCACCCACTCAAGAGCTTGCATGATCACCTCCTTATGAAACAAGGTACTCCTCCCATAAGCAATACCAACATTTCTCATGTAGCTAGTAAACTTGCTATCGAATGTGAGTTTCTCATCTGTTGTCAAGATAAGCTCCATGTAGTTATCTTTCATCAACTGAAGACTCGTATGTTCCCATAATGTAGATCCCTTGAAAAAGGGATACAAGAGGACTGAAAATCCATGGATAGGACTAGATAGTGTATCCCATCGTGCATCCACAAAGTCTATGATATCCTACTTCCTATTAAATTGACATATTCAAACGATTCAAAATTCAAATTAATAGTACTAAGTAAAGTGCAAATTTCTATCTAATGAAAAGTTATTTCAAAACAATGAAATATATAAAAAATACCTTACAAGTGACAATGTCTTCGACGAAGAGATACCCTCTCGCATCTTCATGGACATATGGTACACAAGACCGAGAGTGGATCCTTCTTTGTCCACAATATGTAGCACAATTTATATATATCTCAACACATGTACTATGGCCGCAATATTAGCCAAACAAACGTCATCCAACACTTTGCATTGCACATAACATGCAAGTTCAGTTTTTGTCATATGCATGGAAGCCCATCGACGATCAATCACGGATATGCGCAAAGCATCAAAACACACACACATACATAGACACACATATACATACATACATGCGTACATACGTACATACGTACATACATACACATACACACACACACACACACATATATATATATATATATATATATATATATATATATATATATATATATATATATATATATATATATATATATATATATATATATATGAGAAGCGGGTGTCGACAAGACAAATCATATCCACTAAACTATGGTTACGAAAAATAACAAGTGTATGATGGTTTTTGCATATAAAAGTTACAATCCTCAACCTCTGTCTTTAAAGTGAAGATCAAAGAAGTGCACGGCACATGGAGTCCAGAAAATTCTAAGAAACTCTTTATCTACCTGTCTTTTTGCAATTAAAGGCATTATCTGTGATAACTTGTACCACATTCTCAGCCCCAATCTCAAGGATAGCAATCTTTATGTGCTCAAAAATAAAGTCTCCCAGTGATGTGGACCCTTGCACTAGCATCAATGCTTGTAGGAAATATATGCCAAGAAAACTAGACACCAATATATTGATGATGTGGCATCTCCTATCGTCACTACATCCATCGGATATAATAGAGCAACATAGGACTTCCATCCCAATCTCATGGGCTCTAGTTATACTTCTATCCATTCCTCTTCATCTAACATGGGTCCAAGAAGTCTATTATAGTCCACCCCATTCCAATCATCATCAGGGCCAACCAGGGCTATTTCGTTCATCATTCTTCTCCAAGCATTTGTCCTCACTACATTGAACGACAAGTTGCATTGAAGAATGCATCGTTCAATCTCTATTTCAACAATGTTTTGTCATTGCTTTTGCAATGCAGAGGACAACATAGAAGAATGTAAGCTCCCTTGTTCATGAATCATGTCTATGTGTAGGAGGAGGATAACAAGACGGGAATGTGGACATCTCCTCTTCATCTCGTTTAGAGACTCTACGAGCACTTTGTGTTTCTTGACTAAGAGAAGGATCCACATCATCCATGAGCTCAACATATGTAGCTTCCATCTCATGAAGACGATGCTCATTTGTCATAACCTCTACTATTTCACGAGGCACCTTCCACATGGAGAGATGCCTCCTCCTCCCACACTAAATACATGACTTATGAAGCGTGTTGTGGAAGTGAAAAAATTTCCACCACAATACTTACATATCCATTTTTGTGTAAATGATGATAATTCAAGACTAGTGATGAGTTGAAGCCTCAATGGAGCATGAAAGGCTGATCACACATTCAATGAGAAGATGCTCACTCATCCAAGGACAATGTAATATGTATGCAAAGTTGACTCTTGAGCACACAAGAGTCTCGACTATGTAGTCATTATGTAGTCACTCCTTAGGATTGAGGCTGAGTGAGCACACTTGGGCTACATAGTGAGGCTAAGTGCTCACACACACGGGATATGATATATATGCAAGCATGAGCTTCACTATGTAGATCCGTATAAGGTTGGTTCAAGGTTGGCTCAAGGCTCACACACAATATGTACACTCAAGTTTCACTTGGAACTCCCCACAATTAGAGCACTCTTAGGTCGAGGCTTCAACTTGTTGCTTCAGCAACAAGGCAAAGGTTTGGAATGGTATGGATGCACAAGGTGATGGGGATTGCTTGCTTGTGTGCTCGATTGTTTAGGAAAGGACTAACTAAGGAAACGCTTCGGAAGTTGGCTCAAACTTTGAAAAAAAAACCTAACTTTTCTTCGAGAGACCGTTATCAAACTAGGACAAACAAGAAACGCGATTCGCATGCGAACCGAACTAAACCAATTGAGAGCACCTAACCATCCGGTTCAGGTACCGGGGCAACCATGCCTTCTAGCATCAAAGATGCATTACAAAGTCCTATTTGGAAGAAAGCAATGCGGGAGATTGATTCGATTCAAAAATATCAAACATGGAAGCTTTGTGAGTTACCAAAAGGTAAGAAAGCTATTGGTGTTAAGAGGATCTTCAAGATTTATAATGATGAAATGATTATGATAAGTACCAAGGACTCGGATCTTCAATTTTTTTGAGTCAAAACTTAAGCCTACATTTTGTTAATGATCTTGGTTTCTTACATTAGTATCTTGGCATTGAATTCAAATTCAAGAATGATTGTAGCTATATGACAAAGCAAAAGTACATTGAGAAATTATTGGAAAGGTTTGAAATATCAAATTATAGACCTATGCAAACACCTATGGATGTTAATGTGTCATTACAATTGGATGCAGATTCAGAACCTTTTCATGCTACAATATATAATCAAGCAGTTGGATGCTTCATCTATCTGTCTATGTAATACATGTCCTCACATTCAGTTTGCAATTTCTCAAGTATCACGATTCATGCACAAACCTCTCGAAATTCATTGAAAACAACTAAACAAATTTTCAGATATCTAAAAAGGAACTATGAATTATGCGATGATCTTTCCAAAGTCATCAAATTTTATACTTCAAGGTTTTGCAGATTTTGATTTGACAGGTGACAAAGACACAAGAAGAAGTATAAGAGGCATTGTTTTTATATTGGAGAATGCCTTATTTCTTGGCTTTCTAAGAAACAACTAAAAGTGGCTACATCTTCAAGTGAAGCAAGAGTATAGGGATTCCTTTACCGCTACACTTGAAGCTATTTGGTTGCAGAATATTTTAAGCTATCTTGATGTTCATATTCCTATGCAGATATTTTCAAATAGTCAAAGTGCCATTGCGATTGCAAAGAATCATGTTATCATGCAAGGACAAAGCAGATTGAAATACATTATCATTATATTCGAGAACAGATATCTAAAAAGCACATTGAGCTTATCTATATACCTACAAGTGAGAATATAGCATATAACTTTACCAAAGCATTATCCAGAATCAGACATGAGAAGTTATGTAGAGTATTGACCTTATGCCATTGTGACATTGAGAGGGGATTATTGAAAAACAATGTCAAAATGATCAAAATTGCCAAATTTCTAGCAAACCCTAAATTTAAGAGTTAGTCAAATTTGGATCAAAGATGGTGAGTAATCTCAAAGTACTCTTTGAGAGCTTTCTAATGATATATAGCATTCTACCATCTGACACCTTAAAGTCCCTCAAAAGTGAAATCTTATTTTCTGCCCTAATTATGCTTTTCATCATAATTATAATTAAAGCTAATGATTTAACTCTCAAAAGGCCCTTAATCCAATGGCCATAGATTAACTGAATCCAAAAGCAACAAGAAAAGCAAAAATCCAATTACAAAAAGCATAATAAAGGCTTTAGTGAAAATTTAGCCGGAAAAACTCACATGTGGGGCTTTTTTCGCTTTTCGATTGTGCTTTTTCGCATAAGGGTTGTGACTATATAAACAAGGCTCTATTACCCACTTATATTTATCAATTCATGAGCTCTATAATGTACAAGCTCTAGGGTTTTGAGCTAGGAGGCATCTTGAAGAGTTTTATGCACATTTGAAGATCTTTTAGCAGCTACCCTTCGTCTTCTTCACACTTCCCAAAGTGTGCATGCTGATTTTTGCGAGTACTAGCTTCTAATTTAAGGTTTTGTTTATTGTTGCTGTTCTAACAGATTTTTTTACCTATCTCCTCAACAATTTGGAATACATAGCTGCTGCTCAACATCAGAGAAGACTTAATTTCAGATTAGGGTTTGCTGATTTGACTGTTCATAACAGTCCACTCACTTCCAATTGCACATATTCTCTTACATGAAACCCTTTTCTTTCAGCGTATATTCCGTCTTGTATCATCACACACATTGTATATTGACATTAAGCATTTAGTTAGTGTGTACTTAGCATTCAGCTCCTACATGTTGAAAATTGTCTCTTCTCTATTCTATTGTCAATCATCTCATTTAGTTTGGTCAAAATGTGTATGTGCTAATGTTCTAAGTGTTGGAAAGGAATACCTATGATTATTATTTGGGCCTACCTCACTTCCAACAAATGGCTCTAGTTACTCTCTTACGAGTTCTGAAATATGTCATGCCCTAAAAGAGAAGGGCAACAAACCATGCCACAAAAGAGCAATAGGTCACACTTTCCAAGTCATAAAGAAGAAGCATTTTTGAACTAGCTTTGGCTCGCAAAACCCTAAAAGAGTAGTAGGTTGTGCTTATCAAGTCATGAAGAACAAGAGCTCTATGCTCATTAGTCCAAATGGCACAAGAACATGCTTAAGAGAAGAGGGGTTTTCAATATCACCTTAGAAGATCTTCAAACCCTAAAATAACATCATTAGCGAGCATTTGAAGATAAGATTTTTAATTTTAGATATATCATAATCCATTGAATATATCACATGATGCAATCATGTAATCATGGACCTCAAATGGCTAGGCATGAGAACACTTGGAGTCATGTTGACAAAGTGTCTAAAATACATGCTGAAGAATACCTAGTGACAATTAAAAAAAAATAGAAATGTAGAAGGCTCATAATCACAATATATAATTATCGTGCAAAAAAGTGTGGCAAACTCAAAATATAAGGTTGTACGACTTTTAAGTTAAGAGTATTGTGGCAGGATGAGGACATAAATTCTAAAGAGGCATATTGATGGCATGCACAAGAAATCTAGCATAGAAGAGGGAGAAATAAACATAATGGAAGCTATCAAAGAGAAACACCAAAAAATTGCAATACCATTGAGAATGAGCTAGAGACAAGGAAAAGTGGATGTGTTGAAGCAGTTAAAAGGAACCTCAAGCAAGAGGTAAAACACAAAGAAGAGAAATGGATAATCCAAAAAGAGAAGCCCAAAGAACATATGCTACGTTGTTTTTTCTTCTTTTCAGGGGGAGGAGGGGTGGAGGGGGGGGAAGGACGCGGTTAGGGGGAGGAGATTATAATACGTACAATGTGTGACCAATGTTAAAGGCCAAGGCCCAAGATAATGTGGATAAATAAGCCAACAAACTCATGACAATGATGGAGCTAAGAACACCAAAAAGACACAAAAGCATAGAGGGTGTAAAGAAAGAATCCAAACATAAGTGCAATCTCGACTAAAGAGAGGACACTGACTTTGCAATTTCCCAACTTATTTCTTCTTCTCTTTCTTTCTCTCGAACAACCTATTCTCACACTCGATGGCCTCATTCATGAGTTCATTCAAAGTATTTACCTTGCACATGGTTAACATGAGGTCCTTGATATCATCACATAAGTCCCATCGAAATTGGTTAATAAAATAATCTTCATGCAATGTGAGATTACAAATGATTTGTCTGAATTCTAATGCATGGATAGATGAAGGTCTATTTCCTTGATGTAGCTTCCTTAGCTCTCAGCAACACGTGAATAATTGGTATCTCCAAAGGAGGACATGAACTCTCCAACAAAGGCCTTGAAATTATACAAAATATCCATGTCCTTCTCCAAGATAGGTGCAAACCATGAAAGATCAAGACCACATAACAGAGTTCATATGAATCCCACTTGAGAAGCATCATCTAGGTACCTATCAGGTTCCATTCTTATGAAGAGTTTAACCTGCTGAAGAAATCCTCTAAACTTTGATCTTGTCCCATCAAATTTCTCAGGCATGCTCACTTTTGGGTTTTCTTCATATTACTTGCCATGGGGGTACTTCAAGAAGATTGATTTACTATGATATGTAGCTCCTTGATTTTCCTTTGGAGTTTTGTGATTACATCTTGAATATTCTCATGTTGGATCCTTTCTTGGTTTTCTCGTATCTCTTTGACTTGTTGTTGAATGACTTTAAGTGAAGAAAAAATTTCTTCACGAATAATCTCCATGGTGCTTGGTCTTGATGAAGGTAGTCTTGCCAAAATGTTAAGCGAGCACAAGATTATGCCCTCTTATTAGACTAGACAATATTTCAGAATTATACTTTCGATTACAAGATCACCCACGTAGGGAAAATAATACAAGAATATGTAACGAATACAAGAAGTCCCACAACTCAAGACCCATAGGTATGGATAACTCGACAAGATACAAGAGATCCCACAACCCAAGACCGTAGGTATGAAGCAAGGTATCTCGATTACAAGAACTCCCTTCAGGGAGATAAACTAGATACAAGAAATAACTCGACAAGATCTCGAACTACGAGATTACAAGAGGACAAGGCTAGATGTCCAAGAACTAGACTAATCAAGACTAGAACAAGGAACAAGACAAGAACTGGAATTGGAACTTCGAAAGTACTTGCTTGGAGATCACGACTCCTTGAGTTCCCAAGACTGGCATTGGCAAGACTAGGGATGTATGTGGCCAAGACCTCATTATATAGGTGTTCAAGGGTGGTTACGAATTGATGATGTCATCAATGATGTCATCGATGACGTCAAGATGATGTCATCAACTCAAAACAAGACCTATGGGTGTCAAAATTAGGCAAGTAGATAATCGATCATGGGATTTTGGCACGTTCTGAATGGGATGGAAGAATTAGTTCCTCCAAATTATGAACCAAACATGAGATATAGAAATTCACATGGAATCTAAGGTTTAGCATGATTTCCTTGTCCATGACAAAAACAATCATGCAAGCTATATGTGGGTGTGATTGAGAATACTTATGAGCTAATTTCTATATTTTGTTATATGTTACTTTCTAACTGGAAGATCAACCTATGTTGCACCCAAAGAACAATCACCTTTCTCTATACTTGATCATGATATATGGTAGATCTTTAGAAATATAGAAATTATGAAACAAATTAAAACTCTTAGGACACTCTTAGGGAAAATTGGTGTGTTGTGCCAGCTTAACATCACACGTTTAATCCAAAGCAAGAGGGATACTACAGCAGTCCACCTAGAGAGCAAGGACTCATGTTCGTAGAGGTAGAGAGACAAACACGTTTCCCAAGTATAAGCTTCAAGTTTATCCAACATCATAAGTATTAGATCCAGAGGACCAAGCCATGGGATACAAGGAGATCTATCACACACACGTCTTACTGTACACATTATTAAGGATAAAGACAGGAGTTCCTCTGCACTTATCATGATTGCATGACTACAGGATATAGTTCCACTTTCTCCATCCTATCATTGTACACAACAATCCATTGTATGGTGCATTCCATATGAAACACTTTCCCTTCGCACTTATTCTACCCTTTATGATTGTACAATCTGTGGCCTGGGAAGATTTGGCTCCCTGTAGAGGTTTATATATCGTTTTTATTTCTTTATTTCTTTGGTCTCATAGGTTACTTTTGGGTTTTGAAGAATCTCTCTCTCTCTCTCTCTCTCTCTCTCTCTCTCTCTCTCTCTCTCTCTCTCTCTCTCTCTCTCTCTCTCTCTCTCTCTCTCTCTCTCTCTCTCTCTCTCTCTCTCTCTCTCTCTCTCTCTCTCTCTCTCTCTCTCTCTCTCTCTCTCTCTCTCTCTCTCTCTCTCTCTCTCTCTCTCTCTCTCTCTCTCTCTCTCTCTCTCTCTCTCACACACACACACACACACCTAATTATTTCATCCTGTTGAGGAGTAGGAAGCAAAGACAGGCAATACGAGAACTGAGAAGATGATGGACTCCAAGTCCTCGAATTCAGAAGCCATCTCATGGCTCCGTTCACATGTCCAGTTTCGCAAGCAATGCCTATCCGAATGCTTACAAAGCAAGAGTCAGTTTACACTGCATGGAGCGACATCTGCTGCATGAACCTGCTCATGACTTAGCAGGCAAGCAAAACAGCTTCTCTGACAAAGCTAAACCCATTGCTGGACCACTAACATTGTTACTTGGTAGGCTCAAGAATCGCATCCAGATTCCAGGATGGTCCGGAACATCGAGAATGGTGAAATCTATGTCTTCTCAAGACAGTCTTGAGTGGATTGAACGTACAAGTGAAGAGCCTAACGGACCCATGTATGCTTCATCAATCAGTACACTATCGGGCACATTATTTGTTAGATACATAGCTCCAACACCCACTACTAAAGGAACAACCATATGATGAGTAAGACAATCATGCATGTAGCCCATGTGTAGGTAAGTGGAAAGAACTAGCAACATAGAAAGTTCGACCCAAAGGTCCACCATAAGAACTCTTGCACATGCCCAAGGGCATGAACTATCCAAGCCAACGAGTAGCAACCACCAATGGAAATTGAACCCTTGCCCCTCATCAAGCAAGGCAAAGAGCTCAAGTGTTGAGGACTATTGGAAATGCACGAATGTACTTGAGATGGTCCATTCATAGGTATTTAAACGAAGATAACATTTTTTTTTATGTTTTAAGTTTCACTACGAATTCTTGAAATTACAATAACAATGGACACAATACCCATCATGCTCTTCTAATTCAACAAAATACGCGTAATTCAATAGCTCCATTAGGGCCAATTAGGCCATACATTGTGCGTGTGGCCATATATTATAAGAATGCAAAAGTCCCTAGTTAGGGCGTTATCCTAAGGTCCTTTGAATTACTAATGAAATGAGTGTGCATGATGACCACATGACCATAGTTGAGCATTCTAAAAAAACTAACCATTACAGAGGCAAGGGGATAAACTGGATGGGAGGAGAGTGGCACATACATCATTCTGAAATTTACCTCTTACATTTGGTATCTAAATCACTTCTTAGACCTTGGAAGGTGCATGAAGACTTGCTATTTCTAAAAATTCCCACACCGAAGCTTATGGCATCATCTTGTTTGATGGTCAGTGTTTGTGGGTCAAATTGGGGAAGGAGAGTTATGGTGCTTTGGAGTAGTGAAAGAAGGTGTTAGTAACCCAAAGAGGAGACCAAGGGAGCCCCATGGAGACTTTTGTGTGCCAAATAGTGCTTTCAAACATATGCAGGCTATATATGAGCATCAATTTCCACCCACAAAGAGTTACACAACCATTAAATGCACCTCATGTGGCTCCTCTGCAAGGTTCTAATGTGAATGAGGTAGAAAAGGCTCTTTTATAATGATTTCTCAGCTCACATACCTTGTTTATGGCTTTTTCTAACCCATATGACTATGTGCATGCATCTCTAAGGGAGGAGCACCTTTAACCACCCCCTCCCCCTCTCCCCCATTTCCACAAGGACTCTTTTTCTTTCTTCTCCAGAACGATACCATAGACTCTTTTTGAGTAGCTATGAAGAAGACCAATTTGAACATAGAGGACTATATCTCCCTCTCCAAGTGTCCAAATTGAGTTATCTTAAATCCTAAAGAACCTCACCTTCTACAATCGAAGAAGACAGCTTGAGGTGCACCAAGTAGAAGACTAATTGCGAGGATAGGCACACACAAAAAATGACAATGGTAAAACCCCTCTCTCATGCAACTTATAAATAAATGTTGAGTTCTTGTTGAATAACTTCATTCTCCAAGCCTTTCCCATCAACCACTCCTATCAAAAGAGTGGCTCCCAATCCAAATCTTTCTAGCCTCACATCTATATACTAGGTTCCACAACCTTGGTAATTTATAATAGATGGGTGCTCAAATGCATCATTGAGCATGTGTAAGATGTGTTTTTGAAGACCTACAAAGTTGGGTTTTTTTTGTGATCATTTTACAAACAAGAACTATGATTCTTTGATTGAGTTTAGAGAGTATTCTTGTGAAAATGAAGTATAGCAAAAGATGTACACTTAGTTCATCCATTCATTCACATAGGTACTAATGCTAACAATCCATAACAATATCCCACTAAAGGTCTATTGGCGTGTAGTCTAGGGCATGCTCACACACTTCTATTTCATCAATCTGCAAAGAGTAAACATCAACCTAGTTGTATTCGGCATCATAAGAAGATGGGATGGAAGCGTGTCAAGTTGAATAGTCCAAGCCCATTGTCATGATGGCATCTACAATGGTGTTGACTTCTTGTATCCATGATGGTATCAAACCCAAAATCTTATCTCATGGTGTAAACTAAAGCACCTCCAATAGTATCAACTAGGGCACCTGTGATGGTGTCATTTCAACACCTACTTTGTGGGTTATCCTAAGGTCCTTTGAATCGTTAATGAAATGAGTGTGCATGATGACCACATGAACACACTTTAGCATCCTAAAAAATAACCACTATGGAGGCAAGTGGGATAAATTGCATGGGAAGAGAGTGGCCACACATCATTTTGAAATTTTCCTCTTACATTTGGTATCTAAATCACTTCTTAGACCTTGGGAAGTACATGAAGTCTTTCGATTTCTAAAAATTTCCACATGAAAGCTTATGGCTTCATCTTGTTTGTGGGTCAACTGGGGGAAGGATAGTTGTGGTGCATCAGGGTAGTGAAAGAAGGTGTTAATAACCCATAGAGAAGACCAAGGGAACCCCTATGGAGCCTTCTATGTGCCAAATAGTGGTTTCACACATATGTAGGCTATGTATGAGCATGTGTTTCCACCCATTGAGAGTTACAACACGACCACGAAATGCACCTCTTGTGGCTCCTCTACAAGGTTCTAATGTGAATGAGGTAGAAAAGGCTCTTTTATAATGTTTTCTAGGCCTCATGGACCTTGGTTATGGGATTTCTCTAAGCCACATGAGAATATGCATGCATCCCTAAGCAAGAAGTACCTCTAGTCACCCCCTCCTCCTCTCCCCCATTTCCACAAGGATTCATCTTCTTTTTTCTCCAACACACTACCATAGCCCCTTCTTTGGTAGTTATGCAGAAGACCAACTCGAACATAGAGGACCATATCTCCCTCTCCGAGTGTCCAAATTGAGCCATCTTAAATCCTATAGAAGATCAGATTCTACAATCGAAGAAGACAACTCGAGGTGCACCAGGAAGAAGACTAATTGCATGAATAGGCACACACAAAGGATGACAATAGTCAAACCTCCCTTCCATAAGAATTATAAATAGATGTTGAGGTCTTATTGAAGAACTTCATACTCCAAGGCTTTCCCATCAACCACTCCTCTCAAAAGAGAGGCTCCCAATCCAAGGCTAGTGTTATGCTTCTTATGGATTAATGTTTTCTACTTCATCTCTTGGTGATGCTTTTGCATGTGTATTCGTCATGGTTGGAAATTTGGTTCCATGGGAGCCATTAGTGTCTTTGGCTTCCAAACTCACTTCATCATTGACTATTGTGAGTTTCTTGCTACTATAGGTGAAGTGAGGTGAAGTGAGTTGAGCTTCCTTTGACCTTTTCGTTAAGCTCTTACCCTTGCTTTTACTTTCTTCTCAGCTGGGATCATAATGTTTGATGTATGCAAACATTTCTTTGTACCCATATATGTGACCTTCTTTGTTGAGTTGCAATAGATTTCTTACACAGTCAAACTTGTCACATTCGTTGGGTTGGTCTCTTGCCTAATGATGGCTTGGGTTTCTTGGTTCTCCTTGGTTCTCCTTGGTTTTTCCCTGCCTTGTTGTTTAGGTGCCCACATTTGAGATTCAAATTTGTGTGCTTTAAATGGATCCTTGAGACCTAGGCGTTCTGACTCTTGGTAAGTGGACAATGATGATATGGACGAGCTTTCTTTGTCAGTTGTCTCGGATGTGGTAGGGGATCAACAATAACCTTCTCTTGATCATCCTTGGGTGTGATGTCCAAGATCTTTGTTGAAGATGCTAGCTCTTCTCTAGACCTCTCCTCTCTATGTTATTGACACTCATCCTCACATTCACTCTTGATGGAGCTATCATCACATGATGTGGCCATAAGTGGCACAAATGAATGTGAGTCATGGATTGCAATCAAGCATTCAATTTTAGGTGTGACATGATGTGGATTAAAAAATGACAACATTCCATGCATATGTCCATTATCAACCAACACACATCCTAAACAATAATCTACTATCAGAATGCATGATCAACTAATCTTCTCCTAATGGTATTTGTTCTTCCATATGCCATTCGTCCACAATGGAAAATTCTTTTAAAGAAACTAGCCCTTCAATATTTACCAAAATCATGGTTTATTTTATGTGTGATAGCTTCCTTCCTTTTATGTTGACTTTAGCGGCATTTGTTTGAAAAATTGTTTCTTGCATAGCACAAGCTAATTCAATGCAAATCACACTCTTTCATTAGCGTTGAAAATCCTTATCTTTAATGTGATCCTCTTTTTTTTTTTGTCTTCTCTCAGTAGCACAAATGCTTTTTGAAGCTCTCAATTGTGTTTCTTATACTCGCTCTAGAAGCTCTACATGGTTGGATAACTCATGACCTTTCCATTCATATGTTTCTACTACTCTTAGTGTAGGAATGAAAGAATCAACATGTAATATAGAATCATGTCCATACACCAAATAGAATGGTATCATTCCTAACACTATTTTGTATGCAACTCTGTCCGAATTGCATGATGCAATTGTTTGTCCCAATGAGAGTGATTGTTATCCACTAGTTTGGTGAGTATCGTACATAGGATTTTGTTAGTACTCTCATCTTGAACATTAGATTGAGGATTCATTTTGAACTATTCAAAATTATTTTAATATGCATTGAATAACATCACCTATGAAATGTGTTTGCCTATCACTAACTATCTTGATAGGTAAGCCATATGTAGTGAAGATTTCTTCAAACAAAAACTTTGTTGTGATATGAGCAACACAATGTCTTGTAACTCTAACCTCCACCTATTTTATCAAATAGTAAATTGCCACTATAATATACTCAAAATGAAAGCCTTTTTATAGAGGTTTGGTAGGTCAAACAAAATCAATTCCCCACTTAGCAAATCCTCTCTTGCTCATCATTGGTTTGAGTGGCATTTGATCTCTACGGAAAGGTATTTGGCTCTCTGACATATGTCACACCTTTAAATGTAAGCTTTTTCATCCATGTGCAATGTAGGCCACCATAAGCTAGCAAAAAGAATGTGCTTGGTTGTTCACTCAAGGGAGAAATATGCACTTGAGGCGCCTGAGTGAGCCATTTCAAGAATTGGAAAGTATTCACTTTTATGTATGCACAAACTCAAGAAGTTTCTTCCCTTTTTTATAGAGTTGATTCCCTATTAGAGAATATTCCTTACATACTTATTCAAGTGATTTTTCTTCTAGCCATAGTAATACCTTTTGGAAGTATTCCTTCTTGAAGATAATCTATAATAGGTTTACTCTATTTTGGTATTATCATCACTTTATATATATTTGAAAGTTTCATAGTTGGTCTTCTCATGCAAAATTAAAAATTAGAGCAATAAATATGAATAACATCATTTTCCACGTGTGTCCAATAAGCTCCTAATTGCTATAAGTTTTGCAAAGTCTTAGTTTGGAAGAAATGCCAACCCAAACTAGCAATGTGGATTTGTGTCATCAGATTCCACTTTTCATCTTCTTCCACACCACAAGACAAAATCCATCACTCTTTATATATATATATATATACATCTAGTTATGATATGAAAATATTTAGCTTCTCTAATTTCTTTTGTTGGAAGATTTCACCTCCAAATGCACATCAAGAAGCTTGGACCCTTCCCAAGACCTATCTGCCCTCAGACCAGTACTCACTAAAACTAGTATATCTCACAACTCCCAAACCCAATACAAAAACCCTTTTAGCCACAAAAACTAGACAGGAAGGGCTTTTCAATGAGCCATCAATCACCAGATTTGGACACCTATAGACTTGTCAATTGAGTCACACAAAACAGCCCAGTTTTCCTAGTAGGTTTCGGGACAGAACAGCAGACAAAGAAATAGCAATATCTCAAAGTGAAGAGTTTTGCCAGAATTTATTTTGTAATAGAATCCTTGCTTTATAAGCTTTCCAGCAACTACAAGAACTCTCAAAAGGGAGCTTCCTACAAATGGAAATTGAAGTCCTGGCAGGCTACTATAGAAATGGAGCACCCTTTGGAAAGGGTACGAGAGATATACAAGAGAATAAGAGCATCTATGAGAGCCTATGGCTCAATGACACATATATATGCAGCACCCTGACTTCTTAGCATCCACACACGCCTTGAATGAGCTTGGATGGTCTTTATATAGATTTGGGAGCCTTCTATGACTCTATATATAGATATGTCCTCCATGTCTCTTCACATGCCCTCCTTGTCTTTTCACTTGCCTTGTGACTTTGTCTCTTCATTGGAGTGGCTTTGGGTGGTCCAATGCCTCCTTTTGGATAAGGTTGCACCTTCAACTTTGTACTTTGACTTTCCTAAGGTTCAAAAGCCTTCAAATGAAGTTATTTTATGAAAAACAAAACTTGAGCTTGCCCTAGAAATGCATATCTTTTAACACTCCCCCTCAAGCTCAAGTTTCTTTTGCATTTGAAGTTGGTTCCTTGAGTTGTATGGCTTGCTTAAGCTTAGCAAGCTTTCCAGCATCCAAGAACTTTGTTAGTAGATCAGCTACCTGGTCCTTTGTACTTACATGATGAATATCCACTTCCTTTTCAAGCACCTTCTCCCTTATGAAATGATAGTGGACTTCGATGTGTTTGCTCCTTGCATGAAACATAGGATTGTTTGCAAGATAGATGTTTGATATATTATCTCTAAACAAAGGAACTGATCCAACTTGCACATTCAAGTCTTTCATTAGCTTTTTCATCCACATTATCTCACAAGTAGCTTGGGCCAAGGCTCTATATTCAGCTTTGGTTGAAGATAAAGCAACCGTGGGTTGCTTCTTTGAACTCCATGATACACAATTGTTTCCTAGCATGATCACATAACTTGTGGTGCTTCTTCTATCATCTTTGGAGCCCGCCCAATCAGCATTTGCATATCCTTTAGCTCTAATGATCCTCCATAAGCATAGAAAAGTCCTTGATTTATTGTACCTTTGATGTACCTGAGTATCCTCTTTGCTGCATTCAAATGATCATTAGTAGGAGCATGCATGTATTGAGAAAGAACTCCTACACTAAATGCCAAATCAGGTCTAGCTATGGTTCCATATATAAGTGAGCCTATCAGGCTCCTATAGGTATGAATGTCCTCAAGTTCTTCTCCTTGGGTGGAGCTAAGTTTGGTGTTTACATCCATTGGTTGCTTTAGTGGTTTGCATCCACTCATTCCAAACCTGTACAATACATCCAACAAATATTTTCTTTGCATCAAGTAGAGACCATCATTTTTGTACACAACCTCAATGCCCAAGAAGTATTTGAGAATTCCAAGATCTGATGTCTTGAATTCCTTCCCAAGCTTTGCCTTAATTTCTTTGATACCTGCATCATTATCACCTGTTATGATAAGATCATCAACATATATGCATATGTATATAGATTCTCCATCAACCCTTTTGATGTAGAGTGAAGGATCTGAATCACTTGCAACATAACCACACTTCATTAGGTACTCAACCAATCTCTGATTCCATGCTCTAGGTGCTTGCTTGAGTCCATACAAAGCCTTCTTTAGTTTACATACAAAATCATGCTTCTTTTCATCTTCATAACCTATGGGTTGATACATATAAACCACTTCTTCCAAATTTCCATTAAGAAAAGCATTTTTAATGTCCAATTGAAGCATCCACTGAAATCAAAGTCCTAATTGTATTCTTATTTGCAATAGGACTAAAAGTTTCTCCATAATCAAGCCCATATGTTTGTGTGTAGCCCTTAGCTACTAGCCTTGCTTTGTACCTTACTAAAGATCCATCTAAATTCCTTTTGACTTTGTACACCCATTTGTTTGTGACTACCTTAATGCCTTCTTCTCTAGGTACCAATTCCCAAGTTTGGTTTTTCTTGAGAGCTTGAATCTCCTCATCCATAGCATCTCTCCATTCCTTGTGTTGGCTAGCTTCCTCATAGCTTGACGGTTCCTTATCTTTGATAACCTGTGTCATATAAGCATAATGCTTTGCAATAAAGCTATAGTAAGTGAGCTTTTGAATAGGATGTTTTACCCTTTCTGACCTCCTTTCACTACCTGTTATTGGATATTTCTTCAATGTCCATTTCTTTTGCACTTCAGGAGTTACAACTTCTTCAAATTCATCTTCATCTTCACTTGAATGAAAATCTCTTACCAAGTTACCTCCATTACCTCTATTGTGGCTACATTCTTATGTATGCTCTAAATCCTTTTGCTTTCCCTTCCATGATGATGAGCTTGTGAAGGACTTGGCATACTTGGTCCACTTAATGTAGTGCTAACTTGCACTTGCTCTTCATGTACCTGATCTGCATGTACAAAGTCTTCTTCTTGCAAATCATTCAAACCTCCATACCAAGGTTTTAACTCATCAAAAACAATATCCCTTGACACTCTAAGATTTTTAGTGACGGGATTATAACACCTATACCCATTTTGCTCATTTGAGTAGCCAACAAAAATGCATTTTTCAGCCCTAGCATCAAGTTTACCTTCTCTAACTTCTTGTGGGACATGAACATAGCATATGCAACCAAAAATCATTAAATGAGACAAATTTGGTTTCCTTTGATAGTATACCTCATCTGGAGTAAGATCATGAACTCGTGAAGTTGGTATTGTTCATAATATATGATGTTGTGGTTGCTGCATCAACCCAAACAAGGGCATTTTTTAAACCAAATGGCATAACCTTGAATGCATATATCCCCCATTCAATGACAAAGATATTTAGTGTTGGTCGTCAGGTGCAATTGCAACTTGATTCTAACCTGAGAAACTATCTAAGAAGTTATAAACCTCCTTGCCAATTACCCTTTCTAAGAGATGATCCATCATGGGAAATGGATAACTATTCATTATTGTGGCATCATTCACCTTTTTCAAATCCATACAGACTCCTAGCTTGCCATTTTTCTTGGACATAACAACTATGGTGGACACCCATTCAATGTGCTCAATCTCGTAAATAAAACCTACATCTAAGAGTTTATTGATCTCCTGTTTAATCTTTGTCGACTATATGTCATTATAATTCTAAGGCCTTTGTTTAGAGGGTTTTGCATAGAGTGCCATGGGGATCCTATGGGCACAAAATATGAGGTTCAACACCCTTTAAGTCCCTATATGACCAAGAAATATATCTTTATTGCTAGAACGATTCTTTCAATAGAGCCTCTTCCATCTTAGATAATCCAATATATGTGTACTTCTCTTCTTTGTCTTTTATAGTGACTTCTACCTTCTTCTTTATTTCTTGGTTGTTGTAAGGATCTCCTATTTTGGCTTCATGCTTTGGTCTCAAATTTAATGCTTTTTGGCTTTTTACCTCATATTTATTGAAATGCTTAGGAGGCTCAAAGTTGTATGAATTTCTTCTATTGAGGTAATACTTTCCTTGTCTAGTTCCTCAACCTTGTATACGGGGTATGTATAATTTATGGGATCACTGATTACAATCATCGATATGGACTTCTATCAAGAACTCATTTTTTGAATCAAACTTAAATTCCATATGAACAAAACTAAGTCATCATCATCAAACTCTCATCTTGACTCAATAATGGTCTCCTTCCTGAATTTCCTCAAGAACCATTAACTTGAACAGTCCATTAAGATTGTAACCTTCTTCATCACGATGTTCTATTAGATTATTCTCATTAATAGAGATGTCCATGGAAGCTAGGATTTGCATCCAACCATAGGTTCAAACTCTTTGGCATTGAAGCATAGAGGAATAAAACTTGGATCTTCAACTAATATGTCTTGAATTACTAAATTTGTAGGATCTCTTCATGCTAATCATTGCTCTTCTTTGTGATCTTTCCTTGAAACCCACAACTTCATGTCCTCATCCATCCATGATTCAGATTCTAATGATTTATCTAAGGGAAAATAATCTACATCTTTGTGTACATTATTCCACTAACTAGGAGGAATATCTCTATGTTCATATGTATGGAGATTGATTCTCATTGTCATCCCCAAGTGTTGCAAGTATAGAGCATTGCTACCAATCTTGCACCATTTTCAATGACATATAAATGGTCTTTCTAGAATCATATCATAATTACTTGCATGGTTGAAATTACAAATAGGTAGAGTGTGATCGAAATCCACTCTGCAAGTGATCAATTTCACATTCTCTAGCAAACCAATAGATCACTCTATGTGCCCATAAACCTATTCTAATTTTAAATGAGTGGGATGTAGTGTAGGTTTTCCCCACTTTTCCCCTATGGATTTAGTGGCTATCGCTACACAAACTCCACTCTCTAGTATTTGTTTCATAGTGTGCCCATTGAATGAGGTAGGCAGGCAAGTATTGCCCTCATCTCTTTCGCTATATCCTCCTACCTTGTCAAATAGAACCTGTTTAACACTGAAACTTTTCGAAACTAGTTTATACTCTATGTGCATTGTTTGAGTTTAGAATCTACATGTTTATTTTTAGTGGAGCTTGGATCCACATTTTTGGCCATTTTTTCCCCATAAGTGTGGTTTTGTGTGCAAAATTTCCTCTATGGTTAGGATGTATTTCACTTGCGTATTCTTTAACATCTCCATCCTTGATTTGCTCTTCATTATTTTGCTCATGGGAAACCTTATGGAAGTTACCTTCTTCATTATGATTTCTATTTTGTATTATCCTACATATTGTTTCAATTCTATGAGATATCCATTCTCTTCTTCTTCTATTGAGATATCAATCAATGATGCACTCTCGTTCAAGGTATAATTAAAAATTTGAGATTCCTCAAGATCTTGAATCTCTTTCACTGGTAGTTCGTCTCTATCTTTTCTCTCTTTCTTCCATATAGCTTCTTTGACTTGATCGCATAAATATTTGGTCACTTTTCTTTGACTTCAAGTATCACTGAACTAATCTCTACACCATCATCATTTGGGTTGTCTATCATGTCAACAATAGGCTCTTGTGCCAAAGATTCAATTGAATCTAGCACAACCCTAGTCTCAATGGGGCTTTCTTTTGGCTCTCTTTCCTTGCTACGTTCTACATAAGACATGTGTAGTTCCAGGTCCATCAGTGAAGTGAGGATGGGCTTTTGAACTACAACACTATGTGTTTTCTCCTTAGGTAAGCTAGCTTCTTCTAGAATCTTCTATGAAAAATCAATGAGTTGTCTACGCATGCCTTCTCTAGTTGGTCATCAGGGGAACAATGATGGTATGTTTCCACATTAGGGCCACTCTTTACCCAAGCCTTGTAGGCTTTGAACATCATTTCTAAGTCCTTAAGAAGTGGATCTATAAGTATAGAACTCACTTTATTTTTCTCAGGAGTTTTCTCATCTTAGATGCTGCTAATTTTTCTTGAAAAATTTCACTACATGCATCTTGAAGCTCTTTCCTAAGCTTCCTACTCTCTTTTTCCATTTATGGCTAATCTTCTCCTTATGTTTTTTCCAAGTCAAGTTTCTTTTCTTCTTTTTCTTTTCCTAGATGGATCTTGATTGAGGGATTTATGAGGTGAAGATTCTTCTTTCTTGTTTGATTTCTTAATCTCTTGCTCTTTAGCTTGAGCTCATGTACCTTATTGAAGAGGCACTTTCCCTTTGGATTCACTACCACTTTCCATCATTTTCATCATTTTTAGTGGTATATGCACAATGTTTTGAGGATTCTGAGGGAAATAGTTGATCAAAAGATCTGTCTAACAATCCTTGCAAAATCCTTCAATTTTTTAGGTAAATATCTTAGAATCCTTAGGGAAATAATTCAAGAAGAGGCTGCTACCATAGTTTTAGCATGGACCTTAAGCACTCCTCTAGTACTCATAAAAATATCCCTTTTTTGTACAATGGAGATGTGTCCATGTAAACACTCTCCTAAGCCTCTTTTTAATAATTCTCTAACACTATGGTAGAGAAACCTTGGAAAATAGCTTACCTTTTGCACATTCTAAGAGATCATACATAAAAATCTCACGCATGCCCTTCATTGGGATTTGTTTGTTACACAAGAGATCTTGGAATCTCCTAGAAGATATGTTAGTTAGAGATATTCCCTTTTTGATTTTTCTAAAGGAGCGCATGGGAAATGTGCTTAGCCTATATATAGAGGCTCAATTTTGTAAAGAAGGGGGCTTTTGGTTGATGTGCTCTCATGTACATATCTTTTGAATGGAGGAATACTCTCCTTTACTCCAAGACTATTTACACTCTTGTATTGTGTCTTTGTGAGTGTGTGAGACTGAGGTGTGTGTGTGTGTGTGCCTATGCATGTCTCTCCTTTGTGTGAGTAGACTAGTTGCTTTACTTGTATTTTGCACATGGACAAGGATCCTTGACACCCTTCTCTCCATGTTATCAAGCATGTGGCATAGCATGGGGCTGATGGCCAATGCCTTGATCATGTTCGAGGTAGGGTTGGATGAGAGGAGAGTCAATCTTGAGCCTTCCTTCTTGCTTCCATGCAAGGTGGTGAGGGTCTTTGGACTACTACAACTTCAACATTATTTGGCACCGCTGCCGAGGAGATCAGCCTTTCATCACTTGGAGAGCTCAAGAACATGTGGTAAAGTATTGTGTTGCAATTTTTCTTCTCATTTGTGTAGGATTTGAGTTCTTGCATGGAACTTTCACCCTTCCATTGGACCATTAGCTCCCCATTTCTCGTTTTTACTAGTGTATTTTTAGTTCAAATTGGTTGTTGCACAAAAACATCCCCTAACCCCCTTCTCTCTCTCTCTTTCTCTCTCACAACTACACACTCCCACTCACTCACTCACACTGGCATCCCACCATCTCTATCATCTCCTAATGAGGGTGCCTGTCTTGGATTGGGGGGAGGGTAATCGTCCATCTAGGTCCTCCCTCTTTCCAAGAAAACCCAAAGAAAAAGATAGGGAAATAAATAAATTCGGTTTGAAAGCTTTGCACATTGGATCCCTTCATCTCATGTGAATGGGGCATCCTTTTTATAAGAATATACATGTGGGTACAAGTCTTCAAAAGTTTGGAAGAAACCAACATGCTCTTGCGCATTCAATTGCCGGATGGTACCTCCATTTTGTTGTTGGCTATTTTTTATCTTCCCTCTCATCAGCATTCATTTCATGATGATGGGTGGTTGGGGGAGCTTAATCCTCTCCCATACCTCCCCCCTCTCTGCATCCTTTCCGGGGTTGAGCGTCAAGTGCTCACCCTTCTGTGGTTGTGCATCTGGGTTGAGCATCATCAACTCCCCCTTGTGCATTTTTCTCCCTTGCCCTTTGGAGGTTCTGTGGATTAAGGCTTGGAGTTCCCCCTTCTCGAGGTTGAGGTCTCACGTGGCCTCCATCGCTCCTCTAAGAGAAATCACTGTTGTGGGGGGGGGGGAGCGAGGTCTTAATTCCTCACTCCTATTCTTGGCATTTCGGGGAAAGGGGTTTCCTCTCCCCTCCCTTTTCCCTTCTTTTGTGATTCGGGAGTGAGATCCCTCTGTAAGCTTCCCCGCACGGTAGTAAGTATCTGTGAAGTCCTCATTGCACGGAGGAAGAGCATCCAAGCTTATGTTGGGTTAGGCTTTTTCCTCCCTATGTTTCATGGTGGGTGCAGTGCCCTCTAATCAACCTCTTCTAGGAGTAAGACTACTCTTCTGCAGCGATCCCATTGTGGGTAAGGGTTGTGCAGTCTCTAGGTCTGCAAAGAATTTGAGTTGCATGCAAGGGTATGATCACCTATTTGGCGATTCTTTTCCACCTTTTCATACATTTTTTTGTTGTGTGGACTGCGCTATAGCCCCCCATGCTCTTCTATGCCTTGAGATAAGGGTTGTGCATGTTTGACTCCATTGGAGACCTACTCCACGTGTACGACAATTGGTGCTTGTCTGAATGCAACCTCTCATTTATTCTCTATTGCTCGGAACAAGCCTTATGGGCTTCCCTGTTGGGTCACCTATGCCCTGGTGTGGACCTGTTGTTTAGACACCCCGCTTGAGGTCGAGCTCAGATGTCCCCCTTCTTGCTCGTCTTGCAACATCTCTACGATTGTCCTTCCATGGCTTGAATATACCGATGGGGATCGATAATCGTGTGTGTGATCCAGATGGTGTTTCTACCCTCTCATTCAGAAGAAAGATCATGGAGGCAACTGCTCTCTATCAGATACTGGGTGCCGGATGCATAACCTATGCTCTACTTTTTTAGGACCTGATTTTGGTTCGACGTGCTCTCATGTACATATCTTTTGAATGGAAGAATACTCTCCTTTACTCCAAGACTATTTACACTCTTGTATTGTGTCTTTGTGAGTGTGTGAGAGTGAGGTGTGTGTGTGTGTGCCTACGCATGTCTCTCCATTGTGTGAGTAGAGTAGTTGCTTTACTTGTATTTTGCACATGGACAAGGATCATTGACACCCTTTTCTCCATGTTATCAAGCATGTGGCATAGCATGGGGCTGATGGCCAATGCTTTGAGAGGAGAGTCAATCTTGAGCCTTCCTTCTTGCTTCCATGCAAGGTGGTGAGGGTCTTGGGACTACTACAACTTCAATAAGGATGCATATGCATGTCTTCTGAAACAACCATGTGATCCTAACTCAATTCAAATTCACCACTTCCCATTGAAGAAAGATGAATTTTGATAGAATTTTTGTGTGTGGTTAGGGGTTATGTGTACTTCCCATTAAAGAAAGATGAATTTTGATAGAATTTCACTGACCTAGTGTTTTACCCAATCTCAAATGCATGTACAAAGAATCAAAATCAGATGGATTTCAATCCTCTGAGAGGGGAATGCACATGTGTGCACATTTCTTTTGAAACAAAAAGAATATTCACATATAGTCAATCAATGTTCAATTGGAAATGTGATGTGTTAGTGTGATGTGCTCAATCCCTTAACAAAACTTTCAAAGAAAAAAAATCAAATGCAATCACTCAAAGAAATCTTTATCCATGTTTTATTGATCTCTCAAGTTTGAAAATGCAATTCTATATGCCCTTTTCTTTGTTGGTTCTTATGTGTTTTCTTATTACTCTTTTAATTATGTGTATAAACTTCACAATTTTAGGGTTTTTTTTTTAAGATGAATGTAAGGAAGATGAAGGGATAATTAGGGTGGTTATTGAGGTTGTGAATGAAAGCCTTTGGGCAATGGAAGTTGAAGCAAGTGTTAGATCTCTAGCTCTAAAAATGATGAGTGACATGAACTACTATAGTCTTTGGACTTTTGAATATCTTCCACTCTTCATACAATGAGTAATGCTTAGATCCATGAGCTTTGAACTTGAGTCCTTAACTTCACATACGAGTAGAAACTCTTATGCCCCATCTGATGCTCTTAAGCCTATGAATATAGCCATCTTATAAAGTATACAAATCAAGTTGAACCATGTCAATCCGAGATTCCTAACTCAAGTTAGGAGCAAAATAGTGATTGTGAGTAGAGTGATATTATCATATAAATTCGATGATAGATCACATTTTTTTCTCAATTCCTAATATGGGACTAGTTTTTTCATCTTCTATAAAGCTTTATTTCTTCTTATAAGATATGAAAGCCGAATTGAATTGTATCAATCCAATATTCTTAGCTCAAGTTATGAGCAAAATACTAGCTGAAAGTAGAGTGATGCTATGGCCTATAGAAGATAGATTGTATTTTTGTTTGACTTATGATATGAAACAGCTATTGCAATTTTAATTACCTTATAACTCTTCTCATAAGCTATACAAATCAATTCAAATTGCCTCAATCCAGTATTTTTAGCTCAAGTTATGAGCAAAATACTACTTGGAGATAGAGTGATACTATCATCTAAATTAATCAATATATCACATTTTTGTTTAAATTTTGACATAAAATAGGTTTTATAGTATTTTACAAAGTTGTAGCTTCTTAAAGACTATGCAAACAAGTTGAATTGTGTGAATCTAATTTTTGTATCTCAAGTTGTGATCAAAATATTGGTTGTTAATAGAGTGATACTATCACCCAAAGTCACTCTCTTGATGTTTTTCATTATGGAAAACTCACAAATGATAAATTTCATCACACACTTGTGAAGATAACACACATAAGCATACATGAAGTTCGAACATGAAAATAAATAAGAGAAAAACTAAGTATAAAAGATAAGACTCTACTTCCTAATCTTACCATCCTACATTGCTAACAAATGTACATGTTCCACCCATCGATGATAATGCAACTTCCTACCCTGGGAGATAAGAGCGATGTTTTGATGGCCTTTTGTTGGAGGAATAGAAGACTATCTCCTTCAAATAAAGTGGTGCAATTTGTATGAGTGATGCGTTTTCATGATATTCATCATAGTTACCTAAGCACAATCCACGATCTCCCCGACAATGGTGGCGAAAAGGGTTAGTTCATAGTCTAGGTCATGCTCACATACACTTCTATTTCATTAATATACAAAGAGTAAACCTCAACCTAGTTGAAGTCGATTGCCTAAGCAGACAAGATCAAAGGGTTTCAAGTTGAATAATGAAGCACATTTTCAACTTCTGCATAATGGTGTCGAGTACTTGCATCCATGATGGTGTCAAGCCCAAAGCTCATCCAATGGTGTCAACTAAAGCATCTCTAATAGTATCAACTAGAGCACCTATGATAATG
Organism: Ceratopteris richardii; assembly: GCA_020310875.1. Classification (NCBI taxonomy): domain Eukaryota; kingdom Viridiplantae; phylum Streptophyta; class Polypodiopsida; order Polypodiales; family Pteridaceae; genus Ceratopteris; species Ceratopteris richardii. Next base: position 28,762,268 of record CM035415.1, read on the forward strand.
TCATTTCAACACCTTTTGATGGTGTCAGTCCACACATCCCAATGGCATCATGTCTCCACTATCCGATAGTATCAATTCCTCACTATTTGATGGTGTCAATCCTCAGTATCCGATGGTGTTAGGTCCTCGCTATTCGATGGTGTCTGGTCCTCACTATCCTATGGTGTGACATGGTGGAATCACCAAATGCTTTTGCCTCTCTTGTTATTGATCCACTTTGCATATGATATGGATTGTTTAGAAGATATCAACAAATGTTATAGCTAGAAGATGCCCAAATGCAAAAGAAATAGGTTAATAGGCATGTATATATCTCACAATCCTATGGGAAATGCTTCTTCCCTCATTCTAATCACTTAAACAAGTGTTTAATCATGCAAAGCACTTCAAAATGATGCAATCATATTAGATAATATTTCCACAACTCTAAAGTAAGTGTCACACACCCACAATGAAGCAATTAACTCACTCGAAATGCAAGAGAAATAGTTTAAAACCAAAAAGTTATTTACATATGAGGTCTTGGCCTTTTTATAGGAGTTTCATCAAAAACATTCTTTTTTTATTCCAAAATTCCTAAAAAACAAAAGATCATAAATTAGCTCCTCTCTTGTGGATTTTTAAGGGAAGACTCTTCCTTTTTAAAAGAAAACTATTATACAACTATGTACAACTCTCTTTGTCTATAAAAATGCTTTGGGAGAACTTGAAAAAAAATTATATGTCATTGTTGCACTATGTAACAAGGCCAATATCACTAATATGGCTAAAGAGAAAATTAAAGAATGACAAAGCATATGTGAGTATGAGTATATAACCTATACCTCCCACCTAGTGGGCATGTTACACGATGTGCAAGGGATTGTGCAAAATAAAATCAAGTGATCCCCATCAAGTGACAACAGTGTCTAAAACTATCCTATGGTAGACCTTTTTCCAAAGCATGTTGCTTTTTTCTTTTTGGTTTGAACTCTCTCCAGTAAAATGCACTCAGAGGCTAAGCAATAAAAAAATAAAGTGATATTATAACTCAATGTGCTTGTTCTTTACATGATAGCCCAAATTCTTAGCCAATGTAATAACACTCTAATTGTCATTGAGTAAATATGGTACATGCATAAGATATGCCCATATCACGCCAATCTAGAAAGCCACAACGCCTCCTTACATGTCTCACTAGCTACTACATACTCTGCTTCTATAGTGGAAATAGTGGTACATTCGGGAAGATGAGACCTCCAAGAAATAGCACCACCTATGAAGTGAAAATTTGTACAATGAAGTAGACTTCCTATTTTCTACACAACTATCACAATTAGAGTTTGTGTATCCAATAATGGATCCGTGAACTCTACCCAAGAATAGACATATCCTTAGTGCCACTCAAATATATCAATATCATTTTGATTGCATCATGATGCATCTTGCCAAGATATGACATATATTTGCTTACAACTCCCATTGCAAATGTACTCTCTAGTATGGTAGCTACCATAGCATACATAAGACTACCAATGGCAGATTGATAATGAATTTGTTCACAAATTCTTCTCCTCATCAGATTTGAGGCAATCATCATTGCTCAACTTCATATATGTAAACAATGGTGTACTCAATGCCTTTCCACAATGCATATTGAATCAATGAAGTACTTTGGTTATGCATTCACTATGAGACAAGTATATGCATCTCTTATTTTTATCACGAGTAATCCTCATGCCAAGTATATTTTTTGCATCTCCTAAATCTTTCATGTCAGAAGTTTGACTCAACCTTGTCTTCAAGAGAGACAAGTCTTTGAAAGACTTCCCAGCAATCACCATATCATCAACATAAACATATTAAGATACCATTTGGACATGTTTTAGTATAGAGACAATGATCATCATTTCTTCTAGAGGAGTCATGAGTCTTGACAAATGCATCAAACTTTTGATACCAGTGCCTAGGAGACTGCTTAAATCCATAGAAGATCTTCTTGATCTTACATATTAGATTCTTTTTCTAAGTGCTACATAACCCTCTCTTTGCTCCATATAGATCTGATTTTTAAGATCTCCATGCATGAAAGCATTCTTCACATCCACTTAAACTAGTCATAAGTCCTCCTTTGCAGCTAATACAAGCAACATGGATAATGTAGTCATCTTGACCATTAGTGATAAGATTTCCTCAAGGTCAACTCCTTGTTGGCTCAATCATTTTGCAACCAGACCTGTTTTGTACTTTGGAGAATCACTATTTGATGTGAATTTTAACTTATATACCCGTTCTCATGGTAAAGCCTCCCTAATTTTCAGGAAAGGTACCAATTCCCAAGTACCATTCTATGATTAGAATCAAGTTCACTCTTCATGGAACTTCTCTCGTTTGGCATGATCATTTGTTTGCATACCTTCTTTGTAACAAGAATGCTCACAAACATGTGATAACATGAAAAAATCCAATCAAAGAACAATTTTATTCAATGGATGTGAGATACATCAAGATCATCTTAATGGTTGCTGATCATGAGCACTAGCAGACTGTTGGTGAACAATTTCATGAGCAAACTTTTTTGTCAGATTTTCATGCATACTAGTAGGAGGATAAACATCCGCAAATACAATTCTTCTCATTGCAACCTCTTTAATGAGCTACTTATGCATCTTCATTTCATTGAAAGTGATACCACTGTTTATGATCACTAAACGTGTTTCAAAATCACATAAGCAATATCCAAATGGTCCATCTCTACCATATCCAAGGGAAAAACATTTATTGGGTTTATATTCCAACTTTTATTGCAAGTTCTTTGGAACATTGACATGTGCTTCATACTTGAATAGTCAAAGGTGATCATAATGTGGTGGCTACTTTATTCATAACTTTTGAGCCACTTTCACACATTCAACACTACTAGGTGAAAGGTTAATCCCCCGAACTACAATCAATGTTGCTTCTATCCAAAAGAATTGTGAAAGGTTTGCATGATGCAACACAAAAACCATTCTATCTTGAATACTTTTATTCATCCTTTCAGCTACACAAATCTGTATTGGGGTATAAGGTGTTCCCTTCTTAGTCTGTAGTGAAGCAAAACATCTTTTGAAAATAATGAATACTCATCCTTAGACTTGATAGGATAAACCCATCCTTTTATAGTAGCATCATCTATGAAATTGAAAAAGTAAAGAGCATCACCGAATGACCTAATGGGAATAGGACCACATATATTTGTATGAACATGATCTAATGGTTGAATAGAATAGTCAATGTAGATTCTATGCACATTCCTAGTTTGCTTTTTGTATTGACAGTGCTCACAAAATGAAAAATCAAAGAAACATAACACTAGTAAGTATCTAGAACACAAATTACTTTCCATTCCATTACAAGATATGTGGCCCAAATTTCCATGCCATATACAAGTCATAAGTTGTTTAATGATAGCTAACAAGTGTTCTTTCTAAGATACAAACAAAGGGTAAAGTAAGCGAACTTTTCTTCATTTAGCAGTAACCATATTGCCATTTGAAATCCAAAAGGACTGATCATAGAAAGTCTCTTTGCGTCCAAGGTCCTTGAAATCACTGAGACATTTTTGGGATCCATTCTTAATTCCTTGGTCAAAAAAGCATGTCCTAAATACTCCATCCCCATAAAAAAATAGTTATGTATTTTTGGATTGACATATATTTGAGTTTCTTTTAGTTTATTTAGGATTTTTATCAAATGCATTTCATGTCAATTTAGACTCAGACTATAGTCTAATAAATCATCAAAAAAATCAGCTAAAAATTTGTGAATAACTAGTCTCAAAACATCATTCATTAACATCATAAAATTGGCTCATACATATTAAGACAAATGGCATCACACTGTACTCATAATACCCAAATGTTGTGCTAAAAGTTATTTTATGTGCATCTTCTTATTTGAATCTAATCAAGTGGTATCCTTTTACTAAATACAAATATAGTACTTAAAACATCAAGAAGTTCATATATTCTCAACATCAGTAATATATTCTTTATAGTAGCATTCAATCAAAACACATTCTAAATTATCCGTATTTTTGTAACAAGTAACATGAGAGTAGATTGAGTAGTTAGGTCGAATCAGCCCGTTTTGCAAGTACTTGTCCACCAACTTGTGGAATTTATTCTCATCTTACAAGCTCATTCGAAATGGTAACCACAGTATGGGAGTAGATTCTAGCACCAACTTGATCCAATGTTCTGTCTTCTTTCAAGGAGGTAACCAAATGACAACCTACATTTAAACAAAACTTGGAACTTTTCACTCACTTTGTTGAAAGTTTTTTAGCATCCCAATAGGAAATTTCTACATATCAAGCATCCATCCTTAACACTACCTTAGATGAATAAGTAAAATAAAGGAAAAACAAATATCTACATTCAATTTTGAGCAACTTGGTTGTGATAACCGATTTTACATCTTCGAGATTTGGCTCTCCATAGACCATTACCTACCTCTTCTCATGCTCAAGATGATAAACATGTGATGCAACGCCAATGATGGTTGCTTCTTGGCATGCCATTATTTAGTCAACAATAGGTCAAAAAGAGCCAATCTTCTTATTTTCAAATCCAATTTATCATCATATGACTAGATTTAAATAGGGAATTCAACCATTCATTGGTTTTGTATCTCCTTTTCATTCCCATCAACTAACTCAAATCATAGTGTCTAGATATACTTTTCTAACAAGTCAAGAGTTGATTATATTATGGGGTCGCACCTCTGTCAAAGAGCACTTTGACAAGCTACACGTAAACTACTACACTCATGAATATGAGCTTAGTATTAGGGATTTGATACCCCTTCTATGGCACTGAGGAAATCACAAGAATAGTATTGTGGGCATCTCCTTTGTGACAATCACCACTACCATGGGTCATGAGGTCAAGGAAGGAGAATCAAATAGGTCATTGTTCATTTTCTACATAAATTTTCATAGGGGTCACTACCATGGCCATTCTTGAGTCTTGGACTACTCCTTGGGCTAGTCTACCTAAGCTACTTATTGTGGTGTTCAACAACTTTTGTGTTCAGAACCTTTTTTGTACTTTGTTGTAAAATCTTTTGCTAACGATTGCTTTGTTGCTTAAGTTGTGTTTTGAGTTCTTGGGAATCATCTACTTTGTCTTGAGTTTTGCATCTTTGTTGTGCTTCTCTAATCTTGGACTTTTGATCAATATTCTAAGATTTGATAATTTATGAGAGAATCAGTCATGCTCCTAGAGAATTCATGGGTTGCACTATTGGTGTATGTGATAGAGCAAGTAGCCTAAAGATCAATTGGCAAGTGGGGTCTTTCTTGGCAAGTCTTGAACCTTGTAAAGTAACATCTTAGTACATTTTTGTGTATGTTGGGACAAGTCCAAGGGCTGAAATATGGACTTTGTCTATTCTTTTGTATTGGCAATTTTCTTGTTTTTTTTCTCCTTATGTGTACTCCTTGTGAACCTTTTTGTTTAGTGTTGAGAGCTACATGCACTTGTACACACATTTCATATGTTTGTTATTTGCGTGTTCATGGCACATAATGTGTTATAAGGTATATTTTCATAAGGAGAACCCACCTTGAGTAGAAGGTGCTTTGGGATGTGCATCACCCTATCTTTCTCTAGGACATAGTTAGGGTCTCTCTTATACACCTACTTTAAATCACTCACAATACATTGCTAGAAAAAACTTTGACAAACATCAACCAACTATCACACACCATCAATCAAGCAAAAATCACTAAAAAAGGCACAAGAAAGCACAATTTGGAGTTTTGTAAGAGAAGAGCCTCAATAACCACTTTAGTAGAGGGTCCTCACAAGTGAGGGGCTTGGTGCTTTTATAGTGGTCCCATCATGAACCACTTTACGTGACATTTTAAAAAGTCGAAGATACAAAAATATACTCCAAACTAACTCTTTCTTATGGGCTTTTCATGGGAAAACTCTTCCTAAAGGAACATAAGATAATATTGCAAATATTTTCAACTCTTACATTACTATAAAACTTTTAAAAGGTTGTGAAAAAAAATTATGTTTCCACCATTGGCTGTAACAATCTCCCCCTCCTACATCTTATCATCCTTGACAAGACCCTTCCAAGTCATCCAAGTAGGGTAGTCTTATCAAGTCTTTGCTTCAAAGCTGGTTTTTTTTAAATGTATATGATTGAGCCCTTTGTTTTCATGTTGTTTATAGTGGTTACTTATAGATTATTGATCTTTGCATGTGTTGAGTTGATTTGGCTTTGTGTGTTTATCGATGTTCGAGCATCTATGTATCTTTTGTCTTGATGCTGATGTATGATGATGAATCAAAACTCATTATATTCAATCCAAATTAGTGATGATTGGCCATTGCAATCCACTATGAAGATCGTGACATCATCCACACATGCGATTTTCTACTTGGAGGAGACCATGTTGACGATCAACAACTTCATGCCAAGTATTTTTACTTGTACTCTTACCTACTAGTTAGGAAGCTTTTTCATTAGCATATTTTGGGAACTTCTCTCGATACATCTTTCGAACCAACATGTGATTTTGTATTCCATGAATATACATGTCCAGGGCTTCATTACATGGCCATGCATAAGGCACCTCTTTCTATTGCCCATGCACATGCATTACTATCTAATTTGCGGTCATGCAAAGTCTATACCAACCATTTTGGCATAGTTTTTGCATGCTCAATATCAGCTCTCTCATCAACTAGTGCATCATGTAAATATGCATAAAAAATGGAATGATCTACATCATCACATGAAACCTACAAAGGCTGAGAAGTTGCCTCATTAGGACAAGCACTAGACTGTCCACCTGTAAAAAGAGGCAACAAAGTATCATACATGTCTTTGGAGCTAACAGATGTCTCCTTGGTACATGAAAGCAATGGTTGAATAACATCTTCCACAAAAACAACATCACGGCTAACCAGAATGTGTTTAGTCTGTGGATGATACAAACGATAGCCTTTACTTTCAGAACTGTACCCAACAAAAATACATTTTACTGCTTTATCATCCAATTTTCTGTGATGTTGTTCAGGCACTAATGCATATGCCAAACAAACAAAAACACACAGATGAGCAATAGATGGCTTGCGATCATGCCAAGCCTCATATGGAGTGATAGACTGCAGCGCTTTAGTGGGACACCTGTTAAGTACATATGCTGCACACATGACAGCCTCAAGCCAGAAACTATGTGGTAAAGACTGACTCTTGACCATAGACCTCGCAATCTCCATGAATGACCTGTTCTTTCCTTCAGCAAATCCATTCTATTGAGGTGTATACGGCACTGTACACTAGTGTTTTATCCCACGTTCAGCTAGAAATGCATTAAAATCAGAAGACATATATTCCCCCCCTCGATCAGAATGGAGGGTGCCCATTTTACATGCTGACAGATTTTCAGCCAAAACCAAAAACTGTTTGAAGCACATGAACACTTCAGACTTTGCCTTCAATGGATATACCCATGCATGCCTGGAAAAATCATCAATGAATGTCACGAAGTAAAGATAATTCCCAAAAGAAGGTATCTGCATAGGACCACAGACATCACTATGTACAAGCTGCAATTTTTGAGTAGCCCGAACTGAACCATCTTTTGGAAAGGTTGAACGTTGCATTTTGCCCAAAATACAGCCTTCACAAACATGTTTTCCAGGTGCCTCAAGTTTGGGCAAAGAGGACACCATTTTAGATTTCTGCAGGCATAGCAAACTAGCAAAATTCAGATGACCAAAGCATGCATGCCAAAGTTTTGCATCTGACATAACCTGAGAATCATTTACTGCACATGCCAAATCATTTACTGCACATGGCAAATCATTTACAGATCTTTCATAGTCTATGAGCTTATATAGCCCACGACATAAAATGCCAGAAGCAATAATCACATCGCCATTTGACAGATCATGAACTGTACACCTGTCATCAACAAATTTCACAACCAAGCCAATCTTGGCTAATGCAGAAACTGATAACAGGTTCTTCTTGATCCCTGGCATAAATAAAGCATCCAACAAAGTGAAAGAACTACCATCAGTAGTAGTCAAAATGATCTTACCAACTCCCATAACAGGAGCATGTAACAATATTCCCTGTAGGGGCAGGCTCGAGTGAAGAGAAGAAATTGCGCTGCACGGTAATATGTTTGGTCGCCCCACTGTAAAAATACCAAACATCTGAGTCTATTGCAGACATGCACTGCTCATGAGAAGGTGGGTCAAAACTGTAGACAGTAGTAAACGCCCATTCTTCTTCCTCCACAAGATTAGCAAACTCTGTTTTTGGTGTAGAGGCCTCTACAACAACCATTCCAGCCTCTTTCTTCTTTGCCTCTTTAGCAACCACTTTTGGACAGTTCTTTATGATATGATCATTCCCTTTACAGTACTTACAAAACAATTTCTTCTTTTCTGATTTCTTCTCATCTTTATCTTCCTTCTTCGAATATGCAGAATTAGCAGATTTTTGCTTACTAGTTGAAGAGCTCCATTTTCCTTTGCCCTTCTGACTAGCCAGGAAAGCTTGATTTGCAACTCGCATAATGGACCAGTTCTGCCTGGACTGATCTTCCTGCAACAGAACAGAGACTAACTCCTCAAATCATAAGGCATTTGGATTGCCTTTCATCATCAACCGAAGAGTAGAAGCAAATCTTTGATATGAATCAGGAAGACCATTCAGAACGGTCTGCACAAGTGAGCTATCTGGTATAACCTCATCAACAGAAATCAACTGTTCCTTCAAATCTTTTATCTTCGTTAGGAAACTGTCCATAGAATCACCTTCATTCATGTGCTCACTCTCCAACTGTTTTCGAAGGTAAGCAACACGAGCCTCATTCCTACCTTGGTACAATATGGTAAGTGTATCCCAAGCATCCTTAACTGTTCTGCAAGAGCAAATGTGAGGAATAATGGCACGTTTGACAGACAAAGTTATCAATGCATGTGCCTGGGCATCTCTGCCATCCCAGTGAATCTTCTCTACAGTAGGTGCAGCAGAAACCGTAGCACGAACAGGGATATGCAGAATATCATCATCTTCGACACCTTCTGCATCAGCTTCAGTAGCTGCAGTTGTAACAGTTGCAGGTGTGATAGGACGTTTTTCAACACCCTGCACAATGTTCCACAGTCCATTTGCAACCAATACATGTCGCATCATATAAGCCCACAATGGGTAGTTGGTACCATCCAACTTATCCTCAATAGCCAACATACGGAATAGATCACTGCTTTCAGCCATGGCCATTGACTAAAATACCTTGATGCAAAAAATTGATTGTATCTCAAAAAGTTGAACAGAACTGCCAAGATGAATTCTGCTAGACCTGTAGCAGACTTCGAGACGCTTATACTGGCAAATAGAAACTGGTATATACCTTGGGCACAAAAAGATGAAATAGCCTACATAAGCGCTGCGATAGTGCATTCAGAGGCTGAAACGAGCTCAGATCGCGTTTTCGGCACAAGATAGCGAAGCTGTTTTGATCTCAAAAACACGCTGAGTATGCTCACCAAAATTTGTGCGATTCTGAGACTGCAAACGGAGGAGTGTTGACGGTGCCCTAGATGAAGCCACGACCTGATCTGATACCAATTGTTGGAGATAGACGTCTGCGGAAGCATGGGAACAACACAAGGAAGGAGAAGAAGCTTGGAGCACAACACACAATACTGAATGTATTACTAGAGAATGTACAAAGATAAGTAGCCCATTAGGGCAATAGGAGTATATACAAGCCGCGGGAAAAAATCCTCCTAAAGAGGAAAAAAGTGCCCCAGCGGTCCTAGAGTGTTCACACACATCACTACCTAAATATATCAACAAATTCTACCCCGACTAAATCTTAAAAGAGGAGAATCCATGTGTGGTCTAATTCCCTACCCCAATCATTCAAAGTTCCATCTAGTTTGCATACGAAAAAGAAATGAGTCGAATGCAAAGTATGGAAAGAATGAAAAGGGTGGAAGAGAACATCCCTGCCTATTTCCTTTGTTTAAGCCATGTGTCATCTAGGTCTCCAAAGCTCAAACATGTGGATTAGGTGGAGTCAAAGTGACTTTAGCTAAATTGCTACCTTGGTCCATCTCTTTGTACCACTAGTGCATGAACCTAGCAAAATAGATGAATGCTTCTTAAGGTTTCTGTATCAAATTCATCTCTCAAGTTAGAATCCAACTTGTTCTGAAAAGAAGATGAATCTTTCATAATCCCTACCCAAATCACTCTCTTTTAGTGAAATGGGTGGATTTTCCTATTTGCAATTCACCTTCAATAAATCTAAATAGAGGGGCATTTCATTATATAATCCCTACCTAACCAATAGAATGGTAAAGGTGGATTATCTAGTTTTTTATGAGGATATAACATCGTCTTTATCTTCAGAGAGAATCTGAATAGCTTACCAAAAGTGGATTTAATGTTCTTTCAAAACTTTATGTAGTTTTGAGAATCCAATTTTAGGGACTAGAATCCATAAGGATTAATCTAACTATTGTAGACTCCAATTGATTGAATCGTATTTTGCTTGTTCTTCCAAAAAGATTAAGATCTTCATAACTACGTCCCAAGATGGGAACTCATAGTGTAAAAGATCATGTTATCTTTAAGGTCATAAGTAGAAATAGATTATTCCAATCGTTTTCTTCACTGCTTAAGCCTTATGGATTTTTAGTTGGATCTCAAACCTTAAAGGTCTTCTTGATCCTTCTAGAGTTCTCTCCCTTATATTCTAGATCTATTAAAGATGTCCCATGTTGATATAATAATTAGATCTTTCCTATTCTTCAGTTAACTTGAATTATCAAGTATCAAAAAGATGATCTTTGTGAGCTTTCTTTCAAGCTTGGTCTAGGATCATTTTTATGTTCCTTGAATTTCAAGTCATACTTCGGAATGAATCTTTTAGAGCTTCAACTTTTAGAGTTTACCTTCAAACTCAAAGAAGTTGATCCTCTCCTTATTTCTAACTCTCTATGAGAGATAGATCCTTTTCATATTTTGTTGGTATAATTATTTTTCCCTTTGAGAGGATAATTGAAGAAGATGCCTATTCCTAGACATTATCTTCCTGACGTATTCCTTTGGATCATGAGTCCCTTTTTCTTTTGGCCATCAAGAAAAAGTATTGAACGGGATTCACTACCCACCGTCCCATACCAGTGGGTTCTTCATCCAATCCACATAGCTTTGTCTCTATATCTTCTCACCTTTTCTGTCCTTTTGAATGCCCTTCATACTATGGTACCACTACTAATCATACTCAAAATATTTGGTTAACCATTTGATGTGGTGTGACTCATCTTATCAAACTTAAAGTTTGACTTGATCTTTGCCCTACTTGGGTCTTTTGGCTTTCTTCTTTAGCCAAAATAAGAGATAAGACTAGGTCTTTATCAAATAGATCCCTTCATGTTCAAAGCTTTACCCATGGGTTTTACTTGGGGATCTAGCTATTATGCTTCATACAAGAAGTCATATTCCTAAGATCTATATTACTGGAATCCATAACGTATGTTATGCTATCCCCGTGAAGCATCAAAATACCTTTAGGTTTATCCTTTTTAGCTCATCCGACTTCTTTTCCTAACACACTTAGGATTTATACAATCCTTATGGTGTATGCAAGTCTTCTCTTGCATTGGGGTTCTTTGAGAATTCCCAATCTTTGAGAACTTGATTTAGTTGGAAGATGTAATGAAAGATATATGAAGTACTAGAATACAAGGAAGTACTTCAACTTTATCTACTTCTTGCCTATCTTTTACCTTGAGATACCCTATTTGGTATTTTCAAGGCATAAGATACAAGTTCTTGGGGGCTTTCTCCCCTCGAGTTTTCATCCTCGAAAACTACCTGAGAGTAAATTGAAAATTGTGCTCTTTCAGAAGTATTTGAAAGAGTTTATTTTCAATCTTCTATTGTTCCCCCTGGCTAAAAGAACTATTCAGGGATTTTAACTTTCCTCCAAACTTGTTGAACAAATATCCCAAAGTTTCAAGTTTGTATTACCCATAAATTTGATGTCCCATACCACCGAATCTACTTGAGTATTAATGTAAACCTAGACGTTCCATACCATCTAGCTTACGTTTCCACTTTAGTAAAAGGTAACTTTGCTTGGATCTTTGGATCAAACCTTGATTTATTCTAATCAAGTAAGAGCTACTACTTCTTAGACTTGTAAGTTTTATTTCCATTGTGAAGCATAACTATTGCTCATGTCACAATGAAATTATAACTTAACAAGTCTTAATTGCAACTTGATAAGACTAGTCTCAAAAAATTGAATTTTTTATTATTCCTTGATTCAAATATACTTTACACGATCCCTTTTATGTCACTTGATGATAGAGCTAGTTTATATTTGAGCTAGATATCATCCTTTTTGACATAATGAGTAATCTGAGAAAGAATAATTGACTTGCCAATCAAATCTCTATGTTGAAGTAGATGGTATTTCCATTTACTATATAGTCCTTTATTTCTAGGACATTAGAAAATGGTACTTAGGTTTTATTACAACCCTTGAGTTTTACCTTCTCTTCATGCCTTGCATTTGCTTGGAAGAATAGTGTAAAGCTCCAAATAGTTCTTTAGTTCTTTCTAACAAAGAACATTCTTGAACAAGAGAATTGACACTTCCATCTTCCAACACTATCTATATGTATATATAGATATATTATAATCGTATATTTTGTCTTCCTAAAGGTTGCAAGTAGCCACTCTAAGTTACCACCATTCTCTTGTGGTTAACTAAGAGAAACATTTTGACCTATCACTTAAGTCCTTGGCCTTGCTAATCACGCACGCCATGGGTTCTTTATGGATTTTGATGCTCCATAAGAGGGACTTTAAGCTTAATGTATCTTGCCAATGTACTATTTCTTGGCTTATAATAATCCAACTATATAGGAAATCAATGGTAGTTTTACTTATGGCCGATTGGCTCTACTACCATTATTCCTATCATGGAACTTATAACCATACTTAAGCTTGAATAAAGAAAATCTCCCTCTTAAACCTCAAACCCATGTAATACATTCCAAATGCATACTTTAGTGTATGCCAAGACATTTACACGTTTATTGGAAAAGGTGTTGCATGCATAAGGTTCAGAAGTTGAACCCCTCCTTAAAGCATGCAAAAGTTTCAATTCGGAACTCTGTTCATTCAAAGGATGGTGCAAAATTTTCCATGCAACTTTGTATATGCAAGTTTCAATAGTGCAATAGATGCATTCTTCCTAACCATGACCGTTTTTATGCACATCCAATCTTTCTTTTCAAAGCAATGAATTGGATGCATAGTGAAACTTATTTCCGTGGCTAATTATCTATGTGAAAAAAGAAACTTATTTCCATGGCACCTGAATCTATACATCCACTTCTGAGTTCATTTCTTTTACAACATGTTGTGCATGCTTCATGGTTTGAGAGGAAAAGAAAAGAGGGTAAAAACTTATTTCCATGGCATCCACTTCTGAGTTCATTTCGTTTACAACATGTTGTGCATGCTTCATGGTTTGAGAGGAAAAGAAAAGAGGGTAAAAACTTATTTCCATGGCACCTGAATCTATGCATCCACTTCTGAATCTTATTTCCATGGCACCTGAATCTATGCATCCACTTCTGAGTTCATTTCTTTTACAACATGTTGTGCATGGTTTGTGAGGAAAAGAAAAGAGGGTAAAAACTTATCTGGAAATTAAGCTTCGTCCATCCCTTGACTTTGCTTGAGTGTTCTCATGGTGATGAAGTAGGCTTGGGCCATCTCATGTTGTTCATTGTTGGCCTCCTTCTTGAGCACTTATACTTACTTTGTGCCCAATATATGTATTTCCAAAACCATGCCTCTATTTCATATGTGCATACTAACGGATACAATCTTTACGCCTAGTCATGCACATGTTTGTGTTGGTTTTGTAAAAGAAAAGAAAATCATACTCTTATGCATGTGCTAGTATTACGCATGAAATTGTCTTTTATGTATGCAAAATTTATGCAAAGAATGTATAAACCATTCATTCAATCATGTACAAGAGGCCATAGACTATGGGATGCAATATTAATGGGAGAATATCCAAACTTTATCCTTATTTGGTCCTTAAAAAGAGCCCTTCTCCATGCTTTTGCCTTTTCTGCATGGTGTAGTGCTCCTGACCTATTGAATGGAGACCTCTATCCCATAACGATTTCAATACTCCAAGGAACACTTTACATCATTTCATAGGCATTTACTCATGCAATATCTGCATAAATACAAAAGAAAATGAAAATAAAACCGAATTCATGTGATGAAGAAGCTCCATTTTCATAGCTTCTTGAATGAGTATCCTCCCTATATCATATCTTTCTCAAAGCTATAAGATATTGTGAGAATACTTAACATTATACATCAAGGTTGGAAAAATTCGCGTGCCAAACCTCTTGGATCTGTACGATACGTGCGATACGTACCGAACGTACCGTACACGTACGGTACTTGTTTTGGTAAAAAAATTATCATTCATCATTTTGAATTTGGAACCTCATTATATGAGCCATACTATTCATATTTAACTATGTTGTGAGATTGAAGTGCTCATGTGGTGATTCATTATAAATACATGCATGGAGAATATATTATTATATATAAAATTAAAAAAAATATAGAAATATATATAAAAATATAAATATTAAAAATTTATATATACGTACCGTACCGTACCAAACCTCCTTGCCATGTATCGTTCACGTACCGTACACGTATTGTACATACCGTACCAAACGTACCGAACCACCTTGTTATACATCCACCCAGGCAATAGAAAATTAAAATAAGTAAAGAACAAGGGAAATGGCAACGAAATACTTCCCTGAATTCAATTTGATGAAGTTGCATGCTCCTCCATGTTTGGGTTTGTATCTTCAACACAAACCTTTGAGGGAGAGAGACCTCTCTTTGTTCTCCATCATCTTTGACCATGGAACTCTTATACATTATGCACCGAAATTAAGTAGTGAAAAGGTTGGGGATGCATCACTCACAAATGATTACTTTATGAATTCTCACTACATCCTCTCAAAAGAAAAGGATGAGTGAATGGTCAGTTCTGTTCACATAGCTTTTTACTTTGCTCTTAAATTAAGCAAACTCATGGGTCCACGTGCTTAGCACAAGCTCTCCTCAAACTAAGCATCTCAAATTCAAATCCTATGTGCAACAGACTGTTGTCCTCCTCTTATATTCAAAGTTTGCCAAGAATGACGTGCGATAAAAACTCACTTGCATGGTTTTAGAAACTTGAGCCATAAATCCCATATATAATGATTCTAAACCGTGCGTGCTCTACAAATATAAGAAGAGAAACATTTTGCTCACATAGGTATGAGCGAAAGAGAGAGAAGCTTTGCGAGCGCCTCCTTGTACTCTCGTATGTTGTGCACTAGCATAAACCTACGAGGGCTACCCGCATGTGCCCTTTGATGGGTAGTAGGGGGCCATATTGATGGAGGTTTTGCCACACTCCTTAAGGTTCATGAAAAAGCTTGCAGAGATGTCCACGAAAAAGCTCACATGAGGAAGTTCCCATGAAAAAGCTCACGATGAGCGAAAGAGAGAGAAGCTTTGCGAGCTCCTCCTCATGCTCTCGTATGTTGTGCTCTAGTGAGGGCTGCTTGCCTCACTAGAGCACAACATACGACTCATGCTCTCGTATGTTGTGCTCTAGTGAGGGCTGCTCGCCTGTGCCCTTTGATAGGTAGTAGGGGGTCATATCAATGCAGGTTTTGCCACACTCCTTAAGGTCCATGAAAAAGCTCGTGGAGATGTCCACGAAAAAGCTCACGTGAGGAAGTTTCCAACTTAAAAAGGATTCTCCATAGCCTCCACACAAACTAAGAATACTAACTAACTAGACTCACATAGGAAGAGAGATGTGTTTCCACCCAACCAACCCCTCCAATATATAGCTCCAAGACCAAGGGGGTAAATCCCTCTCAAGGGGACATGTGTACCTTCCATCACATGGGTCTCTAAGGTGTTCACATGGTTTCCAAGCTTCTGGAATCACATGAAATGACATGGCTTCTAAAAGAAGACTCTCCAAGCTCTCACGTACAAACCAAGTGGATAAGAGAAGCTTCCAATCAAGCCTAAGGTACTCAACCTTAGAGAACTAACCCTAAGGTTCAAGACCTATCTAAAAGGGGTAAATAAACCATAAATCCAAAGGGTTTCACAGCTATAAACCCAAGGGTTCTACCCCTTAGACCCATGTAATTATACAACATATTGGGTTCTTAATAATGTCCATTATTGGAAAGGAATGCAACTCAATGTGATGGGTCAAACAATGGTGATCAACATGTTCCTTATTTTTGCTATCATTTACTTTTTGGCTTTGTTGAAAATTGAATAATAATGAGCTATTGAGGATTAAGAGAGATTGTAAGAACTCCTTTTGGATTGACGATTGAGGGGAGTGCCTAAGATTAAGTGGGAAATTTGTGCTAGCCCCAAGGATATGGATGTATTGGGAATTTGGGATGTGGAGGCTATGGCTAACCATTTTGTGGCCAAATGGATTATCAAATCCTGATGTAACAAAATGGAGTCTTGGGCTAAGTTTATTTTTAGGAACTACAATAACCTTTCCATTTTAGGAACCCTATCATAAAGTAAAGCCTTTTATCTGAGTGTTTGGACAATTCATAAAGATCTAGATTTGGACACCATTTGGCCACTCGTATGTATGGCCAAAAATCTCAAGACTAGATTTAAGCATAGGTTCATGTGCTCTTTAGAACAAGTGATCAACTTAGCCTAATTGTTAATTCTTAAGGATGGCAAGGAGGAAGTCTTGGGTTCAAGCCCTACAAGAGCAAGGTTTTTCCCAAGAACTCTAATGAGCTTGAGCATCATGGATCATTCTTTTTAATTGGCACCTTTTGAGATAAAGGGTGGTGAGGATTTGATCCACAAAACAATGTTGTGGATTGATTGTGGAAAAAGTGGTTCTCGAATAAAGTCGCTTTTTTAAAGAGTGGTTTAGAATTAAAGAGATTCCGTTCTCAATAGCTATATATAGAGGCATAAGGTTGGGAGGAGACATTGGTACCAGAGCTATAGGCAAGCTTTCATATTGACCTTGTTATTCTCATCGTCGTCCTCATAAGCTTCCATTGAGACCTTCTAGGAATATCATCTTGTCTGGGAGAATGGAAAAAGTTTCATTTAGATGTTACCATACATTCATAGTACTATCTCCCTTTGCATGTGCTCTTTTCCTTCTTCACATGCGACTTTTTTTCTCTCATTCTCGAAATATCTTGCATGAATTCTCTGTTTCAAAATAGAGAATGAGAAGCAACACAATTATGTGCAATATGCAGGACTTGAACTTGAATCCTTCAACAAGGGAGATAATTGGATAACCAAGATGCCAACTCCTCATACATGAAAAGTTGTAGCTACGAATATTCTCAATGACATGCTATTTTTGCCATTCAACTACTCATCATGAAGGTGCTCAATCATCCACGTTTGCCTTCATTATGGAGTTTTGTTGGAAGTTTCCTACAAAAGGATATTACAGAGTTGTGCCTAGGGGGATTGAGCCCCTCTCCCCTCATTGAGTGGCTTTTCTACTACCCACAATGGTCTTCATGATTTGTTAACTATATATTCATGCTACTTTTATTAGAGATATTTGGAGCACCCAAAAATATTCTCCTTTCTTTGCATAGTGTGATGCGTGGAGCACCAAATTTCTTTTCCCTTCTTCAAGTGCACATTTTGATATACTTCATTTGCTTCTATCCTTGTGTCTTAATATGCATTCTAGAGCATAGATGATAGACATAGAAGAAGAGAAAGAAAAAAGATAAGTAGAGAAGCAATAAATATTGAAAGGAATTTCCCCTTTTGGATAAAAGGAGGAAGGTAGTTTATTTGCATGGAAAGAAAAGATGGAACCCAAAGAGATCAAGATGAAATGATTGAGTAACAATTTTCAAGCAACAAAGATTCTTCATCCAAGGAAAGTGCAAAACCATGGAAGAGGCAATTTTGACCTCTCTTAAATAGTATTTTCTACGTGTATATAGCTTCAAAGTTGAGAATCTATCTCCAAGATAGCTTTGGTAAGCATCCAAAGTAGCCACTCCAAACATTGTTTCTAGACAATGATGACATACCAGCTAGTCCACTTTGGATGCATGTTTCTCTGTCTTTTATTTTTAGCTTTTTATAAAGTTCTTTTAATAACCTTTACAATGCTATAAAGGTCACTAAAAATGGAAGAGATTTAGCAAGACTAGGCAGAGGATCTGTTCTCAATATCCACCTTTTGGAGAAGCAAAGAGTAGTATGATGGTTCTTCTCAAGGAAAAGGATGGATGTAGATTTTTTATGAGCGAAGTAATTTTGAAGTTGATGCTTGGTTACAATGGTTGTTTGATATTGTTTTCATTATCTTGCACTTAATCTTAGAAGAACATTGAAATAAGAGATATTTTTATAGATTAAGTCTAGACCAAGGAACATGAACTCATCATTACAAGCATGAACATGCGTTCACCAAGAGTTTGCTTTTAAAAGAATGTTTTGCATCAAAGAATGGATTCATGTAGAAACAAATCAAGCTTTTCTTTCATTAATGTTTTATTGTACCGAGTATATGTTTTCATAACATCGTGTATCAAGTAAAAGGAAACAAAGGAAATGCATCAACATTATGCATGTCAAACATTCTTAGTACAAAGGGAAATTTGCATAAACTTTGGCATGAAAGAACATGGAACTACATGCATGTAATAACATGCATTTTTATGAGTAAAGTCATCCATTTACTTCTTTGCATACATGGAAAGATGCATGATATTGAATGTAAAATCATGGACTTATTCAGGTTTTTTGAAGATATTTAGAAGAATCTTTAGAAGATAGTATTTTAGTTATTTTTTGTAAAAATAATGGATCGTTCTAGAAAGTGATGTTTTTGCGAAAATAATAGATCACTTGAAAAGAGACAATTTTGTAAATAAAGTAGATTTTTGTAAATGCAAGCTTTTCGAAGCACCACCCTCATGTATCTTCTATTAAGGACGTAATGAAAAATACCTATAAATACAGATGCTCTGATAAACTTGTCCATCAGAGTATGGGGGGGGATTGTACCCAATCTGGTGTCAATTCTCTTGTCTCTTTCTATTCTCTTTATGCTTTTGTGAGATTTCATTTTTGTACTATCCTCTGTGTACGTCCATCTGTGGGATCTGGACAATGATGGTATCAGGGCCAAGGTGCATCTATGGAGGTGGTTTCTCGACGTCTTATTGTGATTTGTGATGTCCATTCTGTTCGCGATTCGGCATCCGTCTCAACCGTCTGGTCGAGGCCATGGACCCTACCCATAATACCGAGGATTTTGGTACATCACCTCTACCCGGGGTACCAATTGAGCAACAATTGGAGCTTTTGCGATACAAACTCCAACATGCTAAGAATGAGATAAAAGAACATGATGCTACACTCCAACAAATATAGAGTGATGAAAACAACCTAGTTAGGGTTGTGAAGGCCATTATCATCACTCAAGAACAAGGCACGTAGTCCAAGATTGGTGCAAAAAATTTCCAATTTTCATGATCGATGGGCAAAAGGATGGCAAATTTGTTCTTTCATGGCTACCCTATTTTGATGATTTTTATTCTGAAAAATCATATTCTGAAATTGAAAAAGTGAAATTTGTTACTAATTATTTGGTTGATAAGGCCCAATTATGGTGGAATGTTTTGCGGCATAGCACCAATCGGCCCACCACATGGACCGCATTCAAGAAAGATCAAGGAGTCTTTCCTTCCTCCCCAGTTCCAATTACATGCTTTTCAATCATGGATCACTTTTGGATGGAAAGATGGAGATATTGTGTCTACCTACACTGAACGCTTTTGGCAATGACTACTACTTATTTGTTCGCTTGAAATGATTCCTAAAGATACCTTGCAAGAGAAGTATGAAGATGGTTTGGAGATGGGAATCCAAGCTAAGATCAACACACTATGTCCTATGACCCTCTATGAAGCTATTTCTTATGCATGTGATGTTGGGAAGAATTTTCAGTCCATTATCAAGTCCATTCGCTTACAACAAATGCATCAATGACAACCACCAATCAAGCCCAATTTTCCTTTCAAGTGTCTTTTTTCTACCTTTTTCTTCTACTACTTTTCATTGCCCACCTACTTTTCAATGCCACCTACTTTCAACACCCTCCTCAATCCAATTTCTCTCCAGTACCCAGGACAACCCCCTTACAAACTATCAAACCTCCAAACCTTCAAACTACGATGATGGATGCTCAATGAAAGAGGCCTCGTATCACTTGCTAGCATTGTGGTAAGTTTGGTCATACTAAAGCTAAATGTAGGTTCTAAACTAACTACATGAAGCCTATCGGAGCTCAAGTACACAACATGGAGGCAGTTCATGAAGACACCCAACTTGATTAGACTGAAGACACATTGGAAAAGCATCTAGGTAGCTTGGGTAACAAAATTTTTATTCATTCTTTACTTTGCATGCAAGGTACTATTAATGGTAAAGTTGTTAATATTTTACATGATGATGGTAGTTCACATGATTTTATTTCTTATACAATATTGCAAGATCTTCAATTACATCCACGTCCTTCTATGTACAAAGTTAAGGGTGCATTTCAAGGAAATAGATATAATGCTACAAGTGAAGTGCATAACGTTCAGATTTGTATAGGTTCATACATAGATGAATGCACATTCTTAGTTGCTCCTTTGCAATCCTATGATGTTATACTTGGTATGCCTTTTTGTCATCATTATAATCCATGCATTGATTATCATACACACAAAATTATTTTTAAGTTTAACAATCAAGTTATTTCTTTGTCTGCAATGCATGACTTCCAACCATTTCCATTAATTAGTTATACTCAAGTAAAACGTGTATTTAGGAAAGTCTACAATTCATTGTATTGTTTTTGTCAATAACATAGTTGATCTGTAGATCCAAAGCAACTTAAAGTCATTGAAGGATGGCGTGTATCTCAATATATGAATAATGTATGCCCTTTTCTAGGGTTAGCTAGTTTTTATAGAAAGTTTGTAAAAGGTTTTTCTTATTTAGCACTTCCATTCACATCATTGTTGAAGAAAAAGTTAAAATTTCCATGGGGATCATCGCAACAAGAATCTGTCGAAAAAAACTCAAATCTGCACTTTCTCATGCACCTATTTTGCAATTACCAGATTTTGCACAACCTTTCCATATAGTTACAGATGCTAGTGGTTTAGGTATAGGTGTTGTATCAATGCAAAAACATCATCCCATTGCATTTGTAGGAAACTTAAACCTTCTAAAAGGAATTATAGTACATATGATAAGGAACTTTTGGCCATTGTGCATGCTTTAAAAATTTGGAAACATTACCTTATGGGTCTTAAGTCTTAATCAAAACATAAAAATAGGCTATTAAGAATTTATTAAATCAACCATTGATTTCTGACAGACACATTAAATGGCCTTCATTCATGCAAAATTTTCAGCCTATGATTCAATATCAACTTGGCAAAGCTAATGTTGTAGATGATGCCCTTAGTCATTTCCCATCCCCACAAACAAATATTGTTTCAATCAGTAATATTATGATGTTCATATTCATTCATTTCATGACATGATTCCTACTTATGCATCTGATTTGTATTTTTCACAAACATGGAATGCTTTCAATAATTCTACACCATCTAATGAGGATTCTTGTATTTCCAACACAATTTATGCATCATACAAGGTTTTAAAGAATTTGTTATGAAAGAGATGCATGAACCACCATATATGGGTCATAGGATTCTTGTATTTCCAACACAAGTTATGCATCATACAAGGTTTTAAAGAATTTGTTATGAAAGAGATGCATGAACCACCATATATGGATTCTTGTATTTCCAACACAAGTTATGCATCATACAAGGTTTTAAAGAATTTGTTATGAAAGAGATGCATGAACCACCATATATGGGTCATAGGGGAATACAAAGTACTATTTCTACATGTAAAGAATTTTTCTTTTGGCCAAATATGGAAAAGGATATTACATAGCATGTTTCCCATTGCGTTGTGTGTCAATGTGTGAAACGACATCATGGTAAAGCATTTGGATTATTAATGCCACTTTCCATACCTAATGGACCATGGGAACAAATTTCTATGGATTTTATTACTAGTCTTCCTACAACTTCATTTCATAATGATATGATTTGGACAATTGTTGATAGGTTTAGTAAACACTAGGCATATTTCATTCCTTGTAAAAATACTCTTTCTGCACCTCAAGGTGCTAAGTTATTTATGAAATGTATTTTTTCACATCATGGTTTCCAAAAGTTATTCTTTCATATCAAGATGTTTGGTTTTGTAATCACTTTTGGGTTGCAATGTTTCAAAATTTAGGTTCTAAAATAGACTTTACCTCTACATTTCATCCTTAAAGTAATGGGCAAAGTGAAACTATGAATAGTACTATTTTAGATTTATTACATTGTTATTCTTTAGATAATCCAAGTAATTGGGATGAGAAAATTCCCATTACATTTTGCATACAATAACACAACACATACCACTACTAGACATGCATCGTATGAAATTGCTTATGGTAAAAAGTTTCCCACTCCCATGATTCTCACTCAAACTAATATACCTATGGCTGATTCTTTTGCACAAGATCATATTTCTACACTTCATGACATTCATAAGCACATTAAAAAGAGTCAAGAACATTACATGCATAATGTGAATAAGAAACAAGTAGCTAAACAATTTAATGAGAATGACTTGGTATGGTTACGAATAATTAAACGATCTTTGAAAAATATTACACAACATCCTAAGGTTAAACTTGCACCACGTTATTATGGACCTTTTCATATTATTCAAAAATTGATGAGAATGCTTTTAGATTAGACATACCTTCTCATTGGAATATACATAATTCTTTTCATTTTTGTTGATTGGAACAATTTAAAGGAACATTACCACTTACTCCTATTATAGATGATCCTCCTTTACTAAAGAGGATGCTGAAATTTTAATTCTAGAGAGAATACTTGATTATGATGTTACTACTACATGCACAGGTAACCAATATCAATAAAAATAACTCCCTTGAAGAATCTCAATGGATTCATAAAAGATCACTAACTCCAAACTATGATCATTTGATTTTTGCATATCATTCATAATCACATTAAATTCTAGTTTTCCAATTCCATGCATGTGTTTTTACATGGAACATGCTTATGATTGTCCAATGATGGGACACGTGACTGGCCATCCATGTCTATTTTATATTTATCAATTGAGGTCAGTTTCTTGTCAATTGGGAGGCATGTTATACTTCATGGAATAATGGAATGTTATATGGAGTTTTAATGTCTTGATGGTTTTAATGTGATTTGTGTTTTGATTTAGCAGGTGAAGAATCATGAGGGTGTGAATGCGCTTGGACTTATTCAGATATCTTTGAAGATATTTAGAAGGATATTTAGAAGGATATTTAGAAGAATATTTAGAAAATAGTATTTTAGTTATTTTTTGTAAAAATAATATATCGCTTTAGAAAGCAATATTTTTGTAAGAATAATAAATTGCTTGAAAAGCGGCAATTTTGTAAATAAAGCATATTTTTCTAAATGCACACTTTTTGAAGCATCACCCTCATGTATCTTCTATTCAAGTTGTACTGAAAAATACCTATAAATACACATGATTTGATAGACTTGTCCATCGGAGTATGTGGAGGGAGATTGTACCCAATCTAGTGTCAATTCTCTTGTCTCTTTCTATTCTCTTTATGCTTTTGTGAGATTTCATTTTTGTACTATCCTTTGTGTACGTGCGTCTGTGGGATCTGATCAACAAAAACAAACTCTAAAGAGTTAACATATATTTGATTGGCAATACATAAAAATAATTGCCATATAAATTATGAGATAGTCAAGGTCATGATTCTTGATGTAAATATTTCGTAAAGTAAGTATAATTTTATACTTAAGTATGAAATATTGCACGAGGAGTTCCAAGGTTAACTTTAAGTATTAATTAAAGTACTTAAAGAGAAACATTTGGAAAAGAATAAGGTAATTACCATAGATGATAGAATTGGTCTTAATTTAACTATTGCAAGCTCTTTGAAAAGTTTTATCCAAAGAATGCTAACGCTTTGGAAATTATAACTTTCAAAGATACCAGGTTAAGATGCAAAACACTTATGGCAAGATGTCCATCAAAGTGTCTCAACAAATACAACTTTGGTAATTATGATTCAAGACCTTAAGACTTAATGGTCGAAGGAAATAGAATTCGATAAGTGATCTTGAATAAATTATCATCTATACTTTAATGTTCAAGGAATACTTTGAAGATAAATGTTGACAAAATTCAACATCAAAGTATGTTAAATCCAAAGTAATAGAAATTTGGATAGATAAAAAATTTTCAAACATGGATCCTTTGAACAAAGGTGCACCTAGTAAGAACAAGAAAGCACTACTTTCCATCATGCTAAACGGAAGCATGCACTAATTCAAAGTATCACTTTGAGTTAGATTGATCCATGATGAATCAAGAAAATATAGGTCTTTGAGATAAAGAAGAATCTTCAATATAATTGAGAGCTTAAGTAAAATCAAAGTATAAATTATATGATACGGTTAAGAAAGATTCTTCTTTTCATAGTAATCATAAAGGAGAGGGTTTTAGGGAACTCCCCCTCCTGAAAGACTTGAAACCACCTACCTTTATGGGGGATGATCATGAGAGAAACAAGGATACAATCTACACTTTTTTGCAAAAGTGGAATGATTTCAATCAACTGAAGGGCACCCCACTTGAGTATCGTGTGCTAGAGGCAAGTCTCTCGCTTGGCCCGTGTGCTTATAAGTGGTGGATGAGTCTCAAGGAGGAGAAATCTATCCCTATGGACCGGGCTCAGTTTGAAACTCTTTTCTTGAAAGAGTTTCTTCTTGAGAATGAGGAAGCAAGGAACTGGGATGAGTGGGATAGGATCACCTAGAGAGGTAGGCCCTTGATGGTCTACATATTCCACTATAAGAAGATCATTTTGAAACTTAAGGTATTGGGTGATTTCCAGAAAACAAGAGGGTTTGTTAGGGGCTTAGATAAAGACATTAAGAGGGAGGTAAGAAGAAATACACTTAAGACATTTGAAGGGGCAATCAAGTACGCTTAGATTTATGAGGATCATAATCGTTCTCAGTGTACTCCTATGGAGATGGATCAGCCCCTCAAACCTCTTAGCACAACTAAGTTCAAGAAAAAAGTGCCATTAGGGAAAAACAAAATCTTCATTAAGAAACAGAGATCCCAAGGGCCTAGTTTACCTACCGAATAGTTTGAGAGGGCCAAGAAAGAAAACTTGTGCTTTAGGTGTTTGTCTCCTAGCCATTCACAATGGAACTGTCCTTTCAAGAAGGGGGAAGAAAAGAAGAGAGGAGCAGAGAGTAGTACGGCCCCTGATAAGGGCAAAAAGGTGGTCCACCTAGTGTAGACACTTCCTATTCATGGTAGCTCTAGCTGCAAGGGAGTCAATGTGATGCATGAGGATGTTGAGCACACATGTTGTTTGACTCAGTCATTGTGGTCACCTCAATTTGGACCACATGACTTGGTTAAACTTCATGGTAGTGTATATGGGACCAGAGTGCAGTTCATGATAGATGACTCTGCTGCTCATAGCTTCATAAACTATGCTCTCGTCAAAAAGCTAAAGATTTCCAATAGCTCAGTGCACATAAATACATAGTATCTATGATGCAAGGGGAAGATAAGAGGATATGGGATACTATGGTATCCAATTTGGAAGTCAAGATGCATGATTATACTGACCACATGAACTTCCAAATCATGAACATGGAGAGGACAGACCTTGTATTAGGCAGAGAGTGGGTATGGGGATTGGGAGACACACTTAAATATAGTTATCAAAACAGCACACTTGAGTTTGAAAGAAATGGAAGTAAATTTTGTATACAAGGAGAGAGAAAGGTACCTAAGGCACCTCTCATGTCATCTTTAGAGTTACATAGTATCTGTCATTTTCAACATGTACAGGAGATCTTTTAGTTATTATTCAGGATTTTGAGCATTGTACATACATTTCATATGATGTATATTTTCATGCTAGAAATGTAATATGGATAATATTTTTTGCTATTCTTTCTTGCAAGAGTGTGTCCGTTAAAAGTTTTAAAGATCTTATGTTTGAATTTAGAGATGTTTTTCCCACTTACTTACCTATAGGGCTACCACCTGAGAGAGGGGACATTGACCATGCTATTGAGGTAGTTACTAACACTAACCCTATTTGTAAGCCACCTTATAGGCTTAGTGTTTCTCAGCATGAGGAGGTTGAGAGGCAACTACATGATTATTTAGAAAAGGGCTTCATTAGGCCTAGTAAATCACCTTGGGCATCACCAATGCTCCTAGATAAGAAGAAGGATAGCTCTATGAGATTATGTATAGATTATAGAGCATTAAATAAGGTAACCATCAAAAATAGGTTTCCAATGCCTAGGTTGGAAGACCTATTTGATCAGTTACATCAAGCTATGTATTTTACCAAGCTTGACCTTAGCTCAGGGTATCATTGGATAAGGATTAGGGCAGAGGATGTCCCTAAAACTGCATTCACAACTAGATATGGGCACTATGAGTTTTTGGTGATGCCGTTTGGTCTCACCAATGCTCCTGTCACTTTCATGAAGCTCATGAATAGTGTGCTATGGCCTTATCTAGGGAAGTTTGTAGTAGATTTCCTTGATGATATTATGATCCATAGCGGATCAAAACGGGAGCACTCAGAACACTTAAGAAAAGTATTCCAAGTGTTAAGGAAAAATTCACTCTTTGCTAAGGAGTCAAACTGTGAATTTTTCAAAACAGAGGTTAGATACCTCGGGCATATAGTCTCCCAAAACAGAATCTAGATGGTTCTTGAAAAAGTAAGGGCTATTATGGAAAGGCCAGATCCTAGGAACTTGGAAGAGCTACAGATTTTCCTAGGTTTATCAGACTTCTATCGAAGATTCATTAAGCATTATGCCACAATTGCTGTCTCGATGACGAAACAACTTAATGGGAAAGGGAAAGCCTTTCATTGGGGAGACGAACAGAGGTGAAGTATGGAGAAATTGAAAGTAGCAATTACTACAGCTCCACTTTTACATATAGCAGATCCCAATAAACCCTTTGTGGTTGAGACTGATGCCAGTGATTTCGCTATAGGAGCGGTTTTAGTTCAAGATGGTCGACTGGTAGCTTTTGAGAGTAAAAAACTAGAGTCGGCTCAAAAATATTAATACTTCGTCTATGAGAAGGAGTTGTATGCAATTGTCCATGCTTTGAAGAAGTGGCAGCATTATCCATATGGTGCCAAACTTACGATAATGTTTGATCAAGAGGGTATTAAGTGGCTCAGGAAAGTGTAATGTAGTGGTTGATTCACTTAGCCGCATGCGTATGCTCAATGAACTGAGTTTTACTTAGATCACTAGTGAGATACTTGAGTCCATTAGAGGAAAATGTAGGCTTGATCTTGCATGTTCCGAGATTTGGGAAGCTATCAAGAATGGGATCATGATGCACCGGTTTCCAGTGAGGTTCGAGTATCGATGAGTACTCATGAAGGATTCAAGTGGAAGAATTACAATATCCACAATGGGTATATGTTATATAAAGGCAAGGTGTGTGTCCCTAGAGATCTTGAGATGAGACGGCACATTTTGTATGAGTGTCATGACACATCTAGTGCAGGACACCCAAGAGTTAAAAAGACTTATGATCTTGTTAAGAGGTAGTTTTATTGGCCTGAACTTCATAAGGATGTCCTAGAGTATGTGCTTAAGTGCACTAAATGCTAGGTCAATAAAGCTAAAAGGTTGAGGATTGGATGACTACTCCACCCCCATTGGAAATTCCAATGGGAAGTGGGAGAGTATCTCCATGGATTTCATAGTTGAATTACCTAAGAAATAGAGAGGGCATGACTCTGTCTAGGTAATTGTGGATAGGTTAACCAAAATGGCTAGGTTTATTCCAACACATACTAACGTGAAGACACCTGAGTTGGCTAGATTTTTTATAGAGAACATATACCGATTATGTTGATATATTTAGGTAGTGATGTGTGTGAACACTCTAGGACTGTCAGGGCACTTTTTTCCCTCTTTAGGAGGTTTTTTCTCCCAGCTTGTATATATGCCTATTGCCCTAATGGCTACTTATCTTTGTACATTCTAGTGGTAATACATTCTGTATTGTGTGTTGTGCTCCAAGCTTCTTCTTCTTCCTTGTGTTGTTTGCGTGCTTCCGCAGCCGTCTAACTCCAACAATTGGTATCAGAGCACGTTGTTGCTTCATTTAGGGCATTGTCTACACCTCTCCGATTGCAGTCTCAGAATCGCAGGAGATTTGGTAAGCATACTCAGGGTATTTCAGAGATCAGAACAACTTTGCTATGTGTACCAAAATCACGATCTAAGCTCGTTTCTGCCTCCAAACACACTATCACAATGCTTATGTAGGCTATTTTGTCTTTTCGTGCCAAAGATATATACCAGTTTCGGTTCGCCAGTATAAGCATCTCGAAGTCTACTACAGGTCTAGGAAAACTCGTTTGGGTAGTTCTATTCAACTTTTTCACACACAATCTTTTTTCTTCGTCAAGGTACTTTAGTCAATGGGCATGGCTAAAAGCAGTGATGTATGTCGTATGTTGGTTGTTGAGGATAAGTTGGATGGTATGAATTACCCATTGTGGGCTTATATGATGCGTCATGTATTGGTCGCAAAAGGACTATGGAATATTGTGCACGGTGTTGAAAGACGTCCTATTACACCCACGAATATAGGTATTGCAAATATAGGTGTTGGAGCTGATGAAGATGGTGTCAAAGATGATGATATTCTACATATTCCTATTCGTGATGTTGTTTCTATTGCACCTACTACAGAGCAAAATCATTGGGATGGTAGATATGCTCAAGCACATGCATTGATAGCTTTGTCTGTCAAACATGCCATTATTCCTCACATTTGCTCTTGCACAACAGCTAAGGATGCTTGGGATACACTTACCACATTGTACCAAGCTAGGAATGAGGCTCGTGTTGCTTACTCCGAAAAAATTGACTCAAATTTGAGTTTTGCTTCTACTCTTCATTTGATGATGAAGGGCAATCCAAATGCCTTGTCATTTGAGGAGTTAGTCTCTGTTCTATTGCAGAAAGATCAGTCTAGGCAGAATAGGTCTATTATGCGTGTTGCAGATCAAACTTTCTTGGCTAGTCAGAAGGGCAAAGGAAAATGGAGTTCTTCTACTAGTAAGCAAAAATCTTCAAATACTGCACATTCGAAGAAGGAAGACAAAGATGAGAAGAAATCAGAAAAGCGGAAATTGTTTTGCAAATACTGTAAAGCAAATGATCATGTCATTAAGAGCTGTCCAAAATTGGTTGCTAAAGAGGCAAAGAAGAAAGAGGCCATAATGGTTGTTGCAGAGGCCTCTACACCAAAAACAGAGTCTGCTAATCTTATGCAGGAAGAAGAATGGGCATTTACTACTGTTTACAATTTTGACCCATCTTCTCATGAGCAGTGCATGTCTGCAATAGACTCAGATGTTTGGTACTTTGATAGTGGGGAGACCAAACATATTACCTCACAGCGTAGTTTCTTCTCTTCACTCGAGCCTGCCCCTACAATGAATACTGTTACATGCACCAAAAACTCCTCCTATCCTGTTATGGGAGTTGGTAAGATCATTTTGACTACTACTGATGGTAGTTCTTTCACTTTGTCAGATTCTTTGTTTATGCCAAGGATCAAGAAAAATCTGTTATCAATTTTTACATTAGCCAAGATTGGCTTGGTTGTGAAATTTGTTGATGACAAATGTACAGTTCATGATCTATCAAATGGTGATGTCATTATTGCTTCTGGCATTTTATATCATGGGCTGTATAAGCTCATAGACTATGAAAGATCTATAAATGATTTGGCATGTGCAGTACATGATTCTTAGGCTATGTCAGATGCAAAGCTTTGTTAGGCGCCTTGTAAACATGTATGTGAAGGTTGTATTTTGGGCAAAAGGAAGCATTCTTCCTTTCCAAAAGATGGTTCAGTTTGGGCTACTCAGAAATTGAAGCTTGTACATAGTGATGTTTGTGGTCCTATGCAGACACCTTCTATTGGGAACTATCTTTACTTCGTGACTTTCATCAATGATTTTTCTAGGCATGCATGGGTATATCCATTGAAGGAAAGGTCTAAAGTTTTTATGTGCTTCAAACAATTTCTAGTTTTGGCTGAAAATATGTCAGCATGTAAAATGGGCACCCTCTGTTCTGATCGAGGGGGGAATATACGTCTTCTGACTTTAATGCATTTCTTGTTGAATGTGGGATAAAACATCAGTGTACAATGTCATATACACCTCAATGGAATGGAGTTGCTAAATGAAAGAACATGTCACTCATGGAGATGGCAAGGTGTATGGTCAAGAGTCAAGCTTTACCACATAGTTTCTGGCTTGAGGCTATCATGTGTGCAGCATATGTACTTAACAAGTGTCCCACTAAAGCACTGCAGTCTATCACTCCATATGAGGCTTGGCATGGTCGTGAGCCATTTGTTGTTCATCTGCATGTTTTTTGTTGTTTGGCATATGCATTAGTGCCTGAACAACATCGCAGAAAATTGGATGATAAAGCAGTAAAATGTATTTTTGTTGGTTACAATTCTGAAAGCAAAGGCTATCGTCTGTATCGTCCACAGACTAAATGCATTCTGGTTAGCCATGATGTTGTTTTTGTGGAAGATGCTATTCAACCCTTACTTTCATGTAGTAAGGAGACATCTGTTAGCTCCAAAGACATGTATGATACTTTGCTGCCTCTTTTTACAGGTGGACAGTCTAGTGCTGGTCCTAATGAGGCAACTTCTTAGCCTTTGCACATTTCATGTGATGATGCAGATCATTCCATTTCTGATGCGGATTTACATGATGCACTTGTTGATGAGAGAGCCGATATTGAGCAGGAAAAACTATGTCAAAATGGCTAGTGCATACTTTGCATGACAACAAATTAGATGCACCTCTATCATATCATGCTCGGTTAGGCTCTCATGGTGCATGTTTCGCATCAGATTGCTATGCTATGGCTACTTCTAGTCTTTGTGATGAGACTGAACCTGTTTAGTTTGATGAAGCACAAAATTCTGAACATTGGATGGCTGCAATGCAATCTGAATATGATGCTATCATGAAAAATGGTACCTGATCTTTTTATGACTTTCCTCCTGGCAAGAAGGCCATTGGCACTCAGTGGGTATACAAGTTGAAGCATAAACCTCATGGAACAATTGACAGGTATAGGGATAGGCTTGTTGCAAAGGGTTATGCGTAGGAAAGAGGCATTGATTTTGATGAAACATTTGCTCCTACTTGCCGAATGACTATTGTTCGTAGCATGTGTGCACTTGCAGCTCATCATGGTTGGAATGTACATCATTTGGACATTAAAACAACATTTCTGAATGGTGACTTGCACAAAGAAGTGCATGTTTTTTAGCCTCGTGGCTTTGTGCAAAAAGGGCATGAAAACCAGGTGTGTGTGTTAAAGAAGGCATTATAAGGTTTAAAGCAAGCACCACATGCTTGGTATGAAAAGATGCATGCGTATCTGATTGCACATGGTTTTGAGAATAGTCCAACTGAAAGCACCTTATATATTAAGCGTGCTAATGATGTTCTTATGATCATTGTGGCATATGTCGATGACATGTTGCTCACTGGTCCTCATGACATGCATATTGCTGATTTGCATGCCTCATTTGAGATGTTTGATTTGGGGCATTTGCATCACTATTTGAGCATTCAATTTATGCAAGTTCATGGTGGAATGGCTTTGTTTCAAACAAAATATGTTGACACATTATTACAATGTCTTGGCCTTGAAGACTGTAAGCCTATTGCCACTCCTATTGAGCTAGGTTTACGATTGAGTCTTCATGACGGTGGAGATGCATTTGATGTTGTTAATGAAAGACAAAGTAACTGGGAAGAGTACTTAACTATAGTAGAGTTTGCATACAATAGTGCCAAGCACTCTTCCACTGGGCATAGTCCATTTATGCTTATGTATGGGTTTCAACCAAGAGCTCCTTATGCAGTAGGATTGAAGAATGAAAAGTTCAGTCTGCAAAGGACTTGTTGGAAGAGATGGACGATATGCTTAGGCTTGCTAAGGACAACATTAAGAGAGCTCAGGATAGAGCTAGAGCCTATGCTGACCGTCAAAGGAGAGACATCAACTTTGAGGTAGGAGAACAACTCTACCTTAGAGTTCCATCTAGATCTGAAACCATGAAGACGAGACCTTGTCCAAAACTATCTCCTAGGTATTATGGACCTTTCCAAATACTTAAGAGAATAGGAAAGATGGCTTACCAGCTCTAACTTCCAAAGAAAAGCCATATCCATCCATTTTTTCATGTTAGCCAGCTTAAGAAAAGGCTGGGTGAATCTGATAGCCTCATTCCAGATAGTGAGGTAGTAGAGCCTATTTCTGTTCAATCTATTCCACATGAGCCCAAGAGCATACTATGCACTTGAGATAAACAGATGAGAAGTCACTTATATAAAGAGTGTCTAGTAAAGTGGAAAGATAGTTTGAAAGATAATGCCATATGGGAGCGGTATAGCACCCTTCAGAGATGGTTTCCCAACTTCAGATTACCTTTCCAAGAGTCTTCTTAAGGGGAAGGATATGGGGAAACAACACAGAGATATGACAATGTATTGTTATACATGGGGATATAGTTGGAGTATCATCATATTGGTTCTCTTTTCTTTGAGGACTTCCAATACCATTTTTGAGGACAAAAATGGAGTTAAGGGGAAGGAAATGTTATGTGGGAAGTCACTATAGAAGAGATGGTGTGAACCATCTCTTATGCTCCACTAGAAGGGCACAAACATGACAGCCATGTGGCACTCATGTGAGATTCCACCTTAATGACCCTAATTAAAGAGGGAATCAAATGTAGATGAGTAAGTGATTGTGCGGTATATGAGATGATGAACTCCATGTGTGCGTTCCGGATTTGTAGCTGGTCATCGACCTCAAATTATGTGTAGAGAGGACTCCAAAAATAAGGGGGCTCATTGAGAGTTTCAACAAGGATAAAACACCTTATTCTTTGCTCTCAAAATTGGTGCCAACAAGGGTTAAAGAAAGGATCATTAGAAATGATTACGAGAGGCAAAAGACATAGAAAGAAGGCCAAAGAAAGGATGTTTTTTTATGGATTAGAGAAAGTATCCACTGGTATGGGACAATGGAATGGTAACTCCATTTGGGAACTTTTATTTGATGGCTAGGAAGAAAAGAACTCATGATCCACAGAAAGCATCAATCAAGTTATCATTTTTTTGGGAAGTCAAAGATTTGACTCGTGCTTGGTCAAGATCCCTTCTCTTGAAGGGTCCAAAGTGGAATAATGGTAATAAGATGGAGGGTATTCCAATAATTAAATGATATCTCAATATTTATTTATCTTTAAACAAAAAGTGGTGCATTGAATGGTCTTGGAGGAGATAGGTTTTCAAGTTTAGGGATATGGCACTCATTGTTGAAGAACAAAAAAGCGATCTTTATGTGGTTGATTATTCATGGAGGGATCTGGACCAATGCCAAGGCTAATAAAATATATGATTGGTTTTCATGGTATAAAAGATGCTTAAGTGGTAGGGAAGACATTGGTGACCTATGCTTTTCCTATCCTAAGTGTGCCTTGATTCGACAATGTGCCAACAAGTTCCTTTTGTTGAGTCATCAAATCAATTGGAAGCAAGCTTTACTAGGTGGAGCTATCGACCGCTCAACAACTCTATGGAATGCTATTAAAAGTGAAGTTCTCAGGAAAATTTGGGAAGCAATGTGTAGCCAACCTCAACAAACCCCCCCTAGAAGGTGGCCTCTAGAGAAATCTCTTGATTGCCTCAGCATAAAAATTAAAAATGTCAAACGCTATCTCCCCTTCAAACACAATATAGTGTTCCTTAAAAAGAAAAAAACTATAAAGAAAGTGGATCTCTCACAAAGGGACGAAAATGTCATCATCCTTCTTTGCACTTCTCTCCGATTTTATTGTATTTCTTGTCCTTTTATTAATTTGAGGTGTTTTCGTTAAAAAAAAACAATCTACTTGTTTCGAGTTTCAAATGACACTCGAATATTTTATATCCCTTTTTTTGAATGTACAATAAATTAAGAAACACACACCCGACCTCGTAAGGTAGAGGCACAAGGAACTCATAGATATATCCAATCATGATTTGAATTCGGAATTTCCTCCCACAAACTCAAAAAATCAACCACTAGGCTATGAGGGCTTAGCCAACATTTTATGTCCTTGTTTCTCGGCCCAAATACGAAAGGGTCTTACGTTACATGAAGTTCTAATAGTGGGAATTTGGAAAGATCACTTCAAAATCTTTCCAAATTCCCACCATTAGAACATAAACAAGGACATTTGGAAAGATCACTTCAAAATGTCCACGTCTCGTAGGGCAGTTGGTTGAGCTTTGGTCTCTTGAGGTGGAGGTCCTGAGTTCAAGTCCCGGGCTGGACATGTAATGGCTTAGGCCAGTTGAAACCAGTTGTAACCATGTCTCCTTGTATAACCCCTGCTTTGTGGGATACGGGGGGTCCCGCGGGTACTATGCCCATTCACTTGTACAGTTGCAATTTCAAAGTTAAAGTCCGGGGGAATAGGCTTCTGCTGAACCTCCATTAAAAGAAAAAAAGATCACTTCAAAATGTGATGGTCAAATTGATGGTGGCAACAACGTAATTTGCTGAACCTCCATTAAAAAAAAAAAAGATCAGTTCAAAATGTGATGGTCAAACTGATGGTGGCAACAACGTAATTTGCTGTTTTATGCTTCAACAGGAAAGGCA
This sequence comes from Ceratopteris richardii, assembly GCA_020310875.1. Taxonomy (NCBI): domain Eukaryota; kingdom Viridiplantae; phylum Streptophyta; class Polypodiopsida; order Polypodiales; family Pteridaceae; genus Ceratopteris; species Ceratopteris richardii. Next base: position 28,797,367 of record CM035415.1, read on the forward strand.
AAAGGCTCGAGAGTCGGATGCCACTTTGCCATGAGCCTTGCATTTAATTCAAACAAGCCTCGTGCTGGCCCAGTGGCCACGCCGTGGCGTGAAGCGTTTGATGGATGACTAGTCAGCGCTCAACAGAAGCCAACCTCGTGGGAGATCAACTGTTAGATCACGTTTTTTGTTGATTCGGAAAGTTTACCGGTCGTAGAGATCGAATGCCATTTCTTTCAAGTAGTATTTTGCTTTGGGGTTGTTGCAGGTGCCTGGAAAAACCCAGCCAGCTTGGAGACATTCAGAGAAGCCAGAGAGACAGTAAAAATTTATTCGTAGTGATTACACAGAAAGCTCATCCATTACCTTTGGATGGCGAAGGTCGCCTGCAAGTCGATGGACATCAGCTTTCAACACGTGCAGAGTAGTCTTACGAGCAGGGACAATGATTTGAGAGCGCCAAGCCAAGCTTGGCTCACAGGCCGGTCCTCTCTACACAGTCTTTCAGTCTCCTGTAATCGGTATTCCTCTTGCTACCCACTTTCTTTTGCCCCGAAAGTCCTTGTGCAATCAACTCCATATCTTCTTACCATGTCATAGAATGGATCTGTTTCCTGTTATGTTGTTAACCCTTCTGGGAATTTTTATGCCATGAATAGCTCGAATTTCACATAGCAAGGATCGTTTTGAGTTTAAATAAACTCCTCTATAGAGTTATCCTAGATTTCTGAAAAGTGCCGCGAAATAGGTTTGTCGAGTATGTTTTAACGCAGGAATTGCTCAGGACCAAGCAATTGTCTGATATGTGGACATTTATGATTCAAGGTTATGCTAAGCAATGACATTCCTAGAAGTGATCGGGTGAACGCCGGAAATTTCGTGCATCATTTCTTATTCAAGCTTATTCATACTCGAGCTGTTCTTGTCTGTATTTGGAAATTTAGGGTCAAAATTTTTCTCACATCTTTAGACAAATTGTTGTATGGACTATTGATTGCAAATGCTCACCTTGCAGAGCTAGATTTATCACTGCTTTTGTATGGTGCTGGGAGAACTAATAAAAAGGTGGTCTTTGGAAGCAGCATCCTTTGTACACTGACACTGATTGCACTTTACTCGGTTTGTGAAGGATCTCATTTTCCGGGCAACGTTATGGGGTAAGGCTCAGAGTAGTTGCTGAAGCAAATAAAGCAGAAAATGGACCAGTTAGTGTAGATACCTCTGTGAATCCACGTGTTGCAGCTCTCAGGCCTTCCAAAACCATGGCGATTTCTGATTATGCTACTGCATTGGTTGAGTCTGGCGTTCCAGTGATCAGACTAGCTGCTGGTGAACCTGACTTTGATACTCCAAAGCCCATTGTTGAGGTGCGTTGTATGCTTCATTACTGTTTATTATTGCTAAAGTTACTGCAATTAGATTGTAGGATTTGCTCTGTTGCTTGTTCTCAAGTTTGTAAGACGTTTACTTCGTGGATGCACAAGAGATATCTCTCATAATTGCATCATCTTCTGTTTGCAATCTATGCATAAGCTTCTGAATGGCAAATCGATCACAGTAACCATGGGATATGATTGGTAGGGTTTTAGTCATTTTGAAAAAGAGAACTCATTTGCGTATGGCTACAGACAAGGCATTGATAAGCTTTAGCTCGTGCATTCCTTTGTAGAGGACTTGAACTTTTCCTGATTTGTCTCAAAATATAAGATCTTGTCCCAATCTATGTTCAATGCTTTTTTTTCTCATTAGGCTGGAATGAAAGCTATACAAAATGGCTTTACACGCTATACTCCAAATGCAGGCACTCTTGACTTGCGCAAGGCCATTTGTAAAAAACTCAAAGGTATAGTGCTGGTGCCCTACATGCTGCTAAAGCTAGTTAAATGCAGACTTATTCTTGTTCATTTGCAGAGGAAAACGGGTTAACATATTCAACTGATGAGATTCTGGTCAGCAATGGGGCGAAGCAAAGCATCTTACAAGCTGTCCTTGCTGTATGCTCTCCAGGAGATGAGGCAAGTTTTAATGAACTGGCTATACACCCTTAGATTAGAATGAAGTGACTGTGAAATATCATCATTTGCCCTGCATCAGTTCCTTTTCAATGCTTCTATCCAATGCTAGTCCCCATTTCGGCGGAGTCTGTTTTCTTCTTTGAAAAATGACAGAAGCACGAATATGCATGTCATTACAGGAATACATGCTACTGTTTGATGAGTGGATGATGTATCTGGAAGTTTACAACTATGAAATGAACGTTTTGCTGTATGACCATGAACATAGGAATATTATCTTTATTTAAGGATGTATCCATGGTCATGCGCTTCTTACTCCCTATTTTAGGAGGAATTTATCTAAATTAGTGCAAACTTATTTTGCTAGGGAGTGGCCAGTCTTAGTAAGGCTGATTTATAAACATGTGATAAGGAAAAGGTTACTCCCCTCGTAGGTAAACACATTGGTTTTGCAATTATACTAGCTAAAGAACAATTGTCTTCAAGCATAGATACAATATTATGTATATTCATGGCAAAAAATACTCTTTATATATGTATGCTCCCATATACATTTATACATATATATTGTGATCGTACCTTATGAATATACAAATACAGCCCCAAATCTTAAGGTACGTTACGTGCGTACATAGCACCGTACTAATACGTAGTGTACAACTAGTGTGGAACGTACCTTACTAACTATGGTGAGCACCTTACTAATACGTATTGTATAGATAATACGGAACATACCTTATTAACTAATAACTATGGTGATCACCTCAATGCAACCCATTGAACGAAGGGGTCAGCCTAACCAAATGGATCAAGTGATCAGCCACCAAATCATATATGAATCATGATATATGGAACATCAAAAAATAAACAAGTAGCAAATTGCAATAAACTTACTTTGTCTCTGAAAGTCCATCGACTTGCTGGATGCAATCTTGCATATGGTTGATGTACTCGTATACAAGGCCAAGAGTGCTACCCTCCATATCTGTAATGTGGAGCACACTGTATACAGATTGAATAACAACTACCAATATCTCTCCTATCCTCTCCCATGACAAGAGATGAAAACTTTGTGAAGAGAGAATTCCTTGCTCTAACTTCCGATAATTGAGCAGCCATACTTTTCCCATGAGGTCCTCAATGACAACATTTTTGTCTCAACTAATGTTTTTTGTTTGGAGAGCTCAGAGGTACGTAAGACTTGTCTCGATGGACCCTCCCAAGGATAACCAATCTTACTCACAGCTTTCATGGCCCTCTTCCATGCATTTGTGTTTGCGACATTGAATGGGATACTATATTCAGTGAAGAGCTTGGTTATTTCTCGGGTTTCTTCATTCATTGATTGTTTTTGTATTCCGGCCCTCACGCTACTTTTCACAAATATATTGCTCTCTGGAATTTTGGGTCTAGGATCCTCAGAGATGCTCATTGAGTTAATGCTCTCAGTGTGGGGCCTTTTGGATGAACTAGGGGTATAATCAACGGCATCAATGGGATTGGTTTGCTCTTCATTGCTATGTGAGAATGAAGATGGACCAATTGGCATCTTACCCACGGTTTCGCTCAATTGAAGCTGACCAGTTAGCTCCTCAACAATCCTTGGAAAAATAGAAGTGCATTTTCCAATGCCTCCATCTTTTAAGCCAAGGAGATTAGCTTTGATACGAGATGTGGTGCCCGTGTAAACTCCCATGCAATACTTGCATTGCCATGTGTTCTTGCCAAGCTCTTTCACATGGTTGCGAATAACATTAGGAGTTCTTCTCATGATGATAGAACCCAAAAGATCGAAGTGTAGGCTTTAGGACTATACTTCTATAACACTCGAGAACAAGGCTTAAGAGGGCAAATTGCAAGGGGCTGATAATTGAAATCACTATACTTCTATAACACTCGAGAACAAGGCTTAAGAGGGCAAATTGCAAGGGGCTGATAATTGAAATCTCACTCAAAATAGATGGCTGAAAATCGAAGGCTCTCTCTATAGTATTGAGATTTCAAGGTAGGATGGTTGCTGAATACTCAAGACTCAGGAGGCAAGGAGGCAAGCTGAATATATGTAGTTACTTGTGACAAGCTCGAAGGTTCTCTCTCTTTCTCTCTCTCTCTCTCTCTCTCTCTCTCTCCTCCCCCCCACCCCCACGAATGAAAGAGGCTAGAACTCTCGTGCACATCAATTGAGTCCCATATCCGCTCGGCGAACATAAAAATCCTCGATTTTTTTTTTGGCAAAATTTATACATAAAATCATCATTTACGATTTAAATCGCGACTACGATCTTAATGATTTTTATTTTAAAAAAATCGTGCGATTTTTTTTACTATGGATGTATGGTTAAAGGAAAGTATTTTCTAGATAAGTTTTGGATGGAAGTGGTTATGTGTGTAAACTATGTAATGAATCACTATCCTACAAAAACATTGAGAGTCATTACATGTTATCAGACTTGGAATAAGAAGCCACTTTTTAGTCATATGTTCATATTTGGTTGTTTGGCATATGTCATCACAACAATGTCACAAACTTGATGACAAGGCAAAAAAATATATATTTGTTGGATATAATAGTGAGAGTAAAGGTTATCCCTTATATCATCTATTGACAGATAAAATTATTATAAGTCAAGATGTGGTATTTGCTGACAATTCAGCATATCATTTACTTCAATGTAAATTTTAGCCAATAATTAACTCACAAGATGTGTTTGATACACTCATGCCTTTGTTTCAAAGTGGTGCGCTTGACTATGGCCATGTAGGCCATCCAAATGAGGTTCAAAAAGCCGAAAGTTTTCAGCCAAATATAGCTAAAAAATTCGAGCCAAACATGGTTGAAAATTCCCAAAATTTATAGAGAAACATGGCTAAAAAACTATAGCCAAAGATGGCTAAAAATATCCAGCCAAACATGGCTGAAAATTTGCAGACTTTACAGCCACATATCGTTTATATTCTGCATGATATTGAGCCCATTTCTGATGTACATTTTTAGGATGTATTACATGAGGAACACATGCCTATCAAGACTTTAAGGAGGGTTCTGTTTTTAGAGTTAGTCGACCTATTCTGATCTTCAGAGAAAGTCAAAGTGCTATTGCAATGTCTAAGAACTTAGTTTTTCATGCAATAAAAAAACAAATTGAAGTCCACCATCACTACGTTCTTGAGCACATACAAGTTGAAGAAGGGAAACTTCTTTATGCTTTAATCAAAGATAATTATGTGGACATTCTATGAAGTGTATATCTAGAGACAAGTTTGAGCAACCCACATATGCTTAATCAAAACTTTATCTCCAAAGTAAATTTTCAGGGCGAACGTTGGAGAAAATCATTTTGGTGACTATCTTCAAAATTCGAGTTTGCCTTGTAATGAGGGATTAGCGCAAAGTGTCATGCATTTTGGATGATAACTTCAACTATCAGCATTTCAACTCGTCATCGTCAAGTACAGCCTAAAGTGACCATGGTCCATGAGGCTGAGTCTTTACTAGAAATAGAGTCAAATTTGGCTGTGGAAAATTTGGCCAAAAAAATTTAGCATTTTTGTGCGGAAGTATGAGAAAATCAGATTAATTTCCTGAAATAATTATATTATTAACCAAAAAGCAAATTTATGCTCTCGGAGGCAAAGATGGCAGTAACAAAGTTAGTTGAATTAGCTTTCCCTTAAAATTAGTTATTTCTTTAAATTTGGCACTGGATATTAGCTTTTCAGATTTATGTTTTAGTTTTTCAAGCTTTCCATACAGCTTTTTGGCCTAGCTTAGTACATGTAAGTAAACAGCCTTGGTGGCTTATTTCACAATTCAGTACGTCTTGTTCATAAGGTTTGAAGAAGCTTATACATCAATTTTTCTCTCTGTCCTTGTCTTGGGAGTGTGACCTTGGGTTGGATAGAGATTTTGTGAGTACTTTCACTAAGTTGCTTGCTGTTTTGGTGTTGAGGCTTAGCTTGTCCTCTCCCTATTTTTTTATAATGGCTAAAGCGTAGAGGTGATGAGATTTTAGAGTCAGATTCACAGATTGTGCTTATGTTTAATTTGGTTGGAGAGCATGCCAGGTTTTGATGTTTTCTTGCTTTATACATTTCTAATGTATTTGAGCAGGTAATTATTCCAGCTCCTTTTTGGGTAAGCTATCCCGAAATGGCACGTTTAGCAGATGCAACACCAATAATTGTACCTACAGCATTGTCTGATAACTTCTTGTTGAGGCCAGAAAAATTGGAATCAGTCTTGACAGAGAGGTCCAGATTAATAATTATCTGCACTCCATCAAATCCAACAGGATCTGTTTATCCTCGTGAGGTTCTAGAAAAATTAGCACATATTATTGCAAAGCACCCAAGATTGATGGTGAGATGATGTGCATCCTAGCAATCTTAATATTGAATCCTAACCCTGCAGGCATTCAAGGAATCTTGTTGATGCATGCAGGTGCTATCTGATGAAATATACGAACATATTATGTATAAACCAGCAAGTCATACATCTTTTGCTTCTTTGCCAGGAATGAGGGATCGAACTCTTACAGTAAATGGTTTTTCAAAGGTGAGAATCAAGCTCTCTATCTTCCCCCTGGTTTTTTTGCCTTTTCTTTTCTCCCCATTATGGCTCTGGTATTAATGGATAGACACAAGTTTTCTGAATGAATTCCCAAGTGTTCATGTACTGAGAAATCCTTTTTCTAGGGGGGAACATGTAAGTTTCTAAGAGGTAATCTCTCTCTCCATAAAACCTGGGGGAGCACAGAGGTTTTGAAGAGGCAACCTTTATCTCCATAAAAACTTTCCTTCTCAGTGTTTTTGTGAGAGCATTCCTCTTAGTTGGTGATCTGCTCTCTGCTCGCAGGCATTTGCAATGACAGGATGGCGTCTTGGATATTTGGCAGCTCCCCAGCATTTTGTGACAGCATGTGGTAGGATTCAGAGCCAGGTTAGTCAATATCGATGTCTCTTGCATCTTGTTTTCAACCTTTGAAATTTGAACTATATGTGCACATTTGTTGTTATGTAGTCAACATCAGGAGCAAGTAGTATTTCTCAAAAAGGGGCTGTAGCTGCATTAGAACTTGGTTATGCAGGAGGAGAAGAGGTAGCAGTTATGGTCAAGGCTTTCAAAGAAAGAAGGGATTTCCTTGTAGAAAGGCTACAGGGTCTGGAGGGTGTGAAGTTATCAGTTCCACAGGTAATGTAACTGACCATGCTTTCACAATTATATTTTCAAGTATAGTAATTGGTTTAAAACACCAACATGGTTAGAAGGAAACAGAAGGATGAATAGAAGTGATGTGTTATCATTGGTCTTGCATCTGAGTTCTTGGTTGAATACATGTGAATCAGATGGTCATAAGTTTTATGTTTAGTAAATATGTATAAACTAATCATAAACATGGCAGGAAAATTTGGAAGTCTACTTGCACCTAAGCGTGCTCTTCTCTTATAACCTTGATTCTGTTTTTGTGTCATCCTTCATTCCTCTATGGTTTTCTTACAAGTGCATGACTTCATTATAAATGTGTCGATTCAGATCTTTTGGAGGTGATATGAGTTTATCTAGTTAGTTTATGTTTGTACTCAATTGCGAGACTTGTTTTGCAAATGCCTGTACCTGTGCTTCCAGTAATGATGCAACATCTCATAGTGACATAGGAACTGACGTTCTATTCTGTGAAGGATTTAGCTATCTTTTTCTTTATTAATGTCATTTTTTGGTTCTCTGTCATTCTTCACAAGCCTTAGATGAGGAGTCCTGTGTATTGTAGTTATCAAATGAGGACAGTCTTTATCAGGTGAACATGCTCTTAAGTTTTGTGGTTGCATAGTTTCCGGTCATAGTTTCTTTTGTTGACATATTTGGGTACTATTTAGGTAGTAATGTGTGTGAACACACTTAGGATTGCCGGGGCACTTTTCCCTCTTTAGAAAGTTTTTTCCCGGCTTGTATATACACATATAACCCGTTAGGGTCACATATCTTTGTACGTTCACTTGGTAGTACATTTTGTATTGTGTTCTCCAAGCTTCTTCTTTTTCATTGTGCTGTTTGTGTGCTACGGTAGACCTCGAACTCCAACAATTGGCATCAGAGCAGCAGCTTCGTTTTGTGACATTGAAATTTTGATTTGAACTTGTTTCTGCCTCCAAATGCACTATCACAACGACTATGTAGACAATTTCTTCCTTTTGTGCCAAACATATATATAGGTTTCGGTTCGTCAATAAAAGCACCTCAAAGTTTGTTGCAGGTTTAGCAAAGCTCGACAGGGTGTTTCTTCTCAACTTTTTGATGTACAATCAATTTTCTACATCAGGGTATTTAGTCATTGGCCATGGTTGAAAGCAATGATGCATTCTGTATGTTGGCTGTTGAGGATAAGTTGGATGGTACAAATTATCCACTGTGAGCGTATATGATGCATCATGTATTGGTAGCCAAAGGGCGGCGGAATATTGTGCTTGGTGTTGAAAAAACGTCCTACTACACCTGCAAATATAGTTATTGAAAGTGATGCATATGGTTTTGAAGATGATGATCTTCAATTTCTTGGTCGTGCTTCGGTTCCTTCTGCACCTACTCCTGAGCGATTTCGTTGGGATGGGAGAGATGCTAAGGCACATGCATTGATAGAGTTGCACGTCAAACGTGCCATTATCCCTCACATTCGCTTTTGTTAACACTTACAACTTTATACCAGGTAAGAAATGAGGCTCATGTCGCTTACCGCTTAAAATAGCTGGAAAATTAGCATATGAATGAAGGATTACAACTTATTTATTTTTGGAGGAGGTTATCTTCAACTATGGAGATTGAAGAGTTATGGGCACCTTGTATCTCAAGCATATTCGTCATGCTACCTCGTAACTTCATGTACTTCATCATTGCTATTTACGACATGTGTTTGGAATTTGGCTCCTTTCTCTATCTCATGTCTTGTCTATTCTTCGTCTTGTCTATTCTTCGTCTTGTCTCTACTATTTCTATGTTTCTATATTAATTGTGAGCCCAAAAACAAACAATTGGTATCTGAGAAGGATAAAATAGTCCACATAGAGAATAATGATGCATGTAGAAGAGTGAAATCTTCATGGCATATGCAAATCTAGTTCAATTATATATTCAGTAGGAGATGGCAAGATACCTAGATGGTCTATCTTCATGCACAAGTTAATTATAGAATAACAAGGAATTCAACTCTAAGCAGGGTCACATCAACCATATTGCAAAAGCAATTGCCATCATCAAATTGAGCATATGCCATTGAAGCAAAATATATTATGTGTAAAGAATTTGCAAGTCTCAACAGCATTGCTTCCATGTATTCTTGAGAAGTGATGTAATCTACTAGTCAATCTTGTCCTTGTTCTTTGAGCTGTCATGTGCTTCATTCTTCGTGTTCTTTTTCTTCTTGTCACATGTGTTTTCCTTTCTTTCTAGTTTAGCTTTGGAGTGTCTGCTATCAAGCTTCTTATGACCTTTGCTACCACATTGGTAACAAGTCAAATCAGCCTTGCCTTTGCTTTATTTTCTTGTTCCTATGTGCATTTTCACTTTTATTTTTTGTTCTTTCTCTAACGATAGTGGCTGAACTACTACCCTCTCCATTGGCTTTTCTCGCGATTTCCTCATTCAAAATAGAATCCCTTACACCATCAAAGGTAAGATTGGGGTTATTCAAAAGTGAAACAACCCATGTTTCCCACGAATCAGGTAAGGTCATCAACAAGAAGATGAACTTAAGCTTATCATTAAATGAAGGTAATCAAGAGTCCTTCAATTGTGAGAGAGTACCTACAAATGTAGATAAGTGCTAAGCTTCACTTTCGAGTCATCAAGCTCTGATGTGCATACACACTAGCTTACGCATAAGATGCACTTAATTTACAGGCGCATCATTTTCATAGGAGGCCTTCAACTTCTCCCATACCTCAAAAGCACTTGTAAGGCCCTTCAGATCCACTAAAATTTCATATGATATAGCCATCTTGATATAAGTGATGGCCTTCTTGTTTAGGATCATGCTTCATTTGTCTTCAACCTTGACTTTCTGAAGAGCCCGTTCGCGATCTTTAAGAAAGATGATGATGATTATTCTCTTTCCACGAATCAAAGCCGCTACCTTCAAATCTCTTGATCTGAAAGAAGTTTTTGACATCACAAGTGACAGGAGATAGAAACCATGTTTGCACATGAAGAGCTTCAAAATTTCACCAAAAAAGGCAAAATTAACAAGTTGCCCTGAGCGTAATTACTTGACAGTAATTACTTGCCCTGAATGTAATTTCAGTATGCTGTAATTGCATAAAAACAACAAATTTATTGTTTTTCATCCACAAATGGCGTACATAGACGCAAACAAAGTCAATGGGTGCTTGTTTTTACAAAAACTCCAATTTTTGCAAGAATATGTCTTATAAAATCAGAGACATGACCTACTGACAACTGTAATAAGTTTTGAGCAAGTATGAATTCCCACAATCCTTATACATGTACTTCCACTTGAAACGAGAGAGAATTTCTGCAGAAAAGGTACCTGTAAATGAAAAACTGAGAGTGCGGTTGTTGAAAATGACCTATGGGAATAAAAGAAGCACAATAGAAGAGGTTCTCCAGGATGAAACTTTTGCAAATACTCAAAATTTGCCTCAGCTTTGCTGCTGGATGAAGTAATTCTTGAAGAGCAACACTTTTATCACGGAAAATGAAGGTTTTTCACGATGAAATTCTCTCAAATATACAAAAGGAGAGTCCTTCGAGCCTTTATCCCCAACAGAAGTTACAAGATACCATAAAAGATATACAAAATGTTGGATATAAGTTGTCCAATAACTCCAAAATCTTTAAGGCCGAAGATGATCTCCTCCAAAAAGATAAGCTCCAAACTGCTGCACTCCACCAAGCTAGCCCATAAAGAGCTCCACGAGAAAGTGACGTCTTTGAGCCTATCAACTATGTCTTCATATAGGCTATACTTGCCTTGATGATTAAGTCAAATTTAAAGCCAAAAAAGGCCAAAAAAGCTGAGTTTTGCTGTTTATGCTACAAAGTGTGGGATTGAGCTATTGAAGCTTTCATGGTTTTTTTTACTAGTGTCATGTGGCACACTTTATAGCTACGGGATCATATTATATGGATTTAATACGATATTGACAAGTATACAATCCTTTTCATGTATTAAGATTGCTTTTCATACTAGAATTGAAATGAGTGTTTGACTTTTCATAGGCCATCAAATATGTCTTCATTTAGGCTATACTTGCCTTGATGATCAAGTCAAATTTAAAGCCAAAAAAAGGCCCCAAAAAAGCGAAGTTCCCCTTTTTATGCTACAAATTGTGGGATTGAGCTATTGAAGCTTTCATGTTTTTTTTTTAGTAGTGTCATGTGGCACAGTTTATAGCGACGATATCATATTATATGGACTTGATACGATATTGACAAGTAAACAATGCTTTTCATGTAATAATATTGCTTTTCATATTGGAATTGAAATGAGTGTTGTTAGGGATAAAGGCCCCAAGGACTCTCCTTTTGTATACCCTTCCATGTGAAAGCTCTCGCAGACATATTTTTGTTATATTTTTTGGATCCCAAATTGAAGAGTTATAGCCATTTACATTATTTTTATGACTTTTGGTCATTGGCCATGTGTGAACATGCCCAAATGACCTAAAAGTCACTTATCAATAAGACTTGGTCCCAAATCTCTCATAACTTGATTTGGATTTCTTCAACTTCAGCTTCTCCATCTTCTTCTCCAAATTTTTGTGCAAGTTTCTCTCTCTAATTTCTCTCTCCTGAGCAATCGAGCACACCACGACGTAGCTCTCTGCGGCCTCTTTCAACTGGTATCAGAGCCTTGAGCTGTTCCATGGCGACAAAGTTGCTCCAAGTGCTTTTCTACTTCAGCCTATGTTAAGACATCGCGATAAAAAACCTTCTCTTTTCGCGATAAAAGTGCTTCTTTTGGAGGATTACTTCAGCTTGGAGCAAAGCTGAAGCAAATTTTGTGATTTTTAGAGAGTTTGATCGCGAAGAAAGTTGCTTCTGGGCCAAGAGGATCACTTTGGGCATCTCAACAACCCATAACAGGCTGTTTTCAGGTCTTTTGTAGGTCTAAACAGGTGTTTCACAGGTCATAGCAGCAAAACACAGGTGTAGCACCCTATGTATTGAATTGTGGAAAAAGAAATTGTTTATGTACAACAAATTGTGGCATTTTTCTGAGAATTTCAGAAATTTCTGAAGCAAAATTTGGGGTTTTTGCTCCTATTTGGCTCTAAAGGCTGTGTTATAGCCTTATGTACGCACATTGAGGTCAAAAGAAGTCAAATTTATTGATTTCAAGCACAAATTAGCTTGCTGGAATTTTTTGCAAATTTTTTCAGAAAATTTCAGATTTTGATTTTGTTCTCCATTTTGCTCCATTTTGCTCTGACAGGTGTTTAATGCTATTGTGCACTATTTTTAGAGGTGGCACCCTGATTTTGGTGCGTTTTGCCCAAAATTTCAGCACACTAACCTCTTCATTGTGTAATTATGGAGTCATCTTTCTCAAATGTGAAGAATCTATTTGAGAATCGACGATTTGAGGGAATAGGTTTTGACTTGTGGAAGGCGAGAATGCAAGGTATTCTCTTTCTAAAGGATTGTGACAAGGCATTGGAGGCGAGAAAACCAGAGGACATTTCACAAGATGCATGGCTTATCTTGAATAAGAAGGCTGTACATATATGAAGATTGGTGTCTCTGATGAAATCTTAGTAGATCTCAAAGGTTTTGATTTTGTGCTCCATTTTGCTCCATTTTGCTCCTACAGGTGTTTGAAGCTATTGTGCACTATTTCTAGAGGTGGTACCTTGATTTTGGTGCGTTTTGCTCAAAATTTCAGCACACTAACCTCTTCATCGTGCAATTATGGAGTCATATTCCTCAGATGTGAAGAATCTATTTGAGAATCAACGATTTGAAGGAACAGGTTTCGACTTGTGGAAGGCGAGAATGCAAGGTATTCTCTTTCTAAAGGATTGTGACAGGGCATTGGAGGCGGAAAAACTAGAGGACATGTCACAAGGTGCATGGCTTATCTTGAATAGGAAGGATGTAACATATATGAAGACTGCTGTCTCTGATGAAATCTTGGTAGATCTTAAAGGTTTGACCTCTGCTTCAGAAATATGGGCAAAGCTGAAAGCAACTTATGAAAACACTACGCCTGTTAACCAAGTGCATTTGATGCGGAAGCTTGTTGGCATGCAGCTACATGAGTCTAGCAGTGGAGCTGAACACTTATCTCTCTTTACAAGTACTTTGTCATAGCTGCAGGACTCAGGTATGGCCCCTTTTGATGACAAGCTTAAACCCATTTTCTTGCTTATGACATTGCCTGACTCTTTGGAGACATTGGTAGTCTCATTGTCCAATAACCCCAACCTGACTTTTGATGGTGTTAGGGGTTCTATACTTAATGAAGAGATCTGGAGAAAAGAAGGTGGTGAAGGTGGCAGCCATAGTCACAGGGGGACGCGTCCCCGGGCCCGAGGGACGCCGGGACGCCGTCCCCTCCTTCATAAGTGTAGGGACGCTCAGCCGGGACGGCTGGCGTCCCCAAAAATCCGTCATCACAAGGGATCCGTCCCCGGGACGCCGTCCCGGGTCATTTTTTTGTTATGACGCCAAACGGGGACGCCGTTTTTGGCGGGAATTTTTTTTTGCCGAAAATTTTGAACTTTTTGAGTTTCGAAATGTGGCGCCCAGCTTCTCTCTCTAGAAGCTTCTTATGGGGCCTCAATGCAAGCATAAAAAGGGCTCCTTGCTGCCCTCAAAACACACAACTTGCTTTCAGCTTTCTCTTGAGCTACCTTGGTGTGCACCCTTGCATATTCAGCAGCCCTCCCCATCCTCTTAACCTTTGGGCCTCTCTAGGAGAGTGATTTCAGCAGCCCCTCTCTTGAGTCCTCTCCTCAAGGCTCAAGAACTTACCCATTGGAGTTCTAAACCTTCCTCCTCTCTTTCATTTGGAGCGCAAGCGCAGCCATTATGGCCTCTTCATCAAGCACATACAAGAGAAGGAAGGCCGTTGCAAAATGGACATGGTGGGAAGAGGTGGATTCTCCCATGTCCGCCGGAGAAGGAGGGGGTTCAATACCATGGACATGCAAATTATGTGGATACAAAAGGACCGGTGGAGCGAACAAGGTGCGTGCCCATCTTCTTCATGAGAGTGGCAATGAAGTAAAATTTTGTAATGCCATCACTTCGGAGAAAAAGCAAGAACTTCTCAACAAGCTTGCTGTGAGTGATGCCCATGTGCATGCCCGTCGTGCTTCACAAGCTCCGGTCAACCCCGCATCATTTGTAAGAACTTCTACCTCTATTTCCAAGGAGGCATCTTCATCGGCAACGACGGGTCGACCTCGTCCTTCTTCCACACCAAATGATATGCCATCTGTAAGCTCCACACCATATGGAGTCGGACGTATTCATCGTCAACAAACCCTTGATGACAAATGGAATCCCAAATTGAAGGAAGAGGTTGACATGGCAGTGGCGAGGTTTTTCTATCATGACCACATACCTTTCAATGCAGCCCGGTAAGTAATCATAATTCATATGGCATAACTGAATTTTCAATTTACCTACTTATTTGCAATTTGTATAATGTAAATTCTCTTTTTGTTCATAGATCACCGTACTTCAAAGAGATGATGAAAAAAGTAGGGGAATATGGACCACAATATGTTCCTCCCAATTCAGAGAGTTTGCGTACAACTCTATTAGACAAGGAGAAGAAACTTGTGGAAGGTGCATGTGAGAACATCCGAAAGTCATGGGAAAGAAATGGAGTCTCCTTGCTCATGGATGGATGGAGTGATACACAACGGAGATCTATCCATGGAGTTGTCGCTTACTCTCGAGGTGAGATGTACTTCATATCATCCCATGATGCATCGGAGACAGGAAAATCAGCCGATGTGCTTGCTTCTGAGTGGGCAAGTGCCATAGAAATTGTGGGTCCAGCAAATGTTGTAGCGATTGTAGCGGATGGGGAAGTCGCAAATAGAGCAGCTGCCCAAATCATTGAAAGTATGTATCCTCATATCAGTGTTTGTTTTTGCATGGCTCATTGCCTAAATAATATTCTCAAAGACATTGGCACTTTGGATTGGATTTTGCCTTCAATCAATGAGGCAAATGCATTGGTGAGCTTCATCAACAATCATACACGGGTGAAGAATGAGTTCAGCAAAAGATCTACTCTTGTTTTGCTGAAATATGCTGAAACACGATTTGCATATAACTTCATCATGTTGCACCGTGTTGTGAAGTGTAGTGGTGTTTTAAGAGGCCTACTATTGAGTGATGAATTTGCAGCAATGCCAGAGGCTTCCACTTCAGTGGGAAAGGAATTCAGAAAACTAGCAGATAATGCAGCTTGGTGGGAGAATATTAGCCGCATAGTGGATATTGTGCAACCACTTGTGCACTTGCTAAGAGTGGTGGATTCTATGGACCCATGCATTGGCAAAGTATATGAAGCTATGGATCGAACCATAGAGTCACTTAAGAAGCTAGTGCAAGAGGATGAGAAGTATGAAGAAATTTCATCAATATGTGTTCGACGATGGAATGCCTATTACTCCCCACTCCATGCAGCGGCATTCATGGTGGACCCTGAATTCCAAGATAAGAAACAATATGCTGATCCGGAGGTAGCAAGTGGATGGAGGACGATATTGGAGAGACTTGTCCCAGATAATGCATCGAGGAGGCTTATCAGAGATCAATTATCCAAATACAGAACTATGAAAGATGCTTCATTTTCATGTGCAGATGCACAAGAAGATAGGTTTCGTGTCGGCGCTGCTCTATGGTGGGAAGATTTTGGATTTGATGGTCCAGAGTTGCAACAATTGGCTATACGGATACTTAGCCAAGCTTGCACTACGAGTTGCCTTGAGCAACTATGGAGTGTTTATGGACATGTAGCCTCTAAGAAGAGGAATAGACTTGGTGTGCAACGTGCCAGTGATCTTGTCTTTGTCAGTGCAAATTTAAGGATGCTTCGCAAGACCCAAAGCATGGCTTCAGATCCTTTCACAGAATGGGAGATGGAGGACAAGGTGCAAGCTGAAGAACATGAAGATGAGGCACATGATTCAGAATACTTTGAGCAAGTGGAGATTCAGATTGCACCATGGGCTACCACCTCTACTGATGTAGCACAGACTCTCCACTTGGATTCTCCTTGACACTTTAGTCTTGAGTTATCTTAGATCTATCATGATTCATCTAGATTCTATGCCATATGGGCCATTGTTGTATCTTTTTGGTTTTATTCATGAGATGTACTCTTTTTGATATATGATATGATGATATCTACAGCATACTGTTTTTTATTCAGTGTATATCTACAATGCGGCAGCAACTCATCACATGTTTTCATATATTTCACTTTGGAAATCTTCTTTTTACTATTTTCTTGTTTATTTGTGCTCTTATAAGGTAACAAAACCCTTATGAATGGTTTCCATTTCAAATTAACGTTTAAATCAGCATATTTTGAGTGCCGTCCCAGATTGGCGTCCCCGGGACGGTACAGGTCCCGTCCCCGTCCCCGGAACGTCACCGTCCCCGGGACACGTCACCGTCCCCTGGTGACTATGGTGGCAGCTCAACCAACATGGTTAGAGGCAGAACAGATAAGAGGAGTAATAATGCACAAAGAAACAAGAGTAAGAGTAGGGAAAGAAGTAATAGAAGCAAGGGTAAAAGCAATGATGTGACACACTATTAGTGTGGAAGGAAAGACCGCAAGAAACCTGATTGCCGCTATTACAAGGCACAGCTTGAAAGAAAGAAGAATGTTGGAGATAAAAAGAAAGAGAAGAAGGAAGACAAGATTGATGCACAAGACAGCCAAAAGGACAAGGAGAAGGTCAATGTGGCCTCTAATGTAGTCATAGAAGAGCTGTCAGATTTTGAGGATATTTTATGCACTACTTTATCAGAAGATGATACTTATGCATTTGATTCCTCTCTAAATGTTCATTCACAAGACATGTCGATCACCAAAAGTGATCTTATAGATGCTTTGCTCACCGTTAATGATGCATTGGACCAGACATGGATTGTTAACTTTGGTGCTTCTTTTCATGTGACTCCTATCAAGGAGTGTTTTTCTACTTTTATTGTATGCAGCCATGGCCATGTATACCTTGGAAACAATCATGCATGTTCCATTGAGGGTATTGGCACAGTGCATTTCTCTACAAATGGCACTAATGAGTTGGTCTTGCATAATGTGCGTTATGTACCAAGGATCAAGAAAAGCTTGCTTTCTGTGGGTCAAATGGATATGCATGGTTATAGCATTCTCTTTGAGAGAGGATCATGGAAAATGACAAAGGGGTCAAGGCTGATTGTGAAAGGCACAAAGAAGGGAACTCTGTATTGCTTGCATGGAAAAGCCTTATCAGGGAAGTTTATTGCTTTGGCTGAAGTTCACTCTCATATGGAGTTGTGGCATAAGAGACTTGACCATATGAGCCAAAAGGGTCTCGCTAGGCTTTGTAACTTAAAGAAGTTTGATGCTAAAGACACAAAGCTTGATTTTTGTAATGAATGTCAATATGGGAAGCAAGTGAAACGTTCCTTTTACTTTGGTGTGTCTCGTCAGTCTTGTGTACTTGATCTTGTTCATTTTGATGTATGTAACATGCCTACCAAATCTATGGGGAGTGCTTTGTATTTCATTTCTTTTGTTGATGATTTCTCTAAAAAAATTTGGGTTCAATTGCATAAGTCTAAGGATGAAGCATTTGCTGCGTTTAAGCATTTTCATGCATTTGTGACCACCCAAACAGGTAAAATGCTGAAATGCCTACGCACAGATAATGGGGGTGAGTACACAAGTGCTGAATTAAAAAAATTTTGTGAAAATTTGGGCATTAAGAGGGAGCTTACTATTCCATACAACCCCTCTTTTAATGGTGTGGCTAGAACGCTATAATAGGGCACTTTGTGAGAGGGTGAGATGCATGTTGTCCATAGTTAATCTCCCTCATGGATTTTGGGGAGAGGCACTCAAAACTGCAGTACATATATGCAATAGATCCCCTCACATGTCTTTGAAAGGTGACATCCTTGAAACGAACCTCCTTCATATGATAAGGCCATAAAAGGCCTCTTCATGGGATATGGTGAAGAAGGTGAGATGGGCTACAGAATTTGGATACCTCAGCTCAAGAAAGTTGTATGCAGCCGGGATGTTGTTTTTAATGAGGCGAGGCTGTTTCAAAACAATTGTGCCTCAAGAGATGACTATAAAAGAGTCAGATTTCAGCATGACCAACCACGTGTTAGGCCCAATTGTGACCCTCAGGATGCACCACAAAGGACTGAAAATATTGATGATCCAGTGGCTTTTGAGCTAGAAGATAATGGACAGCAAGATGAGGCTCCTGAAGGGCATATGCAGCCACTTATTCATGCTGAAAACAGGGCTAGAAATGATGTACAGCAGCCCGTAAAACAATGAAGAAGTTAATGTACCTCCTGAAGTAGATCCATTGCCTGGTAATGTGGATCATTGGGTAAGAAGATCTACACGTCCTAGGAGGCTAGTGAATAGATATGATCCCTCTATACATTATATTATGTTATCAGATGAGGGTGAGCCTCTTACTTATAAAGAGGCAAAGCTATGTGAGCACAAGAAGAAGTGGGAGTTAGCCATGAAGGAAGAGATAAAGGCCTTGCATGCAAATGATACTTGGGATTTGGTTGAGTTACCCAAAGGTAGGAAGGCCATTCCTAACAAGTGGGTGTACAAAATCAAAACTGTTGATGGCAAACCAAAGTATAAGGCAAGGCTGGTTGCTAAAGGATATGCCCAAAAAGAGGGCATTGATTTCCAAGAAGTGTTCTCTCTAATGGTGAAAATGACCACTTTACGTGTGTTGTTTGCTCTCACAGCTGTCTTCGATTTGGAATTATTCCAAATGGATGTTAAAACAGCCTTTTTGCATGGTGATTTAGACGAAGAGCTGTACATGAAACAGCCAAAAGGATATGCCATTCCTGGAAAAGAGCATCTGGTATGCAAACTGAAAAGGAGCTTATATGGGCTGAAACAGGCCCCCAAACAATGGTAGAAAAAGTTTGATGCATTTATGCTCAAACATGGGTTTAAAAGAAGCCATGCAGGTCACTGTTTGTACACCAAAAAGGATGAAGATGGCAGCCCAATTGTTCTTGTACTGTATGTAGATTATATGCTGCTGGCTAGGAAGAAAAAGAGCACTCTGAATGCTCTAAAACAGCAGCTGAACTTTGCATTCTCAATGAAAGACCTTCGGAAAGCTGAGCATATTCTTGGTATGCGTATAAAAAGGGATAGGCAGCAGCATACTTTGCATGTATCCCAAGAAAAGTACATTGAAAAAGTGCTTGACAGATTTAATGTGGTTGATGCTAAGCCTCTTGGAGTGCCATTGCAGCCACATGTTAACCTTTCCAAGGATGACTGTCCCAAAGATGATGATGCAGCCAATTACATGAAGAGAGTTCCATATGCATCAGCTTTGGGGGCAGTCAAATCTATCTTGAGATATTTGAAAGGGATCAAAAGTAAATGCTTATGTTATGGAAAGTGTCCATTGGAGTTAAAAGGATTTTGTGACTCAGACATGGAAGGTGATGTGAACACACGCAAATCCACAAGTGGCTATGTATACATCCTTGCAGGTGGAGCTATTGCATGGTGCTTTAGACTTTAGAGGATAGTTGCACTATCTACTACAAAGGCTGAATATATTTCAGCCACAGAGGCTTCCAAAGAAGCCATTTGGTTAGCCCAAATGACCTAAAAGTCACTTATCAATAAGACTTGGTCCCAAATCCCTGATAACTTGATTTGGACTTCTTCAACTTCAACTTCTCCATCTTCTTCTCCAAATTTCTGCGTAGGTTTCTCTCTCTACTTTCTCTCTCCTCACGCAACAGCCCACTCCCTTTGCGTTTGGAGCAACCGAGCACACCACGATGTAGCTCTCCGTAGCCTCTTTCAAGTGTTTGACTTTTGATCCACATATTTTTATCAAATACCCAAGTGTTATATATGGTTGGGTAGGTCTCAAGGGATGCTATCAGATTATGTAATATTTTTTTTTTTGCACTGTTTCCTGGACATGGACCATTTTTGACCATTTCCAAGATTGATATTTATTATCTTTTAAACCTACATGTGGGGTCCCTAGTGGAAGGTTTTCGCATTGACATTAT
>CM035415.1:28822649-29020149 GCA_020310875.1 Ceratopteris richardii
CATATCACAGTTTTAGAGGATCACAATTCAAGTCCATACGTACATGTGCATGCATGCATGTATGTATTGCACATACATACATACATGCATGCATATGTACATGCATGCACATAATATGTATGAATGTAGTTATTAGATAGGTAGACATACACATGCATATTCTCTGAATTTAGTGATCAAGGTGCACCTTCATGCATGAGTGTGGAGCATGAGGTCTAGAATACCTACTCCATTTCCTCTAGCCTGTGTAACAATTGACCAAGCATGAGGGACCGAGAAACTTGAATGCTTTTTTTTTTTTTTGCCAAAAACAATCTTACATTGTTAAGATGAAAGGGCTAATCACACCAAGTTAGCAACAGTAGGAAATACATAATATAGGGTTGAATAATACTTCGCATAATTCTCATTGAGGGAATGAGGTGCCTTGGATATTTATTCTTTGAGCAATTCTGTAGGATGTGAGAGTATACTACAAAGGGATTTAGTACTTGGATATTTGGTCAGAATTTTCTTTCATGCACCCTTAACGTACATTCAAAAATGGCTGGGATGTTGGTACAATTTTGGAAAACGTTATTTCTTTTGTTGCATTGGGATGCGCTTCAAACAAACAATGAGAAGTCCCCATCTTTGTAATCCTCTTACTGGATGCTTTTACGAGATCCACTGCTCCTATTCCAATCGGGTTTAGACACGCGATAGGCCTTAAAGAATGGTATAACGCATCGGCTATATCATATTATTGCAAAGCTCAGGCTCCTATGGATCTTGCAATTATATGCCATCCGTCATGGCAATTACTGAAGAGTCACTTCGATGGATTGAGCCATGTAGGATTCCACTGGACTATCGAGTCTTTCTACGGGAAACAGAAATTGATGAGCTTAGGATTGGTAATTTTCTCAGACACCATGCAACACTCTTCTTCACTTTCCCTTGTTATGGGGCACATCAGGAATCCTTGCAACATCTCTTCTGGAACTGCCGTTACGTGAAAGCCGTGGCGGGCAGACTTGAGGTTTCGTATGCGAAAAATAATATCAGAACATTCAATGTTCAAGCTGCCTTTACGTGAAGCCGTGGTGGGCAGAGTTGAGGTTTCGCATGCAGTCAGAACATTCAATCTTCAAGCTCGCGTTCAGATTTACTCGTACACAAACTCCGTGGTAAAATGGACCTCTTATCAGGGGCGCATGCATCTTTCATCCGTTCACCCGATTACACTTTTCGGGTGATCGAACAGAGATTTGAGGGCACATGCATGATGGATATGGTGAGTGCTCCGATGACCTGATTTAGGGGCACATGCGATCTCAAACTCTCATCTGATGCTTTCTATAGAATAATGATCAATTCTATTCCCTTTTTAGTAATTGGGTGTCCGAATTGAAAAAAATAGAAAGGTGACACTCCGGTCGGGTCACCCCTTCTTTCATCGTACAGCTCAGTAGTGCATATATGGCCAAACTTCGGGTCGCAGATCGTCCATGTGCCCTCCCTATCCGATGATACGTTGGTTCGTTTGCCAATATCGCAATACCTAAGTACAAATAGGTCTTGCAAGGTACAAGACATCTGACATTGATATAGTAAATGGAATCAACATTGTTATAATCATATGAGAATACAACAGTTAAGGCAAGTCACTCGTACAATATGTAGAGAGCTTTTACAAAGAACTATTTTGATCCATGAATCATCATCATGCATGTAGTTATTCCATTACAATTATTGAGAAATGAACTAAACATGCTTTGGGTACCTTGCCATTTGCTTCTATTAGTGTATTCATTTTCCTTCAAGGGGAATTATCTCACATACGCTTTGAAGAGCCCCCTTCAACTCTATATAAGGAGGGCTTTTGCCCCCATTTGTACTTGGCTAGAAGTTGGAGGAGCGAGCTCCATGTTCTTGGCCAATTCACTCTAATCCATGTGGGTTTTTTCATTTCATGGTCTATTTACTTTTGAGTCTCACACTCTTTCATTTTGTGAGTACTCTTCTTTTCAATCTGTTTTCACGTGTGTACTCTCTACATGGTATCAAAACACTAGGTGGAGGCTTTGGTGGTGCGTTTGGTGATCATTTAGGTGGTAGTGGTGCTGGATTTTTTGGTGGTTTGCTTTTCCTCATTCAGGGAAGCCTTTTGCCATCAATTTTTATACTCTTGGGCTTCATTTTTCCCATTTTCCCATCCTTCCACCTTTCATTCTTCATTATTTTGTACCTCTTTTTACCTTGATTTTCACTCCCATCCACCCTCTTCATGACATTACTAGATGATTATTACATCGCAGTAGAACATTTTGTGGAATGTGTATCTCATAATTATAAAGTGCTCATAAACACTTGTTTTACATTGCAAGAACTCTTCATAACATCTTCTATGACCTACACATTTGTACCATAGTTGCATTGAATCCTCCTTTGCACACGAATATGCCAGGTTGCTTCCTCTCTCTATCGACCTATTTCCATGTTTGCATCCTACTTGGTGTGAAAGCATGTACATCTTTGCATATCTTTGGAGACGAATTCTTGCAACCGTCGACATCGCTCTGTGCACTTGAAATACATAGAGTTGCATTGTGGTGCATTGGATCTATGTAGTGCTTTGTGCACTTGAATCCGACAGAGTTGCATTGTGGCTGGGCTTATCCACAATAGAAGCTGAGAGTGCGTTAGGAGCAGCTGTCAAAATATGGTCTGATTGCATATATCTTGCCTAGGCAAGGCGACAACCATAATCCATAGCAAGATACAATCGTATTGCAGTGGCACATACTTCAGCTGATGGTACTTCTTATCACCCCCAATGTAATTTCTTCTGCTGCAGGCCTCACTTCTCCCTCTGTGAGCATTGGGATCAATACCTATAGCGTGAGCTCTCTAGGTCTCTATAGTAGAGTCACTTAGAGTAAGGCATGAGATCTCTCATTCGAGGAGTATTGTAGATTGCAAAAGTGAAGTCAACACATCGACATCGGTCATGAGAGAGAGAGAGAGAGAGAGAGAGAGAGAGAGAGAGAGAGAGAGAGAGAGAGAGAGAGAGAGAGAGAGAGAGAGAGAGAGAGAGAGAGAGAGAGAGAGAGAGAGAGAGAGAGAGAGAGAGAGAGAGAGAGAGAGATGTGTAAGCATTGATCGATGAAAGTTCATTACATGTAGAATAGAATCTATCCTCGAAAGAGATGAACATCATTGTGGATTATGCTTACGATTATGAAACATGTAGCAAAAAATCACATGCATATGATTTGCGTAGTTAGCATCATATAAGTACCATTAAATAGAACCTAGCCATCTGCATGAGACGAGCATTGAATGACATCACTATTGATGTATTTGCTCAATGTTTGTTGCATTTGATTCCATATCTTCACTTTTAGTGTATACACTTGCAACTTTCAAACACGAACCCCTTTAATTGATCCAATTTCTTATACAAGATCGATTTTAAGAACGAAGTCACATTGGATTTTAAGGAGCAAGCCCAATCCTTAGTAAAGGACATATGGTGCCTCCACCAATCCTTGTAGCTAAAGGATCACATTGTATTCACCCAAAGAATTTCACCAACATCCTTGACTCCATTTTTGGCACTAAGAACAACTCTTTATATTATCCTTGATTAAGGGGTCAAATTATGTTGATATATTTAGGTAGTGATGTGTGTGAACACTCTAGGACCGTCGGGGCACTTTTTTCCCTCTTTAGGAGGTTTTTTTCCCCCGGCTTGTACATACGCCTATTGCCCTAATGGGCTACTTATCTTTGTACACTCTCTAGTAATACATTCAGTATTGTGTGTTTGTGCTCCAAGCTTCTTCTTCTTCCTTGTGCTGTTCGCGTGCTTCCGCAGACGTCTATCTCCAACAATTGGTATCAGAGCGGGTCGTCGCTTCTTCTAGGGCGCCGTCGACACTCCTCTGTTTGCATTCTCAGATTCGCACGAAATTTGGTGAGCATACTCAGGGTGTTTTGGAGATCAAAACAGCTTCGCTGTGTGGTGCCGAAATCGCGATCTGAGCTCGTTTCGGCCTCCGAACGCACTATCGCAGCGCTTGTGCAGGCTATTTCGTCCTTTTGTGCCAAAGGTATATACTAGTTTCTGTTCGCCAGTTTAAGCGTCTCGAAGTCTGCTACAGGTCTAGCAGAACTTGTTTGGGCAGTTCTGTTCAACTTTTTGAGATACAGTCAATTTTCTGCATCAAGGTATTTTAGTCACCGGCCATGGCTGAAAGCAGTGATGTATTCCGTATGTTGGCTGTTGAGGATAAGTTGGATGGTGCCAACTACCCATTATGGGCTTATATGATGTGACATATACTGGTTGCAAAAGGATTGTGGAACATTGTGCAGGGTGTTGAAAGACGTCCTGTTACACCTGTAACGACAGGTACTGCAAATATAGGTGTTGGAGCTGATGAAGATGATGTTGAAGATGATATTCCGTAGATTCCTGTTCGTGCTGCTGTTTCTGTTGCACCTACTGCAGAGCAGATTCGTTGGGATGGCAGAGATGCCCAGGCACATGCATTGATAGCTTTGTCTGTCAAACGTGCCATTATTCCTCACATTCGCTCTTGCAGAACAGCAAAGGATGCTTGGGATACACTTACCACTTTGTACCAGGCTAGGAATGAGGCTCGTGTTGCTTACCTCCGAAAACAGTTGGAGAGTGAGCACATGAATGAAGGTGATTCTATGGACAGTTTTCTTACAAAGATCAAAGACCTGAAGGAACAATTGATTTCTGCTGATGAGGTTATACCAGATAGCTCACTTGTGCAGACCGTTTTGAATGGTCTTCCTGATTCATATCAGAGTTTTGCCTCTACTCTTCGGTTGATGATGAAAGGCAATCCAAATGCCTTGTCATTTGAGGAATTAGTCTCTGTTCTGTTGCAAGAAGATCAGTCCAGGCAGAACAGGTCCATTATGCGTGTTGCAGATCAAGCTTTCCTGGCTAGTCAGAAGGGCAAAGGAAAATGGAGCTCTTCTACTAATAAGCAGAAATCTGCAAATGCTGCACAATCGAAGAACCAGGATAAAGATGAGAAGAAATCAGAAAAGCAAAAATTGTTCTGCAAGTACTGTAAAGGAAATGATCATATTATAAAGAACTGTCCAAAACTGGCTGCTAAAGAGGCAAAGAAGAAAGAGGCTGGAATGGTTGTTGCAGAGTCCTCTACACCAAAAACAGAGTCTGCAAATCTTGTGCAGGAAGAAGAATGGGCATTTACTACTGTCTGCAGTTTTGACCCATCTTCTCATGATCAGTGCATGTCTGCAGTAGACTCAGATGTTTGGTACTTTGACAGTGGGGCGACCAAACATATTACCTCGCAGCGCAATTTCTTCTCTTCACTCGAGCCTGCCCCTACAGGGAATACTGTCACATGCGCCAATAACTCCTCTTATCTTGTTATGGGAGTTGGTAAGATCATTTTGACTACTGCTGATGGTAGTTCTTTCACTTTGTAAGATGCTTTATTTGTGCAAGGGATCAAAAAGAACATGTTATCAGTTTCTGCATTAGCCAAGATTGGCTTGGTTGTGAAATTCGTTGATGACAGGTGTACAGTCCATGATCTCTCAAATGGCGATGTGATTATTGCTTCTGGCATTTTATGTCGTGGGCTGTATAAGCTCATAGACTATGAAAGATCTGTGAATGATTCGGCATGTGCAGTTCATGATTCTCAGGCTATGTCAGATGCAAAGCTTTGGCATGCATGCTTTGGTCATCTGAGTTTTGCTAGTTTGTTACGCCTGTAGAAATCTGAAATGATGTCCTCTTTGCCCAAACTTGAGGCACCTAGAAAACATGTTTGTGAAGGCTGTATTTTGGGCAAAATGCAGCGTTCTTCCTTTCCAAAAGATGGTTCAGTTCGGGCTGCGCAGAAATTGCAGCTTGTACATAGTGATGTTTGTGGTCCTATGCAGACACCCTCTTTTGGAAATTACCTTTACTTCGTGACTTTCATTGATGATTTTTCCAGGCATGCATGGGTATATCCACTCAAAGCAAAGTCCGAAGTGTTCATGTGCTTCAAACAGTTTTTGGTTTTGGCTGAAAATCTGTCAGCATGTAAAATGGGCACCCTCCGTTCTGATCGAGAGGGGGAATATATGTCTTCAGATTTTAATGCATTTCTGGCTGAACGTGGGATAAAACACCAGTGTACAGTGCCGTATACACCTCAACAGAATGGAGTTGCTGAACGAAAGAACAGGTCACTCATGGAGATGGCGAGGTGCATGGTCAAAAGTCAGGCTTTACCACATAGTTTCTGGCTTGAGGCTGTCATGTGTGCAACATATGTAGACTTGCCTCCTCGCAAGAAGGCCATTGGCACTAAGTGGGTATACAAGCTGAAGCGTAAACCTGATGGTACAGTTGACAGGTATAAGGCTAGGCTTGTTGCAAAGGGTTATGCACAGGAAAGAGGCATTGATTTTGATGAGACCTTTGCACCTACATGCCGTATGACTATTGTTCGGAGCATTTGTGCACTTGCAGCCCATCATGGTTGGAATGTACATCAGTTGGACATTAAAACAACATTTCTGAATGGTGACTTGCATGAAGAAGTGTATGTTTTTCAGCCCCGTGGCTTTGTGCAGAAAGGGCATGAAAACCAGGTTTGCAGGTTAAAGAAGGCATTATATGGTTTAAAGCAAGCACCACGTGCTTGGTATGAGAAGATACATGCCTATCTGATTGCACATGGTTTTGAGAACAGTCCAACTGAAAGCACCTTATATGTTAAACGTGCTAATGATGTGCTTCTGATCATTGTTGTCTATGTTGATGACATGCTGCTCACTGGTCCTATTGAGACACATATTGCTGATTTTAAGGCTGATTTGCATGCCTCATTTGAGATGTCTGATTTGGGGCATTTGCATCACTATTTGGGCATTCAATTTATGCACGTTGATGGTGGAATGGCTTTGTGTCAAACGAAATATATTGACACATTATTGCAGCGTTTTGGCCTTGAAGACTATAAGCCTATTGCCACTCCTATGGAGACAGGTTTACGATTGAGTCTTCATGATGCTAGAGATGCATTTGATGATGTTCTCTATCAGCAGGCTGTTGGATGCTTGATTTACTTATGCATTACTCGGCCAGATATTCAGTTTGCTGTCTCACAGATGAGCAGGTTTATGCATTGCCCAGGAGACACGCATTGGAAAGCGGTTAAGCGCATCTTTCGCTACTTGAGTGGTACTCGGCTACTTGGGTTGTTTTATCCCAAGGGGGGATCACTACCGCCAGATTTGCATGCTTTTTCTGACTCAGATTGGGCTGGTTGCTATGACACTCGTGTGTCCACCAGTGGTTTTTGCTTCATGCTTGGTAGCTCATGTATATCTTGGTTGAGCAAGAAGAAGCCTACTGTGGCCACTTCCAGTCGTGAGGCTGAGTATAGGGAAGCTTTCACAGCGATTGTTGAGTGTGTGTGGCTCAGATGCCTTATGGCTGATTTGGGTGTTGGCCAGTCTTCTACCACCACCATCTTCACTGACAGTCAGAGCGCATTGGCAGTTGCGAGGAACCCTGTGTTCCATGCTCGCACTAAGCACATTGAGGTGCATTATCACTATGTCAGGGAGAGGTTCTCTGCTGGGGAGATCAGCTTGGCATATGTGCCCACGTAGGAGAACATTGCAGACCTTTTCACGAAGGCTCTGCCTAGGGAGAAGTTTGAAGCTTTCCGCAAAGCTTTGGGCTTACTTCCTTTTGTGGAGTGATTTCCACATAGCTTGGCACTTCCTTATACATGAGTGCCAGCTCCTTGTTCACTGCATCACTCCCAGGGGGGATTTGTTGATTTATTTAGGTAGTGATGTGTGTGAACACTCTAGGACTGTCGGGGCACTTTTTTCCCTCTTTAGGAGGTTTTTTTCCCCCGGCTTGTACATATGCCTATTGCCCTAATGGGCTACTTATCTTTGTACATTCTCTAGTAATACATTCAATATTGTGTGTTTGTGCTCCAAGCTTCTTCTTCTTCCTTGTGCTGTTCGCGTGCTTCCGCAGACGTCTATCTCCAATAAATTATATCCTTCAAAAGACTTGAAACCCCCTCCCTCAAAGACATCTTTTGGCACTAAGTGCTCAACAAGTAATATACAAAGAAAGAAGTGTGTGTGAATGCTTTGGGATGCTACTTCAAGCCCCCATTGAGTGTGACTCTCAATGTAATTTAGGTCTATTCTAAGCCCCCATCCAAGGTGTCAACAAGTGTAGGGCTACTCTAAGCTCCTGCCATTCTACCCCTGTGCCAATTCTAGCTTCAAGTGTGGTAATTTTAACGACAATAATGTCTACGATCTTGAATGTCACATCTTCAAGTCAATGGTACTTGCCTTCATTTATGATAATTTTTATGCCAAAGGATGAGCGATTAAACGAAACTAATTATAATCTATGAAGGATACAATTAGGGAATATCTTTATGCCAACCTATTTTACAAAGTAGTTGAAGGGACAGAGCCTATGCCAGACAAAAATAATGATCTTGTGATCTGGAACACTTGGAATGTCAAAGTCTAGAGAGCTTTAGGACAATTACTTTGAGCTTGTGATGAGTTGACCAAGGGCCACATTACCTCTTGCAAAACATCCCATGAAGCTTGGAAGACCTTGGAAGATCTTTATGAGGATAAAACCCCTTCTAAAATCTATACCTTCAAGGATGAGTTCCACAACCTCTGAGTTAGGCCCCACGATCCTATTACTATAGTTATAGCCACTTTGAAGATTACTAACACAAGCTCACGTTGTGTGGCCGACAAGTTTCTAGTGAAGACATGGCTATTAGATTTCTTAATAAGCTCTCGTGATCTTATGAAAGTTTTGTGACAATCCTCTACAATGGCAACCAAGTATTAATCTGTGAAGAAGTTTGGTGACTTTTGCTCCACGACTCTCGAGCAATGGACATCCTCACAGGAAACTACAATGAAAGCGAAGGAATCCTTCAATAAAGCAAAACATGCTAGTCACAACTCTAGCAATGCACCTAAACAAGGGTCAAGCACTTCATCAAAGGAGTTTAGCTACAATTATTGTGGTAAAATGAGGCACCTTGATAATTTTTTCTAGAAAAGAAGAATAGCTCCGAAGCCTCTAACTCCAAGAACCAATCTAATTCCTCTCAGCATGTGTCTCAGTGTTCCAATGAAGACCTATTTATCTCCACAACCAATGCCCTATGAACCAATGTTCCATATATCCACACACACACATGTATACCTCCTTTTTGGTATGCACGCCTTGTGGACTTGGAGGGAGGATGAAGGGAGGGGTAAGATAAGCTCTATGCATATGTGTGTGTGTGTGTGTGTGAGAGAGAGAGAGAGAGAGAGAGAGAGAGAGAGAGAGAGAGAGAGAGAGAGAGAGAGAGAGAGAGAGAGAGAGAGAGAGAGAGAGAGAGAGAGAGAGAGAGAGAGATTTTTATTCTTTCTGTTTTGTTGTAGTGCCCGTTGGCCTATGTTATGATTGTAGTTGATTAGATGTGGGCTTAGATTTGTGTCCCTTGCATCAAATTTTCATATGTGAACCTTCCCTTGTCTTAAAACACGATTATGGAGAGGGAAAAAATTAGGTTGACTTGGTTGACCTATGGTCGACGATAGACCATACTTAGTTGATGAAGGTTGATCAAGATGGGTAGCCTTAGGTTATATATATATATATATATATATATATATATATATATATATATATATATATATATATATATATATATATATATATATATATATATATATATATATATATATATATATATATATATATATATATATATATATATATATATATATATATATATATATATATATATATATATATATATATGTGTGTGTGTGTGTGTGTGTGTGTGTGTGTGTGTAATTAGGCTTCCTTTTGTTTTGCAAGTTAGGCTAAATGAGGTGGGAGGCATATGGTGCTACTGCAAGGTAAGGTGAAGGTAAAAATGTGTTGTGATTGTAAGAGGAGATAGGAGGAAAGGAAGAGGTAGGCATAGAGAGAGGAAGATAGATGTAGGGAGAAGAATGAATAAGGAATGAGTAAAGTATAGAAATGAAGGGGGAGGGAGCGAGTGGTGTAGAGAAGGGGAGGGAGAGGGAGAGATATTAGGAAGAGAAAGTGAGAGATAGGGATAGAGAGAGGAGTAGGGATAGGAAGAGCGGAGGAACTAAGAGGCAGTTAGGGAGTGGGGGAGATGGGGTAGAGATAAAGATGTTACATTCAGTGCAGAAGTGGATAGCTTATGAGGCTTCCTCAAGGAGAACCTTAGTAGGGTCAACCCTAAATTGTTATAAAAAGGTTAACTCAAGTAAGTTAGGGAAGTAGAGCATATCTTAGGGAGAAAGAGAGAACTCAAGGATATATGTAGTGATTTAAGGTTTGGCTGAGTGTTTTAGGTACTTGGGAGGAGATTTCTTGGGACAAAAAGGGAACATGGTTAATGTGGGGAGAAAAGGGACTTTTAGAAGATATTCCCCTTGGTTACCAATATGGCAAAGTTAAGAGTGCTACCTTAAGGTGTTCGTATGCTCATTCAATGATAGGGGTGCATATGAGGCAGGAGGGAGTGAAAGGGATGCTGAGGAGATAATTGAATGCAAGGATATCTTAGGGAGAAAGAGAGAACTCAATGATATATGTAGTGATTTAAGGTTGGGCTGAGTGTTTTAGGTACTTAGGAGGAGATTTTTGGGACAAAAAGGGAACATGGTTGATGTGGGGAGAAAAGGGACTTTTAGAAGATATTCCCCTTGGTTACCGATATGGCAAAGTTAAGAGTGCTACCTTAAGGTGTTCATATGCTCATTCAATGATAGGGGTGCATATGAAGCAGGAGGGAGTGAAAGGGATGCTGGGGAGATAATTGAATGCAAGGATATCTTAGGGAGAAAGAGAGAACTCAAGGATAGATGTAGTGATTTAAGGTTGGGCTGAGTGTTTTAGTACTTGGGAGGAGATTTCTTGTGACAAAAAGGGAACATGGTTGATGTGGGGAGAAAAGGGACTTTTAGAAGATATTCCCCTTCGTTATCGATATGGCAAAGTTAAGAGTGCTACCTTAAGGTGTTCGTACGCACATTCAATGATCAGGGTGCATAGGAGACAGGAGGGAGTGAAAGAGATGCTGAGGAGATAATTGAATGCAATAGTAGAGTAGTGCATGAAGGGCCTTATGTTTCTAATCTAAGAATGTATTAACCAATATGGAAAAGCTTATGGTACAATCAATTCTTTACTAGACGCTGCAAGCTTTATGGGATACCAAATGAAAAAAAGAAAAAAGGCTTCGTACTATCCTTCAATGTGTTGATATATTTTGGTAGTGATGTGTGTGAAAACACTTTGGTCTGTCGAGGCACTTTTCTCCCCAAGTCACTTATCTTTGTATATTCACTTGGTAAGTCATTTAGTATTGTGTTGTGCTTCAAGATTATTCATCTTCCTTGTGCTATTTGTGTGCTTGCAAAAATTTCAAACTCCAACAATTGGTATCAAAGGTCGCCACTTCATCTAGGGTGTTGTCAACACCCCTCTAGTCATAGTCTTAGAATCGCACGAAAATTGATGAGCATACTCAGGGTGATTAGGAGCTCAAAGCCACCTCACCATGTGGCATGGAAATTTCGATCTGAGCTTGTTTCGGCCTTTGAACACACTATCATAGTGCCTATGCATGCAATTTCATATTTCTATGCCAAACATATATATAGTTTTTGGCTCGCCAATACAAGTGCTTCAAAGTTTGCTATAAGTTTAATAGAGCTCGATAGGGTGATTCTGTTCAACTTTTTGAGATACAATGATTTTTCTGCATCAAGGTATTTTGTGAGTGGTCATGGATGAAAGCAAGGATGTATTCCATATGTTGGCTATTGAGGACAAGTTAGCATTACCCATTATGGGCATATATGATGCATCATGTATTGGTAGCAAAAGGATTGTGGAATATTGTATAGGGTATTGAAAAACACCCTACGACACTTCTCAATACATTTATTGAGGGCGATGCAGATGGCATTGAAGATGATGATCTTCAGATTCTTGTTTGTGCTTCGGTTTATGTGGCACCTACTGTAGAGCAACTTTGTTGGGATGGTAGAGATGCTCAAGCACATGCATTGATAGCCTTGTTTGTCAAACGTACCATTATCCCTCATCTTTCTCTTGCAAAACAGCAAAGGATGCTTGGGATACACATACCACTTGAGGCTCATGTTGCTTACCTTGAAAACAGTTGGAGAGTGAGCATCTAAATGAATTAGATTCTATGGATAATTTTTTGACAAAGATCAAAGATTTGAAGGAATAATTGATTTTTGCTGATGAAGTCTTATGAGATAGTTCGCATGTGTAGATTGTTCTTAATGTCTTCTAGATTCATATCAGATTTTTGCCTCTACTCTTCGATTGATGATGAAACACAACTGTTGCAGGAAGATCAATCTAGGCAGAACATGTCTATTATGCATGTTGGAGATCAAGCTTTCTTAGCTAGTCAGAAGGGCAAGGATAAATCGAGCTCATCTACTAGGAAGTAAAAATTTTTTAATGGTGTACAATCAAAGAAGAAAGACAAAGATGAGAAGAAACAGAAAAGCAGAAACAATTTTGTAAATACTATAAAGGAAATGATCATGTCATAAAGAGTTTTTCAATAGTGGGGCATCTAAACATATCACCTCGGAATGCAGTTTCTTCACTTCACTTGAGCTTGGCCCTATAGGGAATAGTGTCATATGTGAAAACAATTCCTCATATCCTATAATAAGAGTTGTTAAGATAATTTTGACTACTATTGATGGTAGTTCTACCACATTGTCACATGCATTGTATGTGCCATGTATCAAGAAAAATCCGTTATCAGTTTCAACATTAGCCAAGATGGGGTTGGTTGCCAAATTTGTCGATGACAGGTGTACAGTTCATGATCTTTCAAAGGGCGATGTCATTATTGCTTCTGGCATTTTATGTCGTGGGCTGTATAAGCTTTATGAAAAATCTATTAATGTTTCAACATGTATAATTCAAGATTCTCAGGCTATCTTACATGTAAAGATTTTGCATGCATGCTTTGGTTATATGAATTATGCTAGTTTGCTATGCCTAGAAAAATCTCATATGGTATCCTCTCTACCCAAACTTGAGGCATCTTGTAAACATATATGTGAAGGTTGTATTTTGGGAAAAATGAAACAATTTTCCTTCCGTAAAGATGGTTCAGTTAGAGTTGCACACAAATTGGAGCTTGTTCATAGTGATGTCTATGCACCGGGGCACTATTTTCCCTCTTTAGGAGGTTTTTTTCCTTGGCTTGTAAATACGCCTATAACCCTAATGGGTCACTTATCTTTGTACATTCTCTTGGTAATACATTCAATGTTGTGTGTTGCGCTCCATGCTTCTTCTTTCTTCCATGTGTTGTTCAAGTGCTTTCGCACACCTCAAACTCCAACACATCCACTTGCTCACTGACCACTACTCATAGAATTTGGGCACTTGAAGCTCATCATTATTGGAATGTACATCATTTGGACATTAAAATACAATTTTGAATAGTGATTTACATGAAAAAGTGTATGTATTTCAGCCTTGTGGTTTTGTGCAAAAGTGCATGAAAACAAAGTGTGTATGTTGAAAAAGGCATTATATGGTTTGAAGCAAGTACCATATGCTTGGTACAAAAAGATATAGGCCTACTTGATTGCACATGGTTTTGAGAACATTCCAACTAAGAGCACCTTATATGTTAAGTGTGTAGATGATGCACTTTTGATCATTGTTGTGTATGTTGATGACATGCTGCTCACTGGTCCTAATGAGAAGCATCTTACTGAATTTAAGGCTAATTTGCATGACTTTTTTGAGATATCAAATTTGGGGCATTTGCGTCATTATTTGGGCATTTAGTTCATGCAAGTTGATGGGGGAATAGCTTTGTGTCAAACAAAATATATTGACACATTGTTGTAGCATTTTGGCCTTGAAGATTGAAAACCTATTGCCACTCCTATGGAAACAAGTTTAAGGTTGAGCACTCATGATGTTGGGGATGCATTTGAACTTGTTCTCTATCAATATCATGTTGGATGCTTGATTTACTTATGCATAACTTGGCGTGATATTCAGTTTTCTATCTCTCATATGAGCAGGTTTATGCATTTCCCAGGTGTCAATTATTTGCAGGTAGTTAAGCATATCTTTTGATACTTGAGTGGTACCCGACTATTTGGATTGTTTTTTTCTACGGGTGGATCATTACCGCCAAATTTAAATGTTTTTTTTTTTTTGAGATTGGGCTAGTTTCTATGCCACTCGTGTGTCCACTAGTGGTTCTTTTCCTCATGTTTGGTAGCTCATGCATATCCTAGTTGAGAAAGAAGCAGCGTACTATGGACTCTTCTACTTGTGAGGCTGATTATAGGGCAACTCTCACAACGATTGTTGAGTGCGTGTGGCTTAGGTGCCTTTTGGCTAATTTGGGTGTTAGTCAATCTTTTGCCACCACCATCTTCATTGATAGCTAGAGCACATTTGCAGTTGTGAGGAACCCTGTGTTCCATGCTCACATAAAGGACATTGAGGTGCATTATCATTATGCTAAGGAGAGGTTCTTTACTAGAGAGATTAGTTTGGCATATGTGCCCATACAGGATAACATTGCAGATAATCTCACAAAGGCTCTACCTCAGGAGAAGTTTGAAGCTTTCTGCAAAGCTTTGGGCTTCCTTTTGTGGACTGATCTCTATCCACATAGCTTGGAACTACCTTATACATGAGTGCTAGCTGCGTGTTCACCACATCCCTGCTAGGGGGATTTGTTGATATATTTCAATAGTGACATGTGCGAACATACTTAGGATGGTTGAGGTACTTATTTCCCTCTTTAGGATGTTTTTTCCCCAGCTTGTATATACACCTATAACCCTAATGGATCACTTATCTTTGTACATTCACTTGGTAATTCATTCAGTGTTGTATTGTGCCTCAAGCTTCTTCTTATTCTTTTTTGTGTGGTTTGTGTGCTTGTGCAGACCTCGAACTACAACAGAATGGAGAGTTGCACATGATTGGAAGTGAAATATGCAGCTACAAAAATAAAAATATGTGCAAGGGTTTTTGGGATTTTAATGGTTCCTCCATCATGGGAACATTGAAGAATGGTAGCCCTTCATCGTGGAGTTTAAATGGTTTTGCCATTCCTTGAGGGAACGCCTTGATCACTTTGTATGATTCGGTCCACTTCGGAGCTTGTTTCCTAGGATGATAAGGAATCTAATAGAATGACACGAGTGAATCTTCCTTGAACATCATGAATTGCCTTTCATCTCCCTTATGTATACGCAAGCCTTTCCTTAGTCTCTTCTTTTATCTCCTTAAGAATTGTGAAATAATTGGTGATTAGCTCCTCTAGATTTGTATTCGCTTCAAGTGACATTATGAATCATTTTTCATCTCCCTTGCATATATGCAAGGCTTCTCTTATCCTCTTCTTTTACCTCCTCCAAAAATATGAAATGATTGGTGATTAGTTCCTCTATTTCTACTTGTTTTCCTTGTATTTGGGATTTGATGAGAACTAACAGGGAGCTAGTGATTCTAATTCAAAAGCTAGTTTGGATAGTGTGATGTAGTTTGTAGTTTTCCCTTATGTATAACCTTGCTTGGGTTCAATCATGGATCCTAATTCTACCTCTTTATGTTCTTTCATAAATGTCTCCAATTCATAGGTTGGAGAGGCCTCTACTTGAAATTTTGAATTCTATTTTTTTTATCCGTTTTGAAGGCATTTTGTGTAAAATAATTTCAGGTTGACAATGAGATGTCTTACTTTGGCCCTTTGAGCATACATCTTTCTCTAAATTTTATGGATTTAGGTCTTTATTAGGCCCATCTTCACTTTGAATTGGCCCCAGAAACATCCCAAATCCTTCCCAAAGTAGTTGGAAGTTGCTCTCCAGAAAATTTTTGGCCCCGGTTGGACAGTAGCAACATTGTATAAATCTAGCGCATTAGGGCGTACATAACATGATCTAGACGGAACCTTTTATGGCAACGAATTTTGTCTTTTAGATAGTTTGAATCTGGTCCCAACACTTACAAGTCCTACAGGGAGTATAGTTATTTATTTTCAAAACTTCAACTTAGCAACAATCTTGGTCTCCTATGAACCAAGAGAGAACAAGAGAGGAGTGTGGTCATCTTGGGAAGGAGAAACTAGCATTACACCTATCATGTTGTCCCCTCTGTGATCGATGTGGAGTTGAATATGATTTTCCTTGAGTTAGTCACCTAGAGTAGGTTCTTTCTTGCCCTAATCTTGAAGGGCTTTTGCTTGCAGCAACTATGGAATTCCGATAAATAAAAAAAACCCTCTCATGACTACATCACTACCATGGATTCCAATATAAGAGAGCATCCTTGAATGGACATAAGTACCTTATCCACCAATCACAGAGGTTTGATGTTTATGATGGAAAGTCCTAATTGTTTTGATATGAATTTGGCATCTAGCTTGATGCCAGAGTTGGCATCAATGAGTGCCTATGATCAAGACATCTCTAATCTTTGCAATTAATTTTGAGCTTTTGTTATCAACCATTTGAGAAGGGGGAAAATCTACAAAAAAACTTTCAGCACTAAGGGCGGGTGGGTTTATTGATGTATGTATGATTTCTAGTAAGTCATTTCTTGCCCTTGGTTGAATCATGTCAAACTGGCTTACACTTTGGTAGGTATTATTCAAGAGAATATTCAATGTTTGTTGGTGACATGTGGAATAATTAACAAGCCTCTGAAATGCTTCCTGAGAGCTCACAAATCTTCTCACTAGACCATTCTAAATTTGGTCAAGCATCAGACTATAGTCCAATGGACTATGCCCTATAATATGGTCCAAAAATTAGGTTGGACTATGGTCTAGTAGATGACCCAATATAGATATGACTACCCAATCTTGTAACTTAGTCTCGTCTTCCCTTGAAAAGAACATCTTTAGTCAACCACCTTAAATGAAATAGATAGAAAAAAAACCCAAGCGCTAGGATTTATAATTCCTTCTAGAATCATATCTCCTAAATATGCATTCTTTCCAAAATGTTCGGATAATATTTGGACCTTGCTTTTAAAGTCATTTGTTAGTAAGATCTTGTCTTTTGCATGATTCTAATATAAAGGATGAACTATGGCCATTGCTTCTAAGAAATCTCCCTCTAATCTCGGAAGTCAATTTATTACTTATGGATCTTAAGCCTTGTTTTACACTATCCACTAGGATAGGATGAATGATTGATTAACTTTTTTTCCTAATGCATACTCCTTGACTTTTTCATGATACATAAACAGGAATTCGCTTGTCTTTCACAAATATGCATAATCAACCTTTTTTATTGTATTGCAAAAAATTATCTTCTATATCAACTTGTAGCAATGACTCCCACTCGATATTATTGCGATTCAAAACCTGATGTCTCAGCATACAAAGTTTCTAAGTGCACAAAAGTCATTTTTCTTGCTACTACATATTCCATTACATAAATATCCCTTGATTGAGAAACTTTTATCAAATTATTCATTTCTCTTAAAAAAGGTAACATTCTTCCAAGATAGAGAAGAGTTTCCATATCACTTAACATTTGCAACAAATTACGAGCTTTTCCTTTTTTTCCCTTTACTTAAAGACATAATATTCACCACACCAATGATGGAGAGTGTTAATCTCCAAAAGAACAAGTTAACCTTGAATTTAGATCACCTCTATATCAAGATTAACCTTAGACTCCACCAAATTTAGAGATCATTCACCAATTTATCAGAAAATTGATTATTTTGAAAAATTCAACTTCTTCTGAAAAGTCTGCTGCAGATTAATCACTCATTGACTAATCAATTCTGTAAAGTTTTTGACAAAACTTTGCACAACTCTTTGCCTTGAGATTGCGCAACTTTACCAAGTTAAATTTCTCAAAATGATTGAGTACATACTGAGAAATGTGTGAAACACTTTACCTATGTCTGAAACAGCTTGTCTGCAATGGCGACTTTGACACCTGCAACTTCTTAACACTGGTTCTCCCAAAGTAAATCCCGTTTGATCAAGATCTTTTAGCCATAGATGGCTTACCTTCCAACTTAGATTTTGAGCCCTCACTTGTCTAAAACTTTACACTGTGGACTGAGCAATGACCATTTCTTTGAAGATGAAATGTGCGCCAGTTCTGACGACTCTTTGAACATTTTCACATATGAATGTTCCTGAACAAAATTCTCTCAGCCTGATTGCAATTAACCTCTCAAATTCTAGCCATAGATAGATTAGCTATGGACTTAGATATGTGCAGAAGGATTTCTCAAAAGATTAAACACAGAAAGAGCAGACAGCAAAACATCGGGCGCAAGTTTTCTCGATTTCTTCAGAAAAATTACATCTAAGTGAGGATAGACAATTCACTCACTCTTCATGTGTCTAATGACACTTCTTACAACTGATTTCTCTCTTCCTATTCTCTATTCTTCTTCTGCTCTATTTGCCCCGACATTTTCCAACATATTTATAGATGAATAAATACAAGTGTATGACTAGACAAAAGTATAAGTCAGCTAATGTACATATGTGTACACATCTTTGGATTCCTGAAAAATTTCCTTCCTTCAACTTTCTGAATTTATTCTCCTCTTGACTCCTAGACTTCATTTCTTCATAATCCTTCAATTGATGATTGTCATGCACCAACAGCTCCCCCTCAATCATTAATTGAGGTTCTTCTCTATCTTCTTGATTCCTGCCATATCCTTGAATCTTTGTAGTTTTGGTCCATCTAGACTTTTTGTCATCATATCTGCAACTTGATCTTTTGTGGGAGTGTGTATGACTTCAATCTCCTTCTCAATGACCTTCTCTCTCAGAAAATGATACTGTATTTCAATATGCTTAGTTCTAGCATGAAACACAGGATTAGCTGCCAAGTATAAAGAACTCATGTTGTCTCCACAAACAATAGGAGTACTTTGAACAACATCAAAAACTTTCATAAGTGTCTTTAGCCATATTACCTCCTTTGCAGCTTCCACCATACCTTTATATTCTGCCTCTGTGGATGACAAAGCAACTGTATGTTGCTTCTTAGAACACCATGAGATCAATTTGTCTCCTACATAACACAAGTATCCATTTGTTGATCTTCTATCATCCACATTACCTGCCCAATCTGCATCACTATATATCTTCACTCTTGTATCAGAAGTAAATCCATAGTACAACCCTTCTCTGAGTGTACCCTTGATGTACCTAAGTACTCTTTGTCCTGCAATCCAATGTTCCTTTCTAGGACAATGCATGAATTGTGAAAGCACACCAACTGCATATGACAAATCAGGCCTTGTCAATGTAGCATAAATCAAGCTACCAACCAAACTTTGATAGAGTTTCATATCTCTGAACTCTTCTCCTCCAAACCTAGACAATTTATGATTCACTTCCAAAGGTGTAGGTGCAACCCTGCAATCTTCCATTTTAAATTTGGTTAGCAAATTTTTAAGATACCTTTCTTGGGTCACATATACTCCATGTTGAGTATAAGAAATCTCCATTCCCAAGAAGAATGATAGGTTCCCCAAATCACTGATTTTGAACTCTTTCTCCATCTGCTTCTTGATCATTTGTATTCCTTTATCATCTGTTCCTGTAAGTATTATGTCATCAACATAAATACAAACATAAATGAACCCATCTTCACTTGCTTTGACTAGCAAGCTACTATCTGCCTTTGATGCTTGAAATCCAAGATCATTCAAGAATTGTACGAGCCTATAATTCCATGCCCTTGGGGCTTGCTTTAATCCATACAAAGCTCTCTTGAGCTTACACACATAATTTGGATTCACTTGATCTTTGAACCCATCTGGTTGCTCCATGTAAACTTCATCTGAAATATAACCATTCAAAAAAGCATTTTTAACATCTAATTGAGACAACTTCCAACCTTTGCAAGCAGCAATTGCAATGAGGGTTCTGATTGTTGTCATCTTTGCCACAGGACTATAAGTCTCATCATAGTCCACTCCATATGTCTGTGCATACCCTTTCACAACAAGTCTAGCTTTGTATCTAGACACACTTCCATCTGCAAATCTCTTTGTTTTATAAACCCACTTACATCCAATAATTTTGTGGCTATTAGGTTTAGGAACTAGATCCCAAGTCTGATTCTCTATCAATGCATCATACTCCTCTTGCATGGCTTCTTCCCAATTTCTCTGGCCTTTGGCTTCATCATATGTAGATGGATCTTCATCTGCTTTTACCAAGTAAGCATAATCTTTAGTAGTCAAGAATGAAGTGTCATAGCTATACCTTGTAGGTTGCCATTTGTGCCTAGATGACCTCCTAACTTTTGCACTTCTTGAAGTCTCTGGTTCATCACATTCTGGATCAAACCTTGGCCTCTCTTCTACTTCAACCTGTACTTCATTGTTCTCACTTTCATCAAGTAATTGAATCTTTGCTTTACCTTTTCTTTGATCCACTACTTCTTCATCATCTGCATGTACATTATATTTACCTGCATACCAAGTACCTTGCTCATCAAATGTAACATCCTTGGATACAAGAAATTGCTTTGTGGATGGACTCCACAACCTGTATCCCATTTGCTTATCATCATAACCAATGAATACATACTTTTCTGCCTTAGGCTCCAACTTATGCCTCAATTGAGATGGCACATATGCATATGCCAAGCATCCAAATATTCTGCAATGATCCAAGGTAGGTTTCTTACCCCACCAAGCTTCATATGGTGTCACACCTTGCAAAGCTTTACAAGGCAATCTATTGACCAAATAAGTAGCTGTGTTTACAGCCTCTGCCCACAAATAATTTGGACAATTCTTCTCTTTCATCATGGACCTTGCAAACTCAACAAGAGTCCTATTTCTTCTTTCTGCTACCCCATTTTGTTGAGGAGAATACCTGCAAGTAACTTCTCTCTTTATACCTGCATTCCACAAATAATCATTGAACTCATTTGAAAAATACTCTCCCCCTCCATCTGACCTTAGTCTCTTTAACTTTTGACCTGTAATCCTTTCTGCATATGCATGATAGTGTTTAAATGTATTAAACACTTCTGACTTTTCTTTAATCACATAAATTGTGATCCACCTGGTAGCATCATCAACATATATGACATAATATCTTGAACCATTTATACTAAAGTCCTTTGAAGGACCCCACACATCTGTATGCACCAATTCAAGTCTTTCTGAATACATAAACCCATGCTTGGAATAGGATTGCTTATGAGCCTTACCTAATTGACATGCCTCACATCTGTATGTCATGTGTTGACCTGCAATGTTAGGCAATCCAAGCACTGAATCATTGTTAATCATTTCTTTAATACCTCTTTCATTAAAGTGTCCAAGTCTTTTGTGCCAAAGATCCAATTCTGACACCTTCTGCTCTCCATATGTGAACATAGCATGTCCAACATTTCCTTGTACCTTCAATGTGAAAAGCCTTCCTTCTTTCTTTCCTGTAACAACCTGTTTATACCCTTGACTAGGGTCTTCAAGATAAACTCCATCATTGGTGAACCTTACCTCATATCCTTTTTCCACAATTTGACCTACAGTGATCAAATTCTTTGGGATTGTGGGAACATAAAGAACCTTACTCAGAAGAGTACTCCCATCCTTAGCTTTGACTGAACCAATTGACTTCACCTTATGCTTTGTATTATCACCTGTCTGAACTGTATGATTAATTGCATTATGATCTAGGTCAGTCATCAAAGCAATATTTCCACTTAAATGATTACTACATCCTGAATCAATGTAGAACACTCTCATGTCCTCATGTGAGGTTTCACATGTATTCATAATGAGAGTCGAGTCCTCCTTCTGATCTGATGTATAGTTGTAGTAGGTGTTATTATAGGATTGGTTTTGGAAGTTTCTTCCTCCACCTCTTCCAAAAGAATTCCTACCACCTCTACCTCTGAAGTTTCCTCTCTGAAATCTACCACCTCTTGCTCTTTGATTAAAGTTCTGATAATTACCATTGTTTTGATTATTATGCCAACAATCATGAGATAGATGATTGGTCTTACCACATATCCAACAAGCTCTTGCATTATCTTTGTTGTTTCTGCCTCTTCCTCTACTTCTGCCACTTCCTTTTCCTCTTATGAAATTTGCTTGGTTTGATGTACCTTCTTCTTCACCTGATTGTTGCTTCCCTTTGTTAGCTTTCT
Source organism: Ceratopteris richardii (assembly GCA_020310875.1). Taxonomy (NCBI): domain Eukaryota; kingdom Viridiplantae; phylum Streptophyta; class Polypodiopsida; order Polypodiales; family Pteridaceae; genus Ceratopteris; species Ceratopteris richardii. The sequence continues at coordinate 28,844,955 of CM035415.1, forward strand.
TCTTGTCTTTAGAGTACATTGCATGACCTGCACTCTTATCAACATCTCCTTTGATATCATTCTCAAAAGTTAGCATATGACCTAACAATTGATTCAAATCAGGAGTAAAGTGATCTAATGAAAGTTCTGTAGATAAAATGAAAGGCTTCCACTTCTCATCTCCTCTTAGCCCTGTGAGTATTTGTCTTACCAATTTGTCTTCTTCAATGTCTTCATCCACTGCACCTAGAGAATCTGCAATGTCCTTCATCTTTGTCACATAATCAGAGATTGATTGTGAGGCCTTCTTCTTGAAGGTAGTAAATTCTGCCCATAGTGAAGCCTTCCTTGATTTGGTTATGTTTTGGAAATGCTCCTCCAAAGCATTCCAAATGTCACATGCACTTTCAAGTCCTCTAATGTGAGGAAGCAAATAGTCATTGACTGCCATGTAGATTATGCTCCTTGCTTGAGCATCCTTCTTCATCCAATTCTTTAGATCTGACAATTCTTCCCTAGTTGGAACACTAGGATCTCTGAATTTAGGCTTCTCTTCTTCACCTGTAATGTAGGCTATCAAATCTTTGCTCATTAGATGAGCTTCCATCCTCATAGACCATGCAGGATAGTTCTCTCTATCCAACTTTTCAATTTGGAGACTATCTCCCATCCTTGCTTCACCTGTAGTCTCAAAACTTTAGACTTTACAAGGAATAAATGTACCTTTACTTCGAGTCTTGCTTCTTCTGATCCTTCTGATGGCTTCAATGTGTCTACCTTCAAGTTTTCTTCAACCTTTATCCTTTTTCACCTTCAAGATGTAAAGATTTGTATTTCTGCAGTAGTCAGAGTCTTCTTCACTTCATTTTTGACATAACCTGCTCTGATACCACTGATGGAGAGTGTTAATCTCCAAAAGAACAAGTTAACCTTGAATTTAGATCACCTCTATATCAAGATTAACCTTAGACTCCACCAAATTTAGAGATCATTCACCAATTTATCAAAAAATTGATTATTTTGAAAAATTCAACTTCTTCTGAAAAGTCTGCTGCAGATTAATCACTCATTGACTAATCAATTCTGTAAAGTTTTTGACAAAACTTTGCACAACTCTTCGCCTTGAGATTGCGCAACTTTACCAAGTTAAATTTCTCAAAATGATTGAGTACATACTGAGAAATGTGTGAAACACTTTACCTATGTCTGAAACAGCTTGTCTGCAATGGCGACTTTGACACCTGCAACTTCTTAACACTGGTTCTCCCAAAGTAAATCCCGTTTGATCAAGATCTTTTAGCCATAGATGGCTTACCTTCCAACTTAGATTTTGAGCCCTCACTTGTGTAAAACTTTACACTGTGGACTGAGCAATGCCCATTTTCTTTGAAGATGAAATGTGCGCCAGTTCTGACGACTCTTAGAACATTTTCACATATGAATGTTCCTGAACAAAATTCTCTCAGCCTGATTGCAATTAACCTCTCAAATTCTAGCCATAGATAGATTAGCTATGGAATTAGATATGTGCAGAAGGATTTCTCAAAAGATTAAACACAGAAAGAGCAGACAGCAAAACATCGGGCGCAAGTTTTCTCGATTTCTTCAGAAAAATTACATCTAAGTGAGGATAGACAATTCACTCACTCTTCATGTGTCTAATGACACTTCTTACAACTGATTTCTCTCTTCCTATTCTCTATTCTTCTTCTGCTCTATTTGCCCCGACATTTTCCAACATATTTATAGATGAATAAATACAAGTGTATGACTAGACAAAAGTATAAGTCAGCTAATGTACATATGTGTACACATCTTTGGATTCCTGAAAAATTTCCTTCCTTCAACTTTCTGAATTTATTCTCCTCTTGACTCCTAGACTTCATTTCTTCATAATCCTTCAATTGATGATTGTCATGCACCAACAACCAATGACTGATTTATATTCTTCAAAAAGACATTCTATAGGTCCAATAAGTGAAATCCATCTACTGTCAAATTTTTTTTTTTAATCTTCTTCCCTTACTTATCCCATAAGAGAAGCATTTAAACTCTTTAATATGCTTAGGAAGTTTTGAAAAAAAAAACCATATGCTTGATGTACAAGATCTTCAACTTTTGTACAAAAACAAGTTCTGATACGATTTTAAATGTTCAATTTGTACAATGAGGCATAGAATGTACACCTAAAGCATATGGTGTATAGTTTTGTTGCAATTGAACACACAATCCATTTCTAAGCCTATGCATAACTGAACATCCATCAACACCAATGCATACTATCTTTTGATCAATATCACAAATTGACATCCCTCGAATATTTAAATGGAATCTAAAACAAGTTGCACCAAGGAATTTGAAGTTGGGCTTCCCTTTAGTTGAAAAGCACCAATAAATTTGGCCTTTCTTACATAATTCTCCACAATCTATGCATGGATACATACCCAAGAAGTGTAATCCCTTGCGATAACTTCATCAAAACAAATATAAACAAAGGTAGCATTTGATAAGCTGGTCTTCAAGTTAGATTTAATTACCTCTCCCATTGCTTTTGCAAATTGCCACCCTAAAGATTCCATCAAATATTGTGTTGGAAAACTTTGAATTCGTAATCAAATAAAATTCAATGAATCTCTTCACTTAGGATAATTAGACATTGGTTTTTTGATGGAAAAGATATGTAGTAGAGTTGAAAATTGCATTAATATGGCTTCATTATCTGATTGAAGCTTTCTCCCAAAAAGATGAATCAATCATAAAAGCTCAATAAAAGGAAACTCTGTTATCCAATCTATTTTAAAAGTCCTTCCTATATTCCATTGACCCTTCCCTCTCTGTTAATCATAAAAGCTCAATAAAAGGAAACTCTGTTATCCAATCTATTTTAAAAGTCCTTCCTATATTCCATTGACCCTTCCCTCTCTTTAAACATTTAGACAAAGAAGTGTCACTTGAGGTTTTGGACTCAGTCATAGAAATGTTAGAGCCAAGATCTTTTGATGAAATTTCTAATGAAGGGCACACAATCGGAGGTGAAGTTGTAGTTTCAAGGGATGAGCTTGCTACGCATGAAGAGCGCATGACATTCGAGCCCCCAATCCCTTCTTTAAGTGAATAAAAGTCAAAAATAAATTTTCTCTTAGGTCTCAAATCCATGACAACCTTTCCTTTTGCCTTTGATTGCATCTTGATGGTTCATGAATATATAGAAGACACACCCATGAGAAAAACATTTAAAATCTTCCAATGTACATTGTAAACTATAGTTTGTATGTATACTGTATGTATGTATATACTATATATATGTGTGTGTGTATGTATGTATACTATATATACAATATGTATATATTGTATGTATGTATATACAATATGTACATATGTATATACTATATATATGTATATTGTATGTATGTGTACTCTATGTATATTATATGTACTGTATGTATGCGTATTGTATGTATATTATATGTGTACTATATGTATATACTGTATGTATGTATGTATACTATATGTGTGTGTAATCTATGTATATTGTATTGTTAATGGCTATTGGGGATAAATCAATTATTGGGTTCTTGGGATGCAAGAATTTGACCCGGGCCTTGTACACACCTCCTGTCACACTATGGGAGCTGGCCATGCATGAAGTCGTCGGCTTAACCGCAAAGGGAGAGATGCCTAAGGCAGGGCTAGTGACTGGAGTGAAGTTGTAACAAGGTAGCCGTACCGGAAGGTGCGGCTAGATCACCTCCTTTTCAGGGGGAGTCACTGTTTCTTTGGCACTTTGGTCTTGTCCATTTCAAAATATAAAGCGATGAAGTCTATTTATTCAACAAATGAAATACCGTTTTTGCGGAGAAGCAAGACCCAGTTCATGAGCTCATTTCCCTAGGTCAGAACAAGTTGAAACCAATTCTAGTAGGATTTTTCTTCTTTCTTTTTTTTGAGCAATCGACCAAAAAGGTGTGAGAATCAAAAGAATCAAATAGGGGTTTGGTTCCCCTACTTCTGGGTTCTTGGGATGGTCACGGGTCTGTATTACAGAGGCCCTATGATTATTTTCCCAGTGAAAACATTCACTGCGCAGAGTTTCCTCATCACTTTACTCTGACTTTCCACCAACAAACTTTTAATCAACAATTCCACCACCAGACTGTCTAATAGCATACAGAGTACGTCACCGTGATAAATTTATACTAATCATTAATGCAGAATAACACTGATTCTCCACCAGTGATTTACGCGCAACCACAATTAAACTCATATCTTCATCACAAAGTATCATACAGACAAGATCACCGAAATAACTTAAATACACATAACAGTAAGAATTCAAGACACCAGGTTAGGTAAAAATTGCACTGAAATGACCCACAAGCACATCGCACAGACCCATAGTCCGACATCTTTTCCCCGTGCATCTGCTTCCATACTTTTCATTATCCAAAAAGTTACAAGTGTTACACTACATCCTTTCGATGTGTGTCGTTTCTAATTACATTGTTCTAGTAATTACAATTACATTCCGACAGCTTAACACTAGCATGCACGGTGGACTCGAACCTAGAATTGGTTAATTAAAAAAATATAGCTAGGAATCATCAACAATGCCTTGAATATACATAGTGCGAGCTAATTTGAAATTGCACGAAATTGCTTAAGTGGCTCTAACATTTCCTGGAGAACGTGTGGTTCTACCAGATGAGCATCTGTGCGCACCGAATTGGAAGCAATGACTTGAGATTAAAAAGACTTCACTTTGGCTCTGCAAGAAAGCTTGTTGGAGATAGAAATCATTGGCAATAGCTGTGTCTCAGTGCAGCTTGGCATTAGCAATCTCTGCATCAATACACGACAATTGTTCTTGCTGAATACCAAGTTGCTTTTCACGGGGGTCCAATTCCTGCTGTTGAAACTACATTGTCTTAAAGAAGGCTTGATGCTCCTTCTGAATAGATTCAATCTCTTTCTTTAACTTAATAGTGCAACCAATTTCTTCATCGAGCACTTGTCCTTTTTGAAACAATTCTTCTATGACCTGCATAAGTTCTACTTCATTTTGCAGTGCTTTATCAGAGAGTACCTTATAAACCTAGTGGATTTTTGCAAATTTGGTGCGAGTATTGGACAACTCACAGTGGAGAGCTATCATAGCATCATCTTTATCAATCAACACCTGCTTGAGAAGAGCGATCTCCGCGTCTTTAGCTGCAATAACACCATCCCACACTTTAACATGTTCCTGTAATAAACATTCATTTGCTCGAGCCGTCAAAATTTCTTCCTGCAGTGGAGCGATATTTGCCTTTAACACATCAACCTTCGATTGATATTCAATTTGCAAGGACTATTGAGCATCATTCAACTGAGCGGGGAGTTGCTTGGATAAATGAATAAGGAAATCACAAATCTGGGCCAATTGTAGAAACGAATTGATGGAGAGTGTTAATCTCCAAAAGAACAAGTTAACCTTGAATTTAGATCACCTCTATATCAAGATTAACCTTAGACTCCACCAAATTTAGAGATCATTCACCAATTTATTAGAAAATTGATTATTCTGAAAAATTCAACTTCTTCAGAAAAGTCTGCTGCAGATTAATCACTCATTGACTAATCAATTCTGTAAAGTTTTTGACAAAACTTTGCACAACACTTCGCCTTGAGATTGCGCAACTTTACCAAGTTAAAGTTCTCAAAATGATTGAGTACATACTGAGAAATGTGTGAAACACTTTACCTATGTCTGAACCAGCTTCTCTGCAATGGTGACTTTGACACCTGCAACTTCTTAACACTGGTTCTCCCAAAGTAAATCCCGTTTGATCAAGATCTTTTAGCCATAGATGGCTTACCTTCCAACTTAGATTTTGAGCCCTCACTTGTGTAAAACTTTACACTGTGGACTGAGCAATGACCATTTCTTTGAAGATGAAATGTGCGCCAGTTCTGACGACTCTTAGAACATTTTCACATATGAATGTTCCTAAACAAAATTCTCTCAGCCTGATTGCAATTAACCTCTCAAATTCTAGCCATAGATAGATTAACTATGGACTTAGATATGTGCAGAAGGATTTCTCAAAAGATTAAACACAGAAGGAGCAGACAGCAAAACATCGGGCGCAAGTTTTCTCGATTTCTTCAGAAAATTACATCTGAGTGAGGATAGACAATTCACTCACTTTCCATGTGTCTAATGACACTCTCTACAACTTATTTCTCTCTTCCTATTCTCTATTCTTCTTCTGCTCTATTTGCCCGACATTTCCCAACATATTTATAGATGAATATATACAAGTGTATGACTAGACAAAAGTATAAGTCAGCTAATGTACATATGTGTACATATCTTTGGATTTTCTGAATATGTCCTTCCTTCAACCTTCTGAATTTATTCTCTTCTTGACTCCTTGACTTCATTTCTTCATAATCCTTCAGTTGATGATTGTCATGCACCAACAGCTCCCCCTCAATCATTAATTGAGATTCTTCTCTATCTTCTTGATTCCTGCCATATCCTTGAATCTTTGTAGTTTTGGTCCATCTAGACTTTTTGTCATCATATCTGCAACTTGATCTTTTGTGGGAGTGTGTATGACTTCAATCTCCTTCTCAATGACCTTCTCTCTCAGAAAATGATACTGTATTTCAATATGCTTAGTTCTAGCATGAAACACAGGATTAGCTGCCAAGTATAAAGAACTCATGTTGTCTCCACAAACAATAGGAGTACTTTGAACAACATCAAAAACTTTCATAAGTGTCTTTAGCCATATTACCTCCTTTGCAGCTTCCACCATACCTTTATATTCTGCCTCTGTAGATGACAAAGCAACTGTATGTTGCTTCTTAGAACACCATGAAATCAATTTGTCTCCTACATAACACAAATATCCATGTGTTGATCTTCTATCATCCACATTACCTACCCAATCTGCATCACTATATATCTTCACTCTTGTATCAGAAGTAAATCCATAGTACAATCCTTCTCTGAGTGTACCCTTGATGTACCTAAGTACTCTTTGTCCTGCAATCCAATGTTCCTTTCTAGGACAATGCATAAATTGTGAAAGCACACCAACTGCATATGACAAATCAGGCCTTGTTAATGTAGCATAAATCAAGCTACCAACCAAACTTTGATAGAGTTTCATATCTCTGAACTCTTCTCCTCCAAACCTAGACAATGTATGATTCACTTCCAAAGGTGTAGGTGCAACCCTGCAATCTTCCATTTTAAATTTGGTTAGCAAATTTTTAAGATACCTTTCTTGGGTCACATATACTCCATGTTGAGTATAAGAAATCTCCATTCCCAAGAAGAATGATAGGTTCCCCAAATCACTGATTTTGAACTCTTTCTCCATTTGCTTCTTGATCATTTGTATTCCTTTATCATCTGTTCCTGTAAGTATTATGTCATCAACATAAATACAAACATAAATGAACCCATCTTCACTTGCTTTGACTAGCAAGCTACTATCTGCCTTTGATGCTTGAAATCCAAGATCATTCAAGAATTTTACAAGCCTATAATTCCATGCCCTTGGGGCTTGCTTTAATCCATACAAAGCTCTCTTGAGCTTACACACATAATTTGGATTCACTTGATCTTTGAACCCATCTGGTTGCTCCATGTAAACTTCATCTGAAATATAACCATTCAAAAAAGCATTTTTAACATCTAATTGAGACAGCTTCCAACCTTTGCAAGCAGCAATTGCAATGAGGGTTCTGATTGTTGTCATCTTTCCCACAGGACTATAAGTCTCATCATAGTCCACTCCATATGTCTGTGCATACCCTTTCACAACAAGTCTAGCTTTGTATCTAGACACACTTCCATCTGCAAATCTCTTTGTTTTGTAAACCCACTTACATCCAATAAATTTCTAGCTATTAGGTTTAGGAACCAGATCCCAAGTCTGATTCTCTATCAATGCATCATACTCCTCTTGCATGGCTTCTTCCCAATTTCTCTGGCCTTTGGCTTCATCATATGTAGATGGATCTTCATCTGTTTTTACCAAATAAGCATAATCTTTAGTAGTCAAGAATGAGGTGTCATAGCTATACCTTGTAGGTTGCCATTTGTGCCACATGAATGAGGTGTCCAAAGCATTCCAAATGTCACATGCACTTTCAAGTCCTCTAATGTGAGGAAGCAAATAGTCATTGACTGCCATGTAGATTATGCTCCTTGCTTGAGCATCCTTCTTCATCCAATTCTTTAGATCTGACAATTCTTCCCTAGTTGGAACACTAGGATCTCTGAATTTAGGCTTCTCTTCTTCACCTGTAATGTAGGCTATCAAATCTTTGCTCATAAGATGAGCTTCCATCCTCATAGACCATGCAGGATAGTTCTCTCTATCCAGCTTTTCAATTTGGAGACTATCTCCCATCCTTGCTTCACCTGTAGTCTCAAAACTTTAGACTTTACAAGGAATAAATGTACCTTTACTTCGAGTCTTGCTTCTTCTGATCCTTCTGATGGCTTCAATGTGTCTACCTTCAAGTTTTCTTCAACCTTTATCCTTTTTCACCTTCAAGATGTAAAGATTTGTATTTCTGCAGTAGTCGGAGTCTTCTTCACTTCAATTTTGACACAACCTGCTCTGATACCACTGATGGAGAGTGTTAATCTCCAAAAGAACAAGTTAACCTTGAATTTAGATCACCTCTATATCAAGATTAACCTTAGACTCCACCAAATTTAGAGATCATTCACCAATTTATCAGAAAATTGATTATTCTGAAAAATTCAACTTCTTCAGAAAAGTCTGCTGCAGATTAATCACTCATTGACTAATGAATTCTGTAAAGTTTTTGACAAAACTTTGCACAACACTTCGCCTTGAGATTGCGCAACTTTACCAAGTTAAATTTCTCAAAATGATTGAGTACACACTGAGAAATGTGTGAAACACTTTACCTATGTCTGAACCAGCTTCTCTGCAATGGCGACTTTGACACCTCCAACTTCTTAACACTGGTTCTCCCAAAGTAAATCCCGTTTGATCAAGATCTTTTGGCCATAGATGGCTTACCTTCCAACTTAGATTTTGAGCCCTCACTTGTGTAAAACTTTACACTGTGGACTGAGCAATGACCATTTCTTTGAAGATGAAATGTGCGCCAGTTCTGACGACTCTTAGAACATTTTCACATATGAATGTTCCTAAACAAAATTCTCTCAGCCTGATTGCAATTAACCTCTCAAATTCTAGCCATAGATAGATTAACTATGGACTTAGATATGTGTAGAAGGATTTCTCAAAAGATTAAACACAGAAGGAGCAGACAGCAAAACATCGGGTGCAAGTTTTCTCGATTTCTTCAGAAAATTACATCTGAGTGAGGATAGAAAATTCACTCACTTTCCATGTGTCTAATGACACTCTCTACAACTTATTTCTCTCTTCCTATTCTCTATTCTTCTTCTGCTCTATTTGCCCGACATTTCCCAACATATTTATAGATGAATATATACAAGTGTATGACTAGACAAAAGTATAAGTCAGCTAATGTACATATGTGTACATATCTTTGGATTTTCTGAATATGTCCTTCCTTCAACCTTCTGAATTTATTCTCTTCTTGACTCCTTGACTTCATTTCTTCATAATCCTTCAATTGATGATTGTCATGCACCAACACGAATCGGGTACTAAAAAATTCGACAACAGGAGAGAAGGCTTCACTGATACCGTAGCAAAAGAGGAAGGGGGAGAATAATCGGGTGAAGAGGGTATAGGACGAGAGTGGGATACTGCAACTGAGTGAGTAGGGAAAAAGGGCGTACCGGGGAACTGGGGGGTAAGGATGCCTGAGAAGGTGAAGGAGGAGGGGTTACCGGAGTTGCTGCAGTGTTATCGTTAGGCAAGGACTTCAATGGAGATGGAGGCGCACTTGAATCATCCTTGTCTGTCTGTGTGTCATGGTGTATAAGGGATTCATCGATCACTTCTTGCATAGTTTGATGGGTGGTGTCAGCAACCGTATCCTTTGAAGAGGCACGCAGGATGAAGATGTGTAATTAAGGATTACCTTACTGGTGGATGCATGAACTGTGCTCTGAAAAAGGCTGACCTTTCTGTGTTTCTCACGAAAAAATTGGAAAAGGTCTTCATTATCATCATCACATCCCATCACTTGCTCAGACTCTTTGCACAATAGCAGATTACCCATCGGGAGGCTCGAGACAGGGTTCACGACTGGGAGAAGGAATGAAAGAAGGTGAGGCAGACAGGTGTGAGGGCATTCACCTCTGGATAACTGTCACATAATGGTCTGGCACTCATGATGGATGCATGGAAAAAGAATGATGCCCCATTGATAGGTTCGAGGGCAACAACATCAATCAGAGAATAAAAGGGTCGAGAGATACCGTAAGTTTGTTTTTAGAGGTCACCAAAAATTGTAATGCTAAACATTCTCGCTCGGGTCGGCACATGATGGCGAATTTGTTGGAGGAATGTTGGGGAAAAAGTTGCTTCAGCGTTGCCAATGGGAGAAGGGGAACTTCAATACGACTGGCTTGTGGAAGATGAAAATTTTTGGCCATAATGTTTATGGTAACCACCATGTGCAGGTTAAGGCAAGTGAGAGGCCAACAAGATTCCATCAGGGCGACATCAGCAATGGCCGCAATCACTGTGGCAAAGTAAGGATGACATTCTACCAAATGCCAGGGCAACTCGGTAAACGCCAGCAAACCATGAAGATGAAGAAAATCCACTAGGTCAGGGGAAAGACCAGCATGGAAGGTAGTGATGTTTGCAAGAGCTTTCATGGCACATCAGGTAAGCAGAATGGACATAATACAAATCGCACAATGAATGGAGCGCAAGTAACACAATAAAGAAAAAGAGTACAAGGACACTGGTTAAGTAGAAAACGTAGGATGAAATCGTGGGTGTAGAACATAATCATCACAAGTGGAGGGAAACATGCATGGATCATTACTACGAAAGCACATTAAGGAATTCCAAATCATGGAGGACGGTGGCAGAACATGGGTAACCAATAAAAGATGAGAGGATTATGGTGGTATGGTCAATCGAAAAGTGCCTAACATAGATAGTGGGTCAAAGATACCAAAACAAACATGATCCTAAGGCAGGTAAGTAAAACATACACAAAGTTAGGGAGAAGTGGATGACATGCAATACGGATGACGTTTAGATCCATGACATGCAATACGAATGACGTTTAGATCCATTGATGGGTTTAGGGAGTAGAGTGACAGTCAATGTAGATAACCGAAAAGTAGCTGGACCAATCTCTTCGGTAATGCGGTAGGGACCAAACTGATGAAGCTTGAGCTTTCCCATCGAGCAATTAGACTTGGCGTTATAAAAAAGAACCAATTGCCCTACTATAAAGACAGGAGTCCGGAGGAGCCGATGATGGGTTTTAGCTTGCCGCAATTGAACTTCCTGAAGAACCAAAAAGCTTTTCAGACGTCGCTCATCCAAAGACTGTAAAACATCCAGCCAGAAAGGGAAAGAATCTTCAGGTAATAGCTTGTGCTCCAATGCCACCTGTAAGCTGGGTAGAACCAATTCCATATGTGCAATTGCTTCAAGACCATATGCCAGTTTAAAAGGGGTGCTTTCAGTAGCAACTTTATAGGTAGTTCAGTAAGCCCATAAGACCGAAGGAAGAAATTGATCCCATCTTTTTGGGCACTCCAAAACAAGTTTCTTCAGAATATTAAGAAGATTTTTATTAGTACTTTCAGCCAATCCATTCGCTTGAGGATAACAACGGGAACTGAATGTATGGACAATACTGAAGGTTCGGGTTAAAACTTGCATTAATATATTAGCAAAATGATTGCCTTGATCAGAAACAATCTCCAAAGGGAGCCCATATCGAGGAAAAACATCACGAAGTAAACATCTAGCGACCTTCGTAGCAGTTACTGACCAAAATGCCCAAGCTTCAGCCCAACGAGTAGCATAATTAGTATAGGTAAATATGTAACGATAATTTATAACAATAGCAGGAGGCATATTAGGACCAATAAAATCCAATCCCCACTTTTGGAAGGGCTCAAGGGGAAGGACAGGCTGAAGTGGAAAATGGTGCCGATATAAAGGTTGTCCAGTATGTTGGAAGGCATCACACTGTTGAATATAAGTAACAATATCATGATGCATTGCGGGCCACCATAACCCACTATGCAAAATTTTTTGATACATAAGCTCTACCAAAAAATGCCCACCAGAAGGAGTAGAATGAGCCATTGTGATTACCAAAGAAGCTTCGTGTGCCGGGATACATCGTAAGAGTGTACTAGATGGATCCATATAATACAATTGACCCACAATGATGCAAAATCAACGACTATACATAGCCAATTTACGGCGAGCTGCAGCCGAAGTAGTATTTGGAGGACATCCATTGGTTAAAAAAATCATGAAGGTGTCATAATACGAACGTGAGACAGGCAACACTTGGAAGTCCTCCTGAACTGAGTCGGTCACATAAATGGCTAGAGTGGTGTCATCAATGCCACCAGGAGGCTCACCTAAATCCAATCGAGAAAGGAAATCTGCAAGAACATGTGCTAATCTCGGGTGATGCACAACATCGTAGTCAAATTCTTGAAGTAGCAACATCCACCGAGCTAATCTGCCACCTAAATGTTGTTGTTGTACAAGATAAACCAAGGCTGCATGATCCACATGGAAGGTAAATTTGTGACCCAGCAAATAGTGGCAAAATTTTTTCACCGAATAGACTAGACCAAGGCATTCTCGTTCAATAACGAAAAAATTACGTTTAGCAGCTGCTAGTCGTCGACTTGCATAATAAACAAGACGAAACCACTTATCATGTTGCTACATTAACACATCGATTGCAATATCAGCAGCATGCACAAAGACATGGAAAGGAAGTTGCCAATTAGGAGCTTGTAAAATAAGAGCCTGTGTCAGGAGGGTTTTGAACTGATCAAAAGCCAATTGACATTCCTACATCCACACAAACTGTCTAGGGTTACTGGTGACCAAACGATTACGTGGTATAGCCACATGAGTGAGCCATCGGAGATGACGACCATGCCACCGTATTTGCCTGCATAACTTCATTTGGTGTCGCAAGAGGGGGTGCATTCAACACCGCACGAACTTTATCAGGGTCCACTTGAATTCCCTGTTGTGAAATAACATTCCCGATTAGCTTGCTACAAGAAACTAAAAAAATGGATTTGTTGGGATTAAATAAATATGGAACTCCCGACACTTGGAAAACTAGCATTTGAGGTGGATGTATCACCAGATAATGAAAAATTGTCTAGATACACTCGCATAAATGTAGTTAAGTAGGGAGGAAAGATTTCCTGCATGCATCGCTGAAAGGTGTTTGGAGCATTGTGTAAACTGAACCACATCACCATACAAGTGTGTACTCCCCAATTTGTAATAAACGCGGTCTTAGGGATATCCATTTCAGCCATTCGTACATGATTATAGCCACTATAACCATCCAAAAAAGAGTACATTTCTTGTCCTGCAACATCATCTAGCATAGTATCCAAGAAGGGGAGTGGAAATGGATCGGGTACCGTCATCGCATTCAGCTTCCAGTAATCCACACAAATTCGCAATTACTTATTTTTCTTTGGGACGATGACAATAGGAGATATCCATTCAACATGCTTAATGGGAACAATGAAACCTACTTTCAAGAGCCGATCCAGTTCAGCTTTCACTTGCGTAACATAATTGGGATTCATTTGGTAACTCTGTTGCTTAATTGGTCGAGCATCCAGTTTCAGCATCACACGGTGTTGGTAGATGCGAGGATCCAATCCTTTGATATCGCGATAGTAAATACAATAGCAAATTCCTTCAACAACTATAGTAAATCGATTTGAAAATGTTTAGCTAATCCAGCCTTAATCTTGACCGAGAACGGGCTAACCTCGTCACCCAAATTGCAAGTGATTAGTTGATCTTTCGGTACATAAAACTATTGGGGCATGGAGATATCCTTAGGTGGGGGAAGTAAGTTTTGAAGATTAGTGGCATCCAAAACCTGATCTGGAACTTGTTCCATTTCTTCGGTGAGAGGAACTATCATACAAGCGGCCGGAGACCAATTATCCATTATGGCTTGCAAATCAACTGTACCCAGTGCTTACAAATCCTGGTTAGCATTTAGAAAAGATTCTTCTTCGTCATCTGAAAGACCGTCTAACATATGCATGGGTTTTGCCACGTAAGGTCGTGCATGTAAGTCGCAAGGCCTCATATCATCCAAGGGTACCACATATTTCTTGTGATTGCTTTTAAAAATAAGTTCATGTGCATACCAATCTTGTAACACTTTTGCCTGCTTCAACCATGGCCTTCCGAATAATAAAGTTGTAATCCAGGCTAGATTCGAATAATTCCAAGACAAAAAAAGTAATTTTGAACATTTCTCCCTATAGGGTAATGGATATATCACGCACCAAACCCACTGGATGTACCTGAGATTGATCAGCCATTCTTACAAAGAACTAGACAGGTTCAATCTGAGTCCATCCTAACTTCTTATAGAGTGCCGCTCTAGCAATATTAACCCCTGCGTCAATTAATACTTGTGAAATTTTGTGGTTTTTATACCATACCATAACTAAAGAAACATCATGATCCACCGTAGAATTAGGTTCCGGGCCGATGGTTCCTGTAGAAGGTGTGCACGAAGATCCTGGACTAATTTGTTGCTAAAATTGTTATCGAATACCAGGGACCAATGATAAAAGTTTCCCCAACGGGATACTAATAGATGCTTTTGATAAAATATTCCACATAGAATCAAAATTCTGCGTACCAGATATCAAGTCCGATGTGTCCTTCGACTGTATTTGGACCGGGTCCATCTCTTTCAATGGGGTATTCTGCACTGGCTATCGGACCACTGGTACCAGATCAAGAAAGATATTTGTTTCTTGACTTGCCCACATTCTTGCTTTAGTAAACATCCGCTGTTTCTCTCGAATTCATGGTTCAAAAATCTCAGCAGCTGGGTGCAACTTCTTACTGGACCATGTTTGAACTGCTGTCACTTGTGTATCTACCACTGAAATGTATACCATATTTGCCATTGGATGCTTCCGTTCTTTTCTTCGCTTATCATATTTGGATGCTTCTTTACAATATCTGTGGATATGACCAATTTCTCCACAAAAATGGCATCTTGGTGGTGGGAGGGGTGCACTTTCACCGATTTGTCCTGAATTCCAACGAGGCTGTCCAAAATTGTTTGGTCATGGTCCTCTATAATTCTTGTAAGTTTGATAAGATGTAAGTTTGATAAGATGTTTGGTATGTAGTGGGCGGATGGTTGTCCCTACTCCTGTATTATGGCATTTACGATTGGTCTGGTCTGTACTTTTGCATTATATGGACAAGTTTTGGTAGAATGACTCGCCATATTACAAATAGCACAGTACATTTGATTTAGTGCACAAGCTGAAGTAGTATGCCCCGGGTTCTTACATTTGGTGCAATATACTTGTTTCAATGGATCATCATTCATACTCTTGGAGGCTTTTAACCAATCTAGATCTTTGATAAAACCACCAACCTTATGTTCCATTGATGAAGTTATAATAATCATTAATGCAGAATAACACTGATTCTCCACCGATGATTTACGTGCAACCACAATTAAACTCATATCTTCATCACAAAGTATCATACAAACAAGATTACCGAAATAACTTAAATACACAAAACAATAAGAATTCAAGACACCAGATTAGGTAAAACTTGCTCTGAAATGACCCACATGCGCATGGCATAGACCCACAGTCTGGCATCTTTTCCTCGTGCATCTGCTTCCGCACTTTTAATTATCCAAAAAGTTACAAGTGTTATGCTACATCCTTTCGATGTGCATTGTTTCTAATTACATTGTTCCAGTAATTACAATTACATTCCGACGGCCTAACAATATGTATGTAATATGTATATTGTATGTATACTATATGTATGTATACTGTATGTATGTATGTATGTATGTATGTATGTATGTATGTATGAATGTATGTATGTATGAATGTATGAATGTATGTATGTATATATTTTGTGTGTGTGTGTGTATGTATGTATATATTGTATGTATATTGTATATACTATATGTATACTAAATATATGTATGCATGCATATATTGTATGTATGTATACTAAATGTATATGTACTATATGTATGTATATTGTATGTATGTGTACTATATGTATGTGTATTGTATGTATGTGTATTGTATGTATACTATATGTATGTGTATTGTATGTAAATTGTATGTAAATTGTATGTATATTGTATGTATGCACTATATGCATGTGTACTATATGTATGTTTATTGTATGTATACTATATGTATGTATGTATATATTGCATATGTATACTATATGTATGTATATATTGTGTGTATGTATCTAGGTTGTATGTATGCATAGTGTATGTATGTATGTATGTATATACTATGTGTATGTATGGATATACTCTATGTATACTATATATACTGTTTATATATTGTATGTACTATATGTCTCACAGATGCTTCATGTATACTATATATATATATATATATATATATATATATATATATATATATATATATATATATATATATATGTGTGTGTGTGTGTGTGTGTATGTGCGTGTACTATATATATATATATATATATATATATATATATATATATATATATATATATATATATATATATATATATATATATATATATAGTACACGCACATACACACATATTATATATATATAATTATAATATACATATTATTATATATATACATATTATCTCATTACACACACACACACACACACACACACACACACACATATATATATATATATATATATATATATATATATATATATATATATATATATATATATATATATATATATATATAATATACATATTATTATATATATACATATTATCTCATTACACACACACACACACACACACACACACACACACACACACATATATATATATATATATATATATATATATATATATATATATATATATATATATATATATATATATATATATATATATATATATATATATATATATATATATATATGCCTCATATATATTGTATATATGTACATTATATATACTATATATTTGTATTGTATATACATACATATAGTGTATGTTGCACATATGCATCATGCATACTATATGTATGTATGTATAGTGTGTGTGTGGGTGTATGTATATAGTATGTATGTATGTATATACTCTATGTGTATATATACTACCACTACACACACATACATACATACACACACACATATATATGTGTGTGTGTGTATATGTGCGTGTGTGTGTGTGCATGTCTGTATACAAACATGTATTGTCACATACTACATATACATATATGTATTGATACATAAATATTGATAGACTCTAATTCTACATTATATAAACCCTAACCCTCAGCATGACTTCAACTTGGTTGTTTCTCTCTCTCTCTCTCTCCCTCTCTCTCTCTCTCAATGTTGCACTTGATGGGAGTTGAATACGTACCTGATGGCTGATTATTCCCATCCAAAATGCTGATGAGTGTTGAAAGGAGGGCATACTACCAACCATTTGAAGCGACATATACATGGACTGCAACAAGGAACTACAAGCTTTCAATAGATTTTGTATCTTGGTGAGCATACACTACACAAGGACAAGTCTATTTTATGCAATGATGGAGAGTGTTAATCTCCAAAAGAAAAAGTTATACTTGATGTTAGAGCTCCTCTATATCAAGAATAACTCAAAACCTCTACCAATTTGGAGAACCAATGCCATATTATCAAAATTTTGAACTAATTGTGAAGAGAGTCACTTCTCAAAACTGTCGCCTAAAGATTGCACACCTTCTTCAAGTTAAATCTTCTCAAAAGATTCAGTAGATCTTGCGAAATGATTCAAACAGTTCACCTATGTCGGAAACTGTTCTCCTATGTAGTCGACTTTGACACCTCCAACTTCTAAAGGATGGTTCTCCCAAAGTACAACCCATTTAATCAAATGTTTTTAGCCATAGATGGCTTACCTTCCAACTTAAATTTTGACTCCTCATTTGTGCAAAACTTTACACTGTGCCCTGAGTACTGATCAATTCTTTGACCATCAAGATTGCACCTGTTTCAGAAGACACTCATCACTTGTTTACATAAAAATGTTCCTACACATAATTCTCTCAGCATGTTTACAATTAGGCTCTCAAATTTTAACCATAGAAGCATTAAATATGGAAATATACACCTACAAAGGATTCCTAAAACGATCAAGCACACAAGGAGGACTCAACAAATTATCAGGTGCAACTTTTTCATTACTCAAAAAACTTTACATGTGAATGATGAGAGATGTTCACTTCACTTCTAAAGTGTCTAATGGCTCTTACAACTTCTAATTCATCATCTCTCACATATGACCCGAATTTTCTACTTGTATATATAGGTGTTATGTACTAACTCGTGACCATTTCAAAAGTATAAGCATGTTTAATGTACATATATATACAAGCCTTTATTCTCTGATTATGCTCTAACTCCAATCTTCATGTATTGATCTTTGCTTCTTCTTTTGACTTCAAATCTTTGTCCAACACATCAATTGATGGTTGTCATGCACCAACACCTCCCCCTCAATCATCAATTGAGGTTTCCCCCATCTTCTTTATACCTTCCATGTATGTGAATTTTTGTAGCTTTGGTCCATCCAAGCTTTTGGTTAGCATATCTGCAATCTGATCTTTTGTTGAAGTATGTATGACTTCAATCTCCTTATCAATCACCTTCTCTCTCAAAAAATGATATTGAATCTCAATATGTTTGGTCTTGGCATGAAAAACAGGAGCAGCTAGATACAGTGAGCTCATGTTATCTCCATGAATAGTGGGTGTACTGTGAGTGATGTCAAAACTCTTCATAAGAGTCTTTAACCATATGACCTCCTTTGCAACTTCTACCATACCTTTGTATTCTGCTTTTGTAGATGATAAAGCAACTGTATGTTGCTTCTTAGAGCACCAATAGATTAGCTTATCTCCCACATAACACAAGTATCCATATGTTGATCTCCTATCATCAGGATTATGGCCCAATCTGTATCACTATATATCTTGATGTTTGTATCTGATGTAAAACCATAATACAAACCTTCCTTGAGTGTACCCTTAATGTATCTCACCACTCTTTCCTAGGACAATGCATGAATTGAGACAACACTCCAACTGCATATGACAAATCAAGCCTAGTTAATGTAGCATAGATTAGACTACCAACCAGACTTTGATAGAATTTCATATCCTTGAATTCTTTTCCTCCATATCTGCTCAATTTGTGAATCACCTCCATTGGAGTAGGTGCAACCCTGCAATCTTCAAATACCTTTCTTGAGTTACATATACTCCATGTTGAGTATATGACTTCCATGCCCAAAAAATATGACAAGTCTCCCAAGTCACTGATCTTAAACTC
Organism: Ceratopteris richardii; assembly: GCA_020310875.1. NCBI lineage: Eukaryota > Viridiplantae > Streptophyta > Polypodiopsida > Polypodiales > Pteridaceae > Ceratopteris > Ceratopteris richardii. The sequence goes on from CM035415.1 coordinate 28,864,465, forward strand.
TTTCTCCATTTGCTTCTTGAGACTTTTTATACCTTTCTCATCTGTACCTGTAAGAATTATGTCATCAACATATATGCACATGTAAATGAACCCATCATCACTTGCTTTGACAAGAAAGCTACTATCTGCTTTAGATATTTGGAAACCAAGTTCCTTCAAGAACTTTACAAGTCTATAATTCCATGCCCTTGGGGCTTGCTTCAAACCATACAAAGCTCTCTTGAGCTTACATACATATTCTGAATACCTTTTATCATTGAACCCTTGTGGTTGCTCCATGAAAACATCGTATGAAATATAACCATTAAGAAAAGCATTCTTCACATCTAATTGACATAATGTCCAACCTTTACATGCAGCAATGGCTATGAGTGTCTTGATGGTTGTCATCTTTGCCACAGGACTATAGGTCTCATCATAATCTATACCATATGTATGAGCATACCCTTTCACAACAAGTCTAGCTTTATACCTATACACACTTCCATATGCATACCTCTTTGTCTTGTAGACCCATTTGCATCCAATGATCTTCTAACTATTTGGTTTAGGAACCAAATCCCATGTCTCATTCTCCATCAATGCATCATACTCTTCCTGCATAGCTTTCTCCCAATATTCCTTACCTTTTGCCTCTTCATATGTAGAGGGGTCTTCATCTGCTTTCACCATGTAAGCATAGTCTTTAGTAGTAAAAAAAGAAGTTTCATAGCTATACTTTGTAGGTTGCCATTTGTGTCTTGATGACCTTCTGAGTTCTCCACTTCTTGAAGTTTTTGGTTCATCACATTCTGGATCAAGCCTTGGAACTTCTTCAACTTCAACTTGTACTTCATTGTTCGCTTTTTCATCAAATATCTGAACCTTTGATTTACCTTTCTTTTGATTCAAAACTTCTTCATCACCTGCATGATTATTGATTGTTCCTGCATACTAAGTACCTTGCTCATCAAATGTAACATCCTTTGATACAAGAAATTGTTTTGTGGATGGACTCCACAAGCTATAACCCATCTGCTTATCATCATATCCAATGAACACATACTTTTCAACTTTAGGTTGCAATTTATGCCTCAACTGTATGGTGTCATACCCTGCAAAGCTTTACATGGTAACCTATTAACCAAATATGTAGCTGTATTTAAAGCCTCAGCCCACAAATAATTTGGACAGTTTTTCTCCTTCATCATTGATCTTGCAAACTCAACAAGAGTTCTATTTCTCCTTTCTGCTACACCATTTTGTTGAGGAGAATACCTGCAAGTAACTTCCCTTTTTATACCTGCATTCCATAAGTAATCGCCAAACTCATTAGAGAAATACTCTCCCCCTCCATCTGACGTTAGTCTCTTCAACTTTTGACCTGTGATTCTTTCCGCATACACATGATAATGTTTAAATGTATTGAATACCTCTGATTTATCTTTGATCACATATATAGTGATCCACTTGGTAGCATCATCAACATAAATCACATAATATCTTGATCCATTAATATTGAAGTCCTTTGATGGTCCCCACACATCTGTGTGTACCAATTCAAGCTTTTCTGAATACATAAATCCATGCTTATTGTATGATTTCTTATGAGCCTTACCTAATTGACATGCCTCACATCTGTATGTCATATGTTGACCTGCAACATTAGGCAATCCAAGCACTGAACCATTGTTAACCATACCTTTAATACCTCTTTCATTGAAATGTCCAAGCGTTTTATGCCAAAGATCTAACTTAGAGATCTTATGTCCTCCATAAGCGAACACGGCATGACCAACATTACCTTGAATCTTCAATGTGAAAAGTCTTCCTTCTTTCTTGAAACAATTTGTTTATAACCATTGCTAGGGTCTTCCATAAAAACTCCATCATTAGTGAACCTTACTTCAGAACCTTTTTCAACAATTTGTTCTACACTTATCAGATTCTTTGGAATTGTAGGAACATACAAGACCTTACTTAGAAGAGTACTTCCATCCTTGGCCTTCACTGATCAAATTGATTTCACATTGTGCTTTGTATTATCACATGTTTGAACTACATGATTAGTTACCTTATTTTCCAAATCAGTCATCAAGGCTATATTATGGCACTCAGGTGATTGCTACACCTTGAGTCAATGTAGAAGACTCTTTGGTCTTCACTTTGTCTTTCACAGGTTGCATTCATGATTAAGGTTGAATCTTCTTTCTGATATGAAGCATAGTTGTAGTAGGTATTTTTGTAGGATTGACTTTGGAATCCTCTACCTGCATTTCTTCCAAAGTAACCTCTACTACCTCTACCTCTGAAATTACCTCTTTTGTTTCTACCACCTCTTCCTCTTATTAAAGTTTTGACTATATCCTCCATTATTCTGATTATTATGCCAACAATCATGAGCTAAATGATTTGTCTTACCACAAATCCAGCAAGCTTTGGCTCCATCTTTATTGCTTCTGCCTCTACCTCTACCTTTGCCACCTCCTCTTCCTCTTAGGAAGTTGGCTTGTCTAGTTGTACCTTCTTCTTCATTTGCTTGTTGCTTGGCTTTGCTATTCTTCTTCTTATCCTTTGAATACATTGCTTGACCTGCACTCTTATCACCATCACCTTTGACATCCTGGTCAAAAGTTAGCATGTGTCCTAGCAATTGATTTAAGTCAGGAGTGACATGATCTAGTGACAATTTAGTAGACAAAATGAATGCTTCCATTTCTCATCTCCTCTTAAACCTATGAGGATGTGCCTTACCAATTTATCTTCCTCAATATCTTCATCAACTGCTCCTAATGCATCTGCAATGTCCTTCATCCTTGTTATAATCAGAAATGGATTGAGACACCTTCTTCTTGAATGTGGTAAACTCTGCCCACAAGGATGCCTTCCTTGACTTTGTCGTATTTTGGAAATGCTCCTCCAAAGCATTCCATATGTCACTTGCACTTTCAAGTCCTCTAATATGAGGTAGCAAGTAGTCATTAACTCCCATGTAGATAATGCTCCTTGCTTGACCATCCTTCTTCATCCAAGTCTTCAAATCTAAGAGTTCATACCTAGTTGGAACACTAGGATCTTTGAATTGTAGTTTTTCTTCTTCACTTGTGACGTAACCTGTCAGGTCTTTGCTCATGAGATAAGGTTCCATCCTCATTGACCAAGCTGGATAGTTTTATCTATCCAATTTCTTTATCTGAAGAGAATCTCCCATCCTTTCTTCACCTGTGTATTAAATTCTTCAAGCTTTATGAGGAATAAGTGTACCTTTACTTTGAATGAAGTTCCTTTTGATCTTCTTGATAGGTTCTGGCCTCCTTCTCAAGCTTTCTCTTAAAGCTTTCACCTTTTGAACCTTATATTGTTGATTTCTATATGACTGCAGCAGTCGGGGTCCTCCTTTCTTCTATTTTTATGATTCCTGCTCTAATACCACTGATGGAGAGTGTTAGTCTCCAAAAGAACAAGTTATGCTTGATGTTAGAGCTCCTCTATATCAAGAATAACTCAAAACCTCTACCAATTTGGAGAACCAATGCCACATTATCAAAATTTTGAACTAACTGTGAAGAGAGTCACTACTCTGAAAAGTCTGCTGCACATAACTCACTCGTTGACTAACCAAATGTGTAAAGTTTTTTTTGAAACTTTGCACAAGGTGTCGTCTAAAGATTGCAGACCTTCTCCAAGTTAAATCTTCTCAAAAGATTTAGTACATCTTGAGAAATGATTCAAATAGTTCACCTATTTCTGAAACTATTCTCCTGTGTAGTCGACTTTGACACCTGCAACTTCTAAAGCATGGTTCTCCCAAAGTACAACACGTTTAATCAAATGCTTTTATCCAAATTTTGACTCCTCATTTGTGCAAAATTTTACATTGTGCACTGAGTATTGATCAATTCTTTGACCATCGAGATTGCACCTGTTTCAGAAGACACTCATCACTTCTTTACATACAAATGTTCCTGCACATAATTCTCTCAACCTGTTTACAGTTAGGCTCTCAAATTTTAACCATAGAAGCATCAATGATGGAATTAAACATCTACAAAAGCATTCCTAAAACAATCAAGCATAGAAGGAGGACTCAACAACTTATCGGGTGCAACTTTTTCATTACTTAGAAAACTTTACATCTGAATGATGAGAGATGTTCACTTCACTTCTAAAGTGTCTAATGGCTCTTACAACTTCTAATTCATCATCTCTCACATATGTCCCGACTTTTCTACTTGTATATATAGGTGTTATGTACAAACTCGTGACCATTTCAAAAGTATAAGCATGTTTAATGTACGTATATATACAGACGTTTATTCTCTGATTATGCTCTAACTCCAATCTTCATGTATTGATCTTTGCTTCTTCTTTTGACTTCAAATCTTTGTCCAACACATCAATTTATGGTTGTCATGCACCAACATGCAAAGCATGTGTTTAGAAGTACACAAGTAATGTTTCTGCCAGATGTTTGCAATAACAATGACACACACACATACACACACATAGATGGTCAGATGAATGTAAGACAATGAAAAAACCAAGAAATTTGTCACAATAGAAACAAATAGTATCGAAATATGTAAGATGTAGAGAGAGATACAGAGAGACATTAATAACATAAAACCATGAAGCATTCAAAAATTAGTGAATCTAACAACTCTGTAACATAAGCAATGACAAATATGTTTTTGAAAAAAAAAACCTATGTGAATTAGAAATTGAGGGGTGTCCCAATCAACAAGGAGAAAAGTATCAATGTTAGCATGTATCATTTTCTCTATATACATTGTTTGCATTGTACCTTCTCTCTATATCTACTTCTTGTGATACATGCTACCCCTTATAAGAACCCTAAATCTTATAGAATAGAGATTTCCGACATAGAGGTGTGCATCTCTGCTTTCTTGTAGTTGAGTTGCACAAAAAAGAAGTTGCACCTCTCGTAGGTACCCCATATCCCCTCAAGAAACCTGAGCCCATCCCTTGCCCTAGGAAGCCTCCCCCTTTCCTTGTTTCTTTGTCAAACCATGTAGATTCATCCTCTAAACACAATACATGTATCTATATATTGAAAGAGAATCAAGAAAATTTATATATGATGATGCAACATCTTTTTTTATGTCACAAAAGTTCATATGAATTATTTTTTTCTGACAATTGGCATGTCTTCATCTTTTCACATTTTCTACCAAGTTCCGACATAAATGTAGAGGCATAAATACTAGAATGAATTCTTAGATTCCCTCAGGTAGTCTCACAATCTGCTCCTAGTTCCCCAACTGAAATCAGGGGAAGCAGAGTTGGTAAATGTATGATGAATGGCTCAGGTAAATGTTGGTAGAGGATGTCTCCCATCAGTAAAGGCTACATTCAAGATAATTTCAGATAAGCAACTATCATTATAAGCAAAAAGTGCCTATAGTTGATAGGGCAGACTTCTTTGCTAGAGACTTGTAACCAGACACATATTTCAGACAATGTCTCTGGTCCCATCCAGACTACAATTTTATAGAGTATGCAACCAAAAAGATGTTCTCAGTTACAGAATACATATCAGATAAGAAAGCTTGGGACATTATTCATTACCACATGGGCACATCCTTGGGATATCTCATAGTATTAATGACCTTGAACCCTAAGAAATTAGTAGTACAAATTGATCTTCTATTTATAGAGTAGTATTGTCAGATGTCGCCTTCAATGGTAAAACTAGTTCCCTTATCAATTTCATTTAAGCAAGTCAAAGGCAAAATGACATCTAACCTTGCAAGATGTTGCCTATGGTGGTAAACCAATCTCCTACTTGATGCAGTTGGTCAAGGCAATGACAATACACCATCTATCCCAGAGGACGTATAGGGCAACTACATACATTCTCATTGAGGAACTACTCCAAGATATAAAGTTCCGTGATTGCTTTCATTTAAGGAAGTCAAAGGAAGAACACCTTTGGTGGTAAACTAGTGGCCATGCTCAATCCCATTTGCAAGGCAATGACACCATCTATCCTAGAGGATAGGTAGGCAACTGCATCATTGTCTTTGGGGAACCATTCCAAGAAATAAAACCATATTATCTTGGTTTTTCTTTTTCTTCTGATATTGGAAATTTCCTTTCCCCTTTCCATAGTGGGCAACAAGAAGAAGAATGCATGTGTTTTCTCAAGCGCATAGCCAAATGTGTAGTTTGTTGGAGAACACATGACTCCAACGTGAAACAAGTTACTGTAATGCATGGTTAACATGGAAGAGTCATCACATAAAAAATTTGTCTTTTTGGAAGAGTCAAGACAATCAGATAAAAAATTCGTGTCCTAAAAGGTATGGGCCACACAACTAATTATTCATATCAACAAATTGGTGATAATTCATAGTTAATATGGACAAAACCACACAAGATTAGCATCTTTGAGTGGGTCCAACAAATATGGATTCTTGAAGTTCAATATAGCTAGGGTCCTGAGCATGAAGCATGTGTCTTTCCAAGGACTATAACCACTTTGAACCCAACAAGTAAGTAGCTATGATTAAACCCACTATGCACCAATCATTCAGTCATCTCTCTTGCCCATGAGAATCCCAATCAATCTATGATCCTGATAGAGATATATATTCCCTTGACAGTTGACATGGGAGTGTCATAACTTATGGTCTCACAATTACCCGAAGTATTGGGTCCATGCACAGACTATTTCATAACAGCATCAAGAGCCCAATCAAAAAATTTGAACCTAATAGATAGCAAATGGTTTAAAGATGAGCAGATGACTTTATGTTTGGATCTTCTTAAAAGATTGATCTCTTTCAAAAACCAAATTTTAGAGAGAGACAAAAGGTTGAACATCCATATCTTAAAAGAAAAAACACACCTTAGCCAACCATCCAATCAAATGCAAAGTATGAAGAGTAAAATTGTTGTTGCAACCTAGTTCCCTAACCTTAAATATAGCCGTCCTCTGGAATACCACCCTTTTGCTCTCATCTTGGCAACCAACAACAAAAGGACATACAAAAAAAGGGCAATCTTATTCTCGACACAACATTATCTGAAACATGGAAAGCCTCAAATCCTTGTACGAAAAGAGCACCCATTCTATGTAGCTTCATATGGGCACCAACTCTTCTTTTAAGGAATCTTTTCAACAAGGGGCTCTCTCTCTCTCTCAAACACACACACACACATAATCTGATCGATGCACAAAGCCCTGTTTTTCTCAGAAAGTTTAGTCAGGATAGTTACAATGTGAGGTAATGTCAGCAACGACTCAGCATATACTATGTGCTAATGGGAATTTACTCGGAAATAAACATCACTTCACTCTCCCTCTCTCTTGTACCTACTATATGATGTCTGATGACGTAGTGGTGAAAGCTTCCTCTGCTATTAGAGTCCATGAAGGGCTAAAGGTGAATACTTGTATCAAGGCTGAGAGGATCTCCTAGGGTAGACGGTAAAATGGAGCTCCAACACACTGCACACAAATCATAGTATGGTGAAAATTCGAGTTATGACACTTAGGGTTTGGCCAAAGTTTGGCATTTTTTATGCTAAACAAATTAAGTAAATATAGAAAATAAAAATTGTATTTCCTCTAAGTTCACCATTGGTCTAATTTTCACCCATATTTTTTTCCCTGCCAAGTGCTTAGGTGAATAACACAACTACAATGAGAGACTTTGCCAATAATTCTTGTCTTTACTACTACAAAGACACTATTGAGAGAAATAAATGTAATCTTGTCTAAAAGAATCCATTTAGAGGAAGAATATAATCTTGCACAAGGTAGGCAAGAGCACCTGCTTCCTCTTGAGGTATTCTAAAAAACCCTAACTATAAGTTCCCATCCATTGAGAGAAAGCCACCACTTCAAGGGCTCTTCTTCAAGCCAAATCATGTAGTACACCATGAGGATGAGAGTGAGGAGCCACCTCACGTCTTGGAATGAGTGAAATAGAGTGCAAAGTGGCAGTGGATCTCCAAGAATGTGTGTTGGATAATAGACCAAGGGCTTAGGGAGGGAAGGTATCTTCAAAAATTAGCCCAAAAACCTTCTTATGTGTCTCTGCCCATGGGAAAGAAGGGAAAAGTTATGCAGGTAAGAGAAAGGAGTGGTGGAGTGTAGAGATCCAATAATGGGTGGGTTAGAGGATCCAACCACCCTAAACAGAAAATGATAGCTTCAATGGCTCACTTATATGGATCAAATGTCCTTTTTTCAATCACTTGATGCCTAACCATGGTTCTAATTCTTGCACATTGAATAATAGGGTTGCAAATTAAGGTAAAAGCTAGAGTTTTGGACATAGGAAGAAAGAAATACAGAGAATGTAAAGAAGAAGTTTAAGTCACTTTCTAAGGAATTTATCTCAAGGTGTTGGATTCAACATTTTGTTAAGAGAAACTAGGTAAAAGGGTGAATACATAGAGAATCTTGAAAATCTTGGGTTAAGTTAAACATAGTGGGATTGTTGCTCTCCATGACTTGAAGTCAGTAACCTTTGGGTTTCTAGGTTACAACAATTTATTGCTTGTGACTAGCCTCCCTCAAGGGATGAGTTGAAGTGTGGGTATTGAGGTGAAGTGTGAGTACAATGAAATAAGATACAAAAGGAAAGATTGTGATCGGTTATGTCCAAGACTATGAGAGTGTGAGAGAGCTACAAGGCTTAAGAGTTCCCTTTTGTGAGCTTCCTTTCCCTTAAATAGAGAGAGGTATTTTTGCCTCCATAAGCTACTAGCTCCAAGTACCCATGGGCATTTCCTTGACCTTTCCTTGGAACTCAAGGACAAGCACAAGGTGCAGGAATGCATCAAAGAAGTGGACACACAAGAAAATGGTTCTTGTGGGGAGCTCCAAGAAGTATATCTGAAATTTTCATAAGAAATCCCTATAAAAACAGTGATGTTGATCACTAAAAACCATTGTAAATAAGCTTGAGGAGTATTAGAATTATCTATCTACCAGTTTTCATAATTTTTAGACTCCATTTGAGCCCCCAAATAAGCCCTGGAACCTAATTTTTAACTAGGCCAAATAGTAGGTCTCGACAAGGCCAATGCTAGTTAAAAAAACTATAAAAAGAGCTAGAGAGCTCAGTTTTGAGGTTAACAAGTTAGAGAAAGAGCTTCTTGAAGAGTGTGATAGAGTTATTGACAATCAAAGCTTCCATTGTTCCTATCTTTGTTATCTTGCCTTGTGTGTGTGTTTGTGCGTGCATGTATGTGCTTTTTACTCACATTTGCTCACCACAATCGCTGACGATTTTCATATCCTCCTCATGTCTTTGTGGATTGACAAGTAAAGGAGGTAGTACTCATGCTTGAGCTACACCAAATTTTGGCACCGTTGCCGGGGAGGGTTGCTCGAGGATGAGCATTGTGATGGTGAGATGGTAGATTTGCGATGTTGGAAGTTAAGAAATAGTCATTTTATGTTATTTTTCTAATTTTTCTTCTCCATCTTCATCATCATCATCTCCATCTTTTTCCATCTTCATCTTCATAGAAATTTTTCATTTTTCACTATATATTCCACATTTTCACCTCATTTTTCATTGATGGGTATGTAAGAAGGGGAGAGAGAGAAGCAAAGTTCTTGTTGCGCAAGTTTCTGTGATTTTCATGACCCTCTACCTGACACATAGGCTTTGGTGCTGAAATTTGAAGTTCCTATCAAAAATCTCAAAAAAACACGATATTGTAGTGAAAATCGTGATTTTGTGAAATATTCAATTTTTTTGAAAATTGTGATTTCCTAAGTTTTGGAATTTCTTGCCTAAGAGCATTATAAAAAAAGAACACCATTTTGAGGTCATTCTCAGAATCGCAATCTTCAAGTTGTGCTCAAAATTATGATTCTTTGGTTGTTTCAAAAACACAATTTTCTAGTCATTCTCAAAATCGTGATTTCTTTTGGTGATTCTCAAAAAACATGATCCTCGGTCGAAATCGCGATTTTTAGGTCATTCTCAAAATCACGATTTTCATAGTTTCTCAAAACATGACTCTCTGATAGGCTCGCATTTTTCACGATTCTCTATCAAGATCACGTTTTTCATGATTCTTTGATAGGACCGTGCTTTTCATGATTCCCTAGAAGGATCGCGTTTTTTACGATTCCCTGAATCATGTTTTTCACGATTCTATGACAAGATTGCATTTTTCATGATTCTCTGTTAGGATCGAGTTTTTCACAATTCTCTGTTGGGATCACCTTTTTCACAATTCTCTGTTAGGATCATGTTTTTCACGATTCTCTATCAGGATCGCATCTTTTGGGGTTGTTCAGAATCACAATTCTCAATGAAAATCGTGATTTCCAAGTAATCTAAAAAAATGCGATTCTCGGTCAGAATTGTGATTTTCTCATACCATCCTGTTTCCCTATTTTGATCCCTAGGAGCCTGATTTGACATAACTTTTTCATCCAAAATCCATTAAAGCTCGTTTTGAATGCCACATGGCAACTATTTTTGTTAAGAATAATGCATTGATTTTTAGATAGGGTAATTTGAAGTTGACCCTCAAGTGGGATCAGAAAGCCAAGGGGGATTCAAAGGATTCTGAGAAGTATAAAGGGGAAATTTTGGACTCATAACCAAGGCATATGAACCTTAGATCTGGTAGACACCTAGGAAGGGATAGGCAAAGCATTAGATCATCTGAGGCTAGTCTTAACCATACAACTAGCTCGTGGGCACAAGAACTTAATGATTATCCCTACGTGCTAAGTTTAGAAAAAAGTGATTCAGAGATGTCTTTTAGCATGGAGAGACCCGCAGGTAGCTCAGGCACTACCTATGTACAGACACCAGAAGGTCCCTATAAAACATACTTGGAGTATATTAAGACTAACCGATTAGGTGCATGCATCTATGAGGATGGTCTGAGGCGATCAGTTGTCCAACTCAAAAATCCCAATCAGCCCTTCGGACTTGAACACCTGGTGGTCAAGTTTGAAGACGGTTCATATATTGATAAGCAAGGAACCATGTATATGGTCACCAGCTTACCAAACAAGAAAAATGAGTTTGGAAATGTCATTCCCAAGAATGAGATAGGAGACCTAGAGCAAGAAGACCTAGGATGAGAACCCAAGACTCCTCGAGGCAAATCTATCTTGACCAGGGTAATTACTCTAGAGTGGATTTCACAAGACAACAAAAGCATAGACCTATTCTTGAATAGAGAAATGGAGGAATCTTTTTGGAGATACCAAATAAAATTGTCTATCTGGATAACACATCCGAGAGAATTTTCTTAGTAACAATGCATGGCAGGCATGCATACACTTGGCAAGGTGAATTGATTTTCCCTCCAGCAAGATTGAATGTTTCGCAAGCTATCATGTCGAGCCTCATATGGAGTGATAGATTGCAGTGCTTTAGTTTAATACATGTTAAGTACATCGAACTAAGCCATCTTTTGGGAAGGATGAATGCTGCATTTTTCCCAAAATGCAGCCTTCACAAACATGTTTACAAGGTGCCTCAAGTTTGGGTAGAGAGGACACCATTTCATATTTTTGCAGGCGTAGCAAAGTAGCAAAATTCAGATGACCAAGGCATGCATGCCAAAGCTTTGCATTTGAGATAACCTGAGAATCTTGGATTGTGCATGCTTAATCGTTCACAGATTTTGCATCATCTATGATCTTATATAGCCCACAACATAAAATTCTAGAAGAAATAATAACATCATCGTTTGATAGATCATGAACTGTACATTTGTCATCAACAAATTTGACAACCAAGCCAAGCTTAGCCAATGTCAAAACTAGCAACATATTTTTCTTGATCCCTGGTACATACAAAGCATTGCACAATGTGAAAGAACTATGATCATTAGTAGTTAGAATGATCTCACCAACTTCCATTATAGGATAAGATTTATTATTTTATGTGATAGTATTCCCTGTAGGGGCGAGCTTAAGTGAACTATAGAAATTGTATGATGAGGTAATATTTTTGGTTGCCCCACTATCAAAGTACCAAACATCAAAGTCTGCTACAAACATACATTGCTCATGAGAATATGGTTCATAGCTTTAAACAATAATAATTTCCCACTCTTCATTTTGCACAAGATTAGCAAACTCTATTTTAGGCGTAGAGGCCTCTACAACAACCATTCTAGCCTCTTTCTTCTTTACCTCTTTTACAGCTAGTGTTGGACAACTCTTTAGGACATGATCATTTCCTTTATAGTATTTGCAAAAATTTTTCTTCTTTTCTCTTTCCTTCTCATGTTTGTCATCCTTCTTCGATTGTGCATCATCAGCAAATTTCTACTTACTAGTAGATAAGCTCCATTTACTTTTGCCCTTCTGAGTAGCTAAGAAAGCTTGATGTGCAACATGCATAATGGACCTGTTCTACCTGGACTGATCTTCCTGCAACAAAACAGAGATTAACTCCTCATATGTTTAGGCATTTGGATTGCCTTTCATCATCAATCAAATAGTAGAAGCAAAACTCTAGTATGAATGTGGAAGACCATTAACAATAGTCTACACAAGTGAACTATCTGGTAAGGCTTCATCACCAAAAATTAACCGATCCTTCAAATCTTTGATCGTCGTCAAAAAATTATCCATGGAATCTCCTTCATTCATGTGCTCACTCTCCAACTATTTTCAACGGTAAGCAACACGAGCTAAGGTTTTAAGTATGTCTCAAGCATCCTTTATTGCCTTGCAAGAGTGAATGTGAGGGATAATGGCACATTTGATAGACAAGGCTATCAATGCATGTGCCTCATCATCTTTGCCATCCCAAAAAAAACTGCTCTATAGTAGGTGCAATAGGAACCACAATACGAACAAGAATCTGTCGATCATCATCTTCAACACCATCTACATCACCTTCAATAACTATATTTGTAGGTGTAGTGGTTAGTTTTTTTAACACCCTACATAAAATTCAATAGTCCTTTTGCTACCAATACATGGTGCATCATATATGCCCATAATGTGTAATTAGTACCTTCAAACTTGTCCTCAACACCCAACATGTGGAATACATTGTTCCCGAACAACTAAGCAATGCTCTTTGTATGATACAAATAAAGGAAAAAGTGAGCCAAATTTTCTTCCTTTTGTAATAACCATATTTCCCTTTGATATGCAAAAGGACTGATCATAGAAGACCACCTTATAACCAATGTCATCAAGGTGACCAACTGACATCAAACTGTGTGATAACTGAGGTTCATGACGTACATTATGCATAGTAAATTTTGAACCATCAATGAATTGCACAACCACATCTTCAATCGTGACAGTATCACACTAGTAAGAGTCACCAAGTCTCATAGTACCAAGAGACTTTGTTGCATAAGTAGAGAATCATTCTCTATATGGTGTCACATGGAAAGAAACACCAGAATCTAGTAGTCATATGTGAGGAAGAGAACTAGCCATAAGAGCCTCAATAGGCACAATATTGTCAAGTCTCAACACATCAACATTATCACAAACAACATTGATTTCTTCAATCTTCATAATCGAAGTGGATGGTGCAGGTAGGTGTTTAACATGCCCATCAACATCTTGTCCTTTACCTTTAGTATTCTTTAACACATATCAATCTTTCATCATGTATCCTTTCTTATGACAATGATGGCATTTGATATCCCTCTTCCTTGATTTACTTCTACTATTATTCCATTGACCATTCTTTTCCTTATTCTTGTTCCTGGCACGTTTTTTATTATTTCCTTGGTAAGAATCATTAACATTATATGCATCTCCACTCTGAGTGTCAACCATAGATTTTCTACAAATATCCTCAATCAAGAGAGCTCCACATATGTCATCATAGACCAGTTTACCACTAGGTGCATTGTTGCTAATAGTTGTGCAAAATGTATCCCATGATGATGGTAAGGTGCATAACAACAAGACTGTTTTCATTTCATTATCCATCTCCATTTTCTAAGCTTGTAACTGAGAAAATATAGCATCAAACTCATTTAGATGATCAACAACACTATTTGTGTCCTTCATGCAAAGATCATATAACTTCCTCATCAGATACAATGTATTTGATGCAGTTTCTTTTTCACATGTAATGCATAACTTCTTCCAAAGCTCCTTTGCACTTTCACAGTCTAATATTGTAAAGTAAACATTATCTACTAGGTGTAATCCAATGGTAGACCTAGCCATTTCACCCAAATCATCCCAATCATCTTCATCCATGTCAACAGGATTCTTTGACATTCCATTTACTAGCTTCCACTGCCTCCTCTAAATTAGCACATCTATAATGTGACTCTTCCATATAGCAAAGTTTGTGCCATGAAATTTTCGGATCCCAAAATAGTCTTTGTCGTGAAAATGTAGCTCCTCTTGGACACACTGGCACTAGACCCTGATCCACCAGACATGTCTGAGATCTTTGATTCCATGATGATAGAGAAATTACTAGAAAGATTAGAAGAGTCCAAACACTAATAAGGCTCAAAAACGGGTGACCAAGTGTCAGATTCTAGGAAAAATCAAGAGAGTCTCCCCAAAAAATGGATTAATAAATAGTAATGACCAACAAAAAGGATGATTTAAGAATATATGTGCTCACACCTATATCAAGGAGTAAATCGACCACTCTATAGTTGACAAAACAAAAAATTTGGAAAAATTTTTCTAGTCTCCTTTGCAAAATGAGCATATGGCCAATGTGAGAAGCTCATAAAACAGCAACTATTGACATGTAAATCTATAATCTCAATCACTGACTCCACTACATATAATCAATTAACTAAAAAATGGCACTAAAAGGCTGAATTCACAACCCAAACACTAGCCAAAAACATGTGTAAGTGTTTGTCAACTCTGTTCTTTAGCCTCTGTGTACCTAAGCTCACAATGTCTTAGGGACTTGTGATAATGGAGAATATACCTCTATCATCAACAAGTGCATATAGTGGTGGATTGATATACTCGTTAAATTATCAATCCATGGACTTAGAACATATCAAGTGTAGGAGGACATGTGCTTTTATGATGCAAATGAGATCCAACTACCCCTCACATCACCTCTCTCACTAGAGATGTTTATCTTGATAATTATCACAGAAGCAAGCACAAATTAAGCCATATCTGTCAAGTCTGGTAGTCGATAATAAGTTTTTTTGAAGCTCTCAATGAGATGCATCCTATGGTCATATTTTCAGCTTAATTTGATAAGCATACCTCAAGTTATGAGCAAAATACAGAGTGGTGGGAAACACCAACTCTTGCTCCAAAGCTCGCCAAGCTTCATGCACACGCTACAATGGTGAAAAGAGTAGTTGATGGGGTAGAGAAAAACTCTAGGCACACAATTCATGCATTATGCACACATACACACTGATGGAAAAGGAGATACATAGACAATAAGATAAAAATTCATTATTTTGGATTGCTAGCTCTTCACAATGGCAAAAAGTTTTTACAAGGAGCCACAAAGTGACTTATATACATGTACCCTAAAAATGGTCTTTTCACATAGGAGATGGGTACTTTTCGTATAAATCACTAAGTTCCTACTATTGTACAAGGCTATTGTTACATTCTTTAAGGATCATGCATCTAGAGGACTCCTCTAGAGCATTTACATGGCTTCTTGAAAGTTTTACAATGGGACTTTGAAAAAAGAAGAATGGGCAAAATATGAAAATTTTGGGCCCACTTTGTCTTCACTTATTTCCCTTTCCTTCTTCCTTGTCTTTTTGTCTTCAGTCCTCTTCAACACGCTAAAAAACTTGCATAAATTTGCAGTGGCTTCTCCCACCATAATTAAAAACCTTTCAAGAGACCTGTAGATTTACTAGTGTGGCTGAAAACACGGCCCCAAAGGTGAATACTTGTTGTCAAAGAAGTACAAAGAGCACTCTTCTTGTTCTTGAACCTATGTAAAGAGAACTATGTACCAAAGTACTCCAAAATGGCTCCAAGCCCCAAAAATGCTTCAAAACAAGCTTTGAAAGCAAAGAATGAAGCTTTGAGGTCCCAAAACATGTTCAAGGTAATGTGAACCTTATTCTTTCCCCTTCGTCAAAAACCACAAGAGTGTAGCTAAGTGGCAAGAGATTGTCGATTAAGTGAGCTCCGAGGGGAGCAATACTAGGATGGGTGACCTCTTGGGAAGTATCAAAATCTGCCATCTTCCTTGATCGTTGAGGTCCTCCCTCACGTGCAGCCAACGGTAGCAATAATGACTTCAGTGACTCGGATCACAAGGTATGCAAAAGTCTATGCCTTGGTCGCCACTTTAGTCATAAATCTTAAGCCTTGGAGAAACCCTTGGATGGGTAGGCAAATGCTCTATTCGATCACATAAAAACAACAAACCTTTTGCATCAAAATGCTTTGATACCATTGAAGTATTTTGATGTCAATGCACCACGGTGGACTCTCGTTTTCAAGAGCTCCATGATGATACCCTCACAGTAGAAAACCAAGCTCTAAATGCCGCACATAATACTCTGCACAAGCCTACAAAATACGTAGAAAGTCACAATACATAGAGAGCATGCACATATATTTCTTGGGTGTTACAAATGCAGTCAAACTTGCAATCTGTGGCTAACCATGGCATTATATGTTTTATTAAAGAAAATATACAAAAGTTTTCGGCAGCTATTTGGTCTTTCACATGGACACTAACGATAACATTCTACTGATGGCAAATAACCATCCCAATCTATTTTCATCTCATACACATATAACCTCATCATGTTCTCTAGCATGCAATTAGACCTTTTGTTTTGTCCATAGATCAGTGGATGGTCACTACTACTCATCTTCAATGACACTTACGGTTGCCAAAAATAAACTTCCAAAAGTGTCATATGAATTTGATATCCTATTTGTTACCAAACCATTGGTGTCCACGTGAAAGATCGAATGGCCACTGGACACTTTTGTATATGTTCGTCAATAAAACATATAGTGGCATGGTCAGCCATAGACAAGAAGTTCAATCGCATTTGTATGGCCTAAGAAATCTATGGTCGTGGTCTATGTATTGTGTGTTTTCTATCTATTCTACAACCCATGTGCAGAGTATTGTGTGTGGTGTTGGAGTTTGGGTTTGTACAGCAAAGGTATTGTTGCGGAGCTCTCAAGACGGAGAATTTAGCCTGGTGCATCACCGTCAAAATACTTCACTAGTATTAGAGCATTTTTATGCAAAAGCTTTGTTCCTTTTGTGCGAGCAAAGCAGACACCCACCTACCCATCCAAGTTTTGACTAAGGTGGTGACCAAGGCATAGACCTTGGCATACCTTGTCATCTCAGTCACTGAAGTCACTATGGTGTCATTGGCTGTAGGCGAGGGAGGACCTCAATGATCAAGAAAGATAGAGGTTCCCGACACTTCCCAAGAGGTCACTCATCCTAGTTTGTTCCCCCCAAAGCTCGCTTAATTGACAAGCTCTCTCTCCGCTAAGATACACTCTTGTGTTGTCTGAACAAGGGGAACGAATAAGGTTAACATTAACTTGAACATGTTTTGGTCCCTCAAAGCTTCATTCTTTATTTTCAAAGCCTATTTTTGAAGCATTTTTGGGGCTAATTCTTGGAGCCATTTTGGAGAACTTTTGCACATAGTTCTCTTTATGCAGGTTCAAGAACATCAACAAGAGTGCTCTTTGTACTTCTTTGACAACAAATATTCACCTTTGGGTCTGTCTTGTTCAGCCACACTAGTAAATATATAGGTTTCTTGAAAGGTTTTAGTTGTGGTGGGAGTAGCCACCACAAGTCTATGGAGTTTTCTTAAGCCTAAAGAACAAAGTTGGGAGACACTTGCAGGTGTTGTTGGCTAGTGTTTTGGTTGTGAATTCAGTCTTTCAGTGACATTTTACTGCATATATTGAGCACATACACACTATGTATGCTTTTGTGGATATTTCTTATGTACGTCCATGTGGTCATTGATATAGCGGTTTCGTTTTTGCATAAAGCCTTTTGCATTGATAAAGAGGGTGTGGTGAGGTTTTCTTAACTGGGAGACACCCAAATGCTAGTTTCTCTTTGGTGATGCATGTGAAAGTCTTACCTAGCCTCGCCATAGGAGATGTATGATAGTTACTCATAGGTGCTCGATAAGCCAAGTTGGCTTCGTTCGGTTAACTGATAATATGCACTAAAGTGAGTGATTTTTGATATAAGTTTACATGTCAGTAATTGCAATTTTATGTGCATTTCACATTGGTCATATGCTCATTTTGTAGAGGAGACTTTGGCAAAAATTTTCCTCTTTTTTTGTCAACTATATAGTGGTCGATTTACTCCTTGATACACCTATTAGTGTGAGCACATACCAAATGAGACATAAAACATAGGAACTACAAAAAATTCAATCAGGTAAATCTTTTCACCTAAGATTACTCTACCTTACTCTCATTCAACACTTTTTCAGATTCCATCATCTTCATGCTCAAATTTAACACACAAATTTCATGCGACAACTTTCTAGAGAGAGAATGTAAAAAATTATTGCTACACAATTTTGCAGAAATGATCAAAATATCCTAAACATGAAACTTCATTATTACCTACACATCTTTTATTTTTGGGTGGGAAAATCAATATGGCATCTTACATAAAGTGTACCTGATGAGAAAGTTATATGACCTTTGCATGAAGGACATAGATAGTTTTGTTGCTCATCTAAATGAGTTTGATGCTATATTCTCCCATTTACAGGCTCACAAAATGGATATTGATAATGAAATGAAAGCAGTCTTGCTGTTATGCACCTTGCATCGTCATGGGATATGTTGTGCACAGCTATTAGCAATAGTGAACCTCGTGGTAAACTGGCCTATGATGATATATGTGGAGCACTCTTGAGTGAGGAGATTCATAGAAAATCTATGGTTGGCACTTAGAGTGGAGATGCATATAATGTTCATGATTCTTACGATGGAAAGAATCAACAATGTGGCAGGAGCAAGAACAAGGAAAAAAATGTTCAATGGAATAAGAGTAGAAGTAAATCAAGGAAGAGGGATATTGAATGCCATTATTTTCACATGAAAGGACACATGAAGAAAGAATATTATGTATTTGTTGGCAGTAGCCAGAGGCATAGAAGACGCGGAAGCATGTAAAGACAGAGCAGGGAGTCAGTCGAATCAATTTTTTAAAGATTTATGTTTTATAAATATTCTTCAAAACCTCCAACAATGATTTTCATCACTATTGTAACATATGTAATATAGAAAAAACCGTTTTTTGTAATTCATAGCTCCATTTTGTGCAAGACGAGGAGTCCTGGTGCTTGAGGAGCTTAGCTAGAATGAGCATATCAATTTTGGTTATTTTTAGACACCGTTTACCCTTTCAAAGAGCGCCTAGAACCTATTTTTTAACTATGCCGGTCACTAGATGTGAAACTAGTCAAAACTAGTCTAGAATCTATAAAAAGAGCTAGAGAGCTCATTTTTGAGGTTAGCTTGTTTGAGTAGAGAATTCTATTTTGAGTTTGTATTTTGAGCTATTTTGAGTTTGTAAGAGTTTTCTTGAGTAATAGAGTTGATTTCTCACCTTCCATTGTGTCTTGCTTGTCTCTTCGAAGTGTGTGTGTATGTGTGTGTGCATCTCTATGCTTCTCACCTTCACTCTCACTTCATCTCACATTCACGATCTTCATATCACTCCTACCTCTTCTGCGGATTGACATTAAGGAGGTGGAGCTTCTTAACGTGGTTCTCACCATTGTGCTAGAGCAACACCAAATTTGGTGCCGTTGCTGGGGATCGAGTCTAGGACGAATGTGTGATGGTAAGAGTATAGCAAGAAGTGGTGTTGGAAGGTAAAAAATTTTAGTTTTTGTTGTTGTTTTTAGTTAGTTTTTAGTGTTTTTCACCTTCCCCACACTCCACCTTCATCACCGCATCATCATCTTCATCTCCAAAAAAATAAGAAAATTCACCATATCCACCCATTCTCCTCATTTCCCCTCATTTGTGCATGTGCGAGAGAGAGAGAGAGCTTTTGTGCTTGCATGTGCTACTGTGTTTTTGAGTTTTCTTGCAGGTATAGTACTCCAGAGCATCAAGAAGGCTGAAAAAAGGTAAAATTTCACTTTTTGTCAGAGATCTACCGTAGGTGTCGAACCATTGCGATGGTCTGCCAACTTCGGAATTTTTGGTAAGCGAGTTCACCACGAGGTAGGCGACACACGCGCATACACACATCCACAAACGCATTTCAAAAATTCATACTTTGGTGGACCATCGCGATTGGCTCAGACCATCGCGATTGGCTCAGACCATCATGATTGGCTCAGACCATCGTGATTGGCTCAGACCATCGCGATTGTGTCACACTATCGCGATTGGCTCACGCCATCGCGACGGCTCGTCCGGACCATCGCGACGATCTTGCATCATCACGACGGCTCACTTGATCCATCGCGACGCTTCACTTGGACCATCGCGACGATCCCGTCGACCCCACGCCATCGCGATTGGCTCATGCCATCATGCCGACGCTGCCACGTGGCAAGCTAGACCATCGCGACAGTTCGCTCCCTTGGACCATCGCGACGACACCCTCAGACCATCGCGACACCTCGACATTTGAACCATCACGATTGGCTCACGCCATCGTGCTTTGTGACCATCGCGACAGGCTCACGCCATCGCGATTGTCCCGTTGACCGTTGACCGACGCCATCACGATTGCTTGAAGATTAGACCATCGCGACGGTTCATTCACGCCATCGCGACAGTTCACAGCCACACCATCACGATTGCTCACTTCTACGCCATCGCGATCATTCATTTTCGGACCATCGCGATAGTTCGCACCTTTGGACCATCGCGATTGTGCCACGCCATCACGACGGTTCACCTAGACCATCGCGACGGTCCCAGACCATCGCGATTATCCACCCCAAACGGATTTTTTGGAATTGATTTTTTGGTCGATTTTGGGGCTATTTTTTGAAAATTTTTGGATCATTGCACTCATAGGAGACCCTTAGCTCATATTTGGAGAAAAACCTGTTTGTTAGTTTTTACCCCCCAAGGCCTGAACGCTCTATCCTTTTCATCCGAAGTCCGTTTTTTGAGCTTTATAGCTCGTTGATTTTTAGATAAGCTAATTTGAGGTTGACCTAGTTTGGGACTAGAAAGCCAAGGGGCATTGAAAAAATTTGGGCAAAGGAAAAGGGACTTTAAAATGTGTTTATATCCAAGTGCTTGATCATCCATTGTGATATTGGTTTAATATTGAATTTTTCAGGTCTAGCAAGGCAATCAAGGGCATTCAAGGCAAGGCAGTGAAGGGCATAAAGCTTGGGAAGCGTGGCTTCTTGGGCATCAGAGCAACCAACAAAGCTGACTTGAGGTTGGAAGATTACTCAACCCCCTCAGTCAATTCTTAGCTTAGGCTAAACAGTAGCTTTGTGGATTAACTAAGATAGGAACAATCAAGTTCAAGACAATAATTTATCAAGTCTAAGACTAAAGTAAAGGTGTGTGATACGGAAACCTAACGGAAAGAACTTAAGTCTGATGAAACGAGAACTCAAAGTACCACGGAAAGTCGATTCCTGATGCTTACAAAAAGATAAGACAAGAACTTAAGGCATATAAAAGAATCAAGAAAGTAAGAACAAAGAATCATTGACGATCTGAGCGTATACTGAGTGTGCAAGGAAGTAAATTCATGAACCTTAGATCAGGCAAACATATAGGTAAGTCTGACCGACGAAGCCTTAGATCATCAGAAGCAAGTGTAGGCACTACTGCACGATCGTGGGCTCAACAGCTGAATAGTAATTACCCCTACGAGTTGAGCTCAAACACGAGTGAATCAAAAATGGCATTTAGCACAGAAAGACCAGAAGGAGGGTCAAACGTAGCATATTTAGAAAGACCCGAAGGACCCTATAGAACTCAGTTAGAATTTCTCCGAACCAACCGCTTAGGTGCTCGCATCTATGAGGATGGTTTGCGAAGACAAGTGGTGCAAATGCACAACCCGGACCAACCCATTGGATTGGAACGTCCAGTGGTGAAATTCGAAAGAGACGCATACATAGACAAAGAAGGAACGATGTACATCTTAAGTACTCAGCCAAACAATACGAATGAGTTTGGCGTAATTCAGTTAGAGACGGAAGCTAAATCCCAAGGAAAAGAACCATTAGAAGAACCTAGAACACCTAGAGGGAAATCTGTACTGACACGAGTACTAGTTCCAGAGTGGATCCCTCAGGACAATAGAAGCATAGAGTTGTTTGTAAATAAAGAAACTAACGAAGCATTTTGGAGATACAGAACGGAACAACCTAGTGAGGTAGGCTCCATCATAATCTACGAGTTCAAGGACCTAGATACACCTAGAAAGGTTGTATACCTGGATGAAACTTCAAAAAGAGTATTTGTGGTGCCAGACCACGCTAGAAACACATACACATGGAGAGGCGAGATGGTATTCCCTCCATCATGAACAAACATAAACGCGAGCCAACAAGGGGCAGGAACATCCTCAGCCCATGGTAATCAAAGAGAGAAAAACAAAGATAGACCTGAAGTAAGTTTCAATCATCCCATAGGGAGAGATAGAACCACCATAAACACGGACAGAGTGGAAAGACAAAGAATGCCAGGTGGTAGAGATGATTTTCCTCTACCTAGACCACGTGAACACGCAAGAATATTAAGACCCACTCAGTTAGTGAAGTCCATGAAAAACTACTCTGATGGGACAGGAGATCCCTATGACCATGTAGTGGAATTTAAGCAAGTGCTATGAGCAGAACAAGTCGAAGACATGTTCACGCAATATAACGCGTTTGGACTAACGTTAAAGAACACCGCTTTAACTTGGTTCCAATCATTGCAACAAAGGCAGTTTAGAGACATCCATCACTTTTTAGAGTCATTCATCACTGAATTCTCTAAAAGTGGGATCAAGCATGACACGTCTTCGTTGATTCATAGTTTCAAACAAACCCCTCAGGAAACAGTTAGACTCGCAGGACGTAGGTTTAGACAATATGTTGAGAGATGTCCTATGCAAGAGCTACCCTCACAGGCCAAACAAGTGTCATTGTTTCTAGACGGCTTGTTGAGCTCTAAACTACGCTCCTATGTGTACTTGAAGGAACCCAGAACGCTAGAGCAGCGTGTAAGAATATGCATAGACATTGAGGAAAACTTAGGAGATGAGTTGGAACTCTCAAAGGTCTATAAGGACTCAGACTGTTCATCTCTAGCATCCACAAAATAGTCTACCTCAATAGAGGACCTAGCAGAAAAAGTGGCCCAAAAACTAGGAGTTTCTAGTAAACAGATGCCCAAGTTAACAACTAACGTACGTTGTTACACCTGTGGTGGAAATCATTTGGCAAATGTGTGTCCCAATGCAAGACAACTGCAAGCCAACCCTAGTGGCCAATATTGCACTATTGAGAGGAGATACACGAATCATACGGCTCAAGACTGCCCATACAACAAACAAGCAGTGAGACAGAACTACCCGCAAGCATACCCGTAGCCAGGTAGGTATCAAGGCCAATACAATACTCAACCTCATTACTATAGGCCTCCTCAAAATTATCCGTATCATGCTCAACAAAGACCTCAACCTGTCTTAGCTCAGCAGCCACCCCCACCAGCTAATGTCATCTCAGTGAAATATTCTACTGCAGAAGAGAACCTCAATAGAGCTTTAGTTCCCGTTTCACCCCCTAATTACTAACAGTGATCCAAACTCTAACAGTTTTGACTCTACTCATGTAGATAGTCCACCCGCGTATTACACAGAGTCACCAGAACACGTGGAGACATATCAATATGATAGTCCACCAGTGGAACCGAGTTGGGAGCCTGACTATGCTAATGTGATGTACACAAACCCAAATCCACGGCCCCAATTAAGACAACAAAGACCACAGGGCCCTAGAGGACCATGCTTTAGGTGCCAAGGAGATCATTTCATAAAGGATTGTCCACATCCTCCGATAGCAGGACAGTCGCAGTACTATAACATACAAGGCTTTTGTGCCGATTGTGGTAAAGAGCACATCATAAAAGATTGTCATAAGAACCCTGCTAACGCTTCAAATGTGACACCGATCAACGTGATAGGTATTGTAAATAATGCAGATGGATCAAACCCTACATATGTGCCTATCTAAGCTATAACAAGAGCCCAGGCGCTCTTACAGAACCAACAGCTTAATCAAGAGAAAATAGTCGGAACTAGTGAAGTTGGAGAATCTAGCAGTAAAAAGACGAAATCTTGGAAAGATTCCAGAGAAAGAATTAAGAGAAAATGGAGTAGAAGGATAACTGAGTTGGAAGGAAGTCTCAAGGAATCTAGAACCAAAATTCTAGAATTGACTTCACACGAATTGAATCAAGAGAATCTAGTGCAAAAATCAGGATCAGTTTTAGCGGAACCCATACCAGAAAATCTAGACATGATGTTTCGTGCGTATCAGGCTAGAATAAAGGAAGGACCTCAACTAGCTGAAATGAGTAAGAACTACCCACGAGCAGATCTAGAAATTGAGAGGACTAAGCTTTGCATGAAGATGGTAGAGCTAGCGCAAGCTATGTTTGAAGCCTCTAGATATCTAAATTGGAATAACATGGCCAAACCGGAATTACACTTTCAAGGACTGATGGAGAGGCTAGAATACTTGATCGATAACAAGGAGAAAAAGAATCAGCATAGGAACCCTATTGCCTCAGAGACACAGGAAAGGAATGCACCATCCCTGTCTCAAGTACCCAACACAGAAAGTCAAGACAACCTGTCTTTCATACATAGGTACTCACATGAATTTCTAAGAGAAATCCAAGAAGAGAAGTGGAGAAAAGAACAAGGAACCCATCCTCCTATTCAAGAAATAGATGACTTGCAGGAGCAATTTCCCCAAGATATCCCCTCTATTTACGATGATGTAGAGGAAGAACAACTGAGTGAACACACAGGATTTGAATCTAATTCTTTACAAGAATTACCTCAGTTCACAGGACCTTGGGAAGACAAGTCTATTAGCATGAGAGCACCCACGATAATAGTGAGGAATGAAGAATCACTAATCCCTAGAAACACAGAAGTGGTCAAGAACGCTGAAGTTCAGTGTTACCTCACGCTTGAGGAATTATTGAAGGTTAAACCAGAACTGTGGAAGCACGTAGCAAATCAATTCCCTGAGCTTGCTACTACTCCCTCAGAGATAGGAACACACAAGAAGGTACCAGAGATACCAGTAGAAAAGATCGAGGATGTAAGCGAAGGAGAGGAAGGTAACACTTATCTTCCAATAACCCATCAGGGCTACACCACGAAAGCCATCTTAGATTCAGGAGCCGGAGTAGCCATTGCTACCACCGCTTTATGGAAACGTTGGGGTAAGCCAGCACTAAGACCTACCAAGATGAAGCTACAAATGGTTGACGGACACATAGAAAAACCATTAGGCTTACTAGAAGGCATATCTCTCACCACTTGTGGTGTGGAGTTTGAGCATACCTTTGCCATTTGTGATTTTAGTAAAAATCATGCTTATGAGATGATATTAGGATGACCATTCATGCGTCAATTACAAATTGTACAAGATTGGGGAACTAATTCTTTGTGCTTGCAACATTTAGGAGTGACTACTAAAGTCAATCTTAAAGACTATTCACATCGAGATGTACCCCCAATACAATGGAATACCATCCATAAGACACCAGTAGAAACGGAATCGATACACTCATTAGAATCAAACCCCTCATGCTTACAGGAGGACACTCATCTATGGATGTGTAAAGGGGCAAAACAAGAGGAAGAACGGTTAGAAGCAAGGACCTTAGGTGCAGAACAACATCCACGAACTCTTCAAGACCCAACTTATGCACCTATAGTATTTCCAGATGAAGAATTCGAACCCCATGGTTGGGCAGAGATCCTAGCAACCATGGATGTAGCCATCAATGAAGAACAATGGACACCCCATTGCGATGAGGATGGCTATGAAATCTCAGTGGCTCTAATCATGTGTGACTCGATTATTGAAGAACGTGAACCAAGCACTGATGCATTTGAGGATGCGAGTGACTTTGATTTAGAATCAATTATTATGGATCCACCCTTTGCATCAGAAGAAAAATATTTTTACGAAGTAGAAACTTACCCTCAGACACACGAAGAAATTATGAATGATGTGAGAATAGCCACACAAGTGACTAGCAAGAGTGAAGGCAAGATAAGAAAGAAGAAAGAAACCATGTCAGAGGAAGAAGAATCTTTGTTTGAGGTTCCCGAGAACTTCAAGAAATATGAAATAGAAGATAGGCGAATCATGGTACGAATGTCGAACAAAAAAGCTGACGTTGGAGAAGTATATGATAACTGAGAGAAAACCAAAAAAATAATAGTTGCCATAGAAGGAGAAGAAGAAAAATGTACATACATAGGGCATGATTTGACGAAGGAAGAAGAAGAAGAGTTAGTTGCCCTATTGTGCGAATATAGAGATGTGTTCGCTTGGAGTTACAAAGATTTGAAAGGAGTAGACCCGGATATATGTTCTCATAGAATCCCTATGACTCCAGATGCAAAACCTACGAAACAGAAACCATACACGTACAATGATAACTATGTTGCGAAGATTAAAGAAGAAATAGATCGTTTGATAGAAGCAGGATTCATTTACGAAATTGAGCATACCAAATGGGTATCCCCCATTGTGGTTGTGCCCAAGAAGAATGGAAAATTGCGTGTGTGTATTAACCTTAAAAAAGTTAATGCCACCACAATTAGAGACAATTATCCTCTTCCTATCACAGAACACTTATTGGAAAGAGTGGCGGGCAAGGAAGTTTACAGCTTCCTTTATGGTTTCTCAGGCTATAATCAAGTAGCCATTGCTCCAGAAGACCAACACAAGACGGCTTTTGCCACAGAATGGGGCATATTTGCATTTCGTGTGATGCCATTTGGCTTAACAAATGCACCCGCTACTTTCCAATGACTCATGTGTCATGTTTTTAAGGAATTCTTACACAAGAATTTGGAAGTTTATGTCGATGACCTATGTGCACACTCGAATATGAGACAGACGCATATCCCAGAGTTAAGACAAGTGTTTGACAAATGTCGAGAATATCAGGTTTGTTTGAACCGAGAAAAATGTGTTTTGATGGTCAGACAAGGCAAGATTCTAGGACACATTGTGTCAAAGAATGGAATCTCTACGGACGAAGAAAAAGTGAAAGTAATTGCCGATCTACCTAGACCAAATAACATAAAAGAAGTACAGGCATTTATGGGCCATTGCGGTTATTATAGATGATTCATACACATGTATGCAATCATAGCCAAGCCTTTGTACTCTCTTTTGACCCATTTTAAATGGGCAGACGAATGCGAGAATTCATTCAATGAACTTAAACTACGTTTGTGCTCAGCACCTATATTGACAACCCCGGATTGGAGTAAGCCATTCCATCTACATGTGGATGCATCCAATTATGCCATAGGATGTGTGTTAGCACAACCCACGAATGAAGGAAATATAGATCTTCCCATAGCTTATGCGAGCAGACAGTTGAACGCAGCAGAAAGAAATTATACCACGACGGAATGAGAAGGATTAGGGATGATCTACGTAGTAAAGAAATTCAGGCATTATTTGTTGGCAAACAAAATCAAGTTCTTTACAGATCATCAAGCCCTATTGTACTTAGTCAACAAGCCATGTAACACAGGACGATTAATACGTTGGTTTCTATTACTCATGGAGTATGATTTTGAAGTAGTAGTCAGGAAAGGAAAGACGCATCTCAGAGCTTACACCTCTCGAGACTAACCACAGGAGAAGCTCCCCAAGGAATAGTGGATGAATTACCAGACGCATACTTGTTTAACCTTGAGATAGCACCGGAATGGGCTAAGCCGATAGTCCCTATTCTCACATATGGACCCAAGAATCCTAGGATAAAGATCAAGGAAGGAGAGATTACCAAGTCTCAGAGATATCAAATCATAGCAGGAAGTATATATAAACAAAACAATCAAAAGATTCTTGCTTGTTGTGTAGATGAATCAGAACATGCAGATTGGTTGCATTAGCACACGTAGGTGCATTAAAGCAACATCATTCGACACATCGTACATTGTAGACTCTGCATAGACTAGGAGTCTATTGGCCTTCTATGGAAGCAGATGTCTACAAGTTGTGTAAATAATGCCATGTCTGTTGTGAAAAAACACCGGTAGAACATGCTACGTTATATCACATGTCTCTCACACCAGACTGGAGTGAATATTTAGTGACATACTTGAGGACGAACACATTCCCTCAAGGAATGACCCTAGCATGACAACGAAGTCTAGAGCAAGAAGCTCAAGACTACTCACTTATTGGCGATAATCTATACAAACGAGGACGAGATGGATACCTAAGACAGTTTGTTCATGAAAGCGATTACTTGAGCGTACTAGAGACTGCACACCAAGGTGTTGTAGGAGGTCATTTTGGACCCGATAGGATAATCAAAGACATCCTCTTTGCAGGATTATGGTAGCCCACTCTTCACATGGATGCACATACCTATGTTAAGAGATGTGATGTGTGCCAAAGAACTCAGTTTCCTACTCGCAGAGATGAAATGCCATTGAAACCCATGATGGGCGGACGTGCATTTTCTAAGTGAGGCATAGATTTTGTAGGACCCATTAACCCCCCTGCAAAAGGTACTCATGCTGAATACATTATTGTTGCGACCGATTATCTTACCAAATGGGTAGAGGCAAAAGCCACGAAAAAGAATGATGCACACACGACTGCAAAATTCTTATTTGAAAATGTCTTTACAAGATATGAATTGCCTATAGAGTTAGTGAGCAATCGAGGAACTCACTTTCTAAACCAAGTCATTGAATATTTGTTACAGGATTTTATGGTGATTCACAAGAAATCCGCACCATATCATCCTCAGGCCAATGGTCAGGCTGAAAGCACTAACAAGATCCTTTGTAACGTACTGATGAAACTCGTGAACAACAAACGTTCAGATTGGGACAAACAATTACACCATGTTGTTTGGGCATATCGAGTGGTCTACAAGACCGTACTCAATGCAGCTCCCTTTCAGATGGTTTTTGGTCAGAATGTTGTGCTTCCTTTGGACTTCTTGATACCGACCCTTAAGGTTGCACAAGAACATCAGTGGACCGGCCATGAATTATCAGCAAGAATAATGGACTTGGAACGATTAGGAGAAACCAGGCTGAAAGCGGCAGCAGGAATATACGCAGCTAAGAAGCGACAGAAAGCATATTTTGATGCACATGTGAAGATAAAGGCTTGAAAGAAGGGGATTTAGTTCTAGGATATACGCTGAAATAGCACGCACGGAAGTTAGAAAAGCGAGGTTATGGACCTATGATCATTAACAGACTCTCAACAAGTTGACCAGTACAATTAGCCACCTTAGAAGGAGACATAATGCCTAATTACATTAGTGGCTATAGAGTCAAGTTATATTAGGAACCTCTTACTAAGGATATGCTTAGACAACTCACGTTGGCAAAGAAGCGTAAGGAGGAAGAAAATAGAATACGAGCTGAAGCTCAGGCAGAAGCTATAGAACGCATTAAGTGCATGAAGTTAAGAAGACAAGGACTAGGGAGAGAACATTATAACCATCTAGAAACATCACCCAGATACCCCATGGCCATGTGTCAAGCAAGGTCAAGTACACACCCTAGCATAGTGGACAGGAGACCATTCATTACAGTCAGGCTAGAGCACAACAACCCTTGCCAAGAGCTCAGGGCTTTAATTGATTCAGGCGCTGAGACTAGTGCGATTAGATGGTCCCACTATAAGGACTCAGGAATAGAAATGCGGCCAATTGAGGCATACCTCATAGGGCTAGGAGGCATGGAAACCCCTTGCATGGGTGAGGTGGACCTTCCTATCCTCATACATGATGTGACTATGACCACAAAGCTACTAGTGTGCCATGATGATGACCTGATAGAACCCCTAATCCTTGGCCAAGATTGGTTGTACAATCATTCAGTGGACCTAAATCTTAGACAAGGCTCCTTACAGATTGGAACCTTAGTTCAGAAGCGAGTGATACCGCTTGACTTCCCTAACGGCTGTTCGCCTGAAGTACGCGACCCTAGACCCTATGAACAACATGCGACGGAAGACCGAAAGATCTTTGGTCAGATCAGTCACGTTACGTCTACACCAACCCACGCGGGCTTGGCTATGGTAAATTGTCAATCAGAAGGATGTCAGGAGATTTTCCCTAGGGCTTCCTGCAAATTAGAAGGGTCAACCACCCAACCGCTTGGTCAAATGGACACCATCAGCGGTCAGGAGGGTTACATCAGTGGACAAATGGACACTATCAATTGCGGTGCCCATCCTTCCACACTTACTACGGACTGGCCTAGATTAAAAGTACAAAATGGAGCACTTCCTAATGGGCGGGTTTTGCAAGTGTTGGACCTCCCTTCTTTTCCAAAGTAGAGTGTCCATCGGACCTCTCAACCTCAACTACAAAGGAGTCAACCACGGCAAAGGAACCCAGGCCGATGACAATATCAGACGACACAAAGAAAGCAGCAATATCAGTATCACAAAGCAAGCGGCACGAGATAGATATGGGTGCCAAAAGGACAGAAAGCACCGACTGATTTCAACAACACAGACATTGATACGAAGAAGTCAAGGTAGAAGCACAGTCAGTATTCAAAGTCTACTCAACCTTCTTCTACCAATACGAACACTCGACAAATTTGGATCGCCAAGAAGTACCTTACAAACCGACCCACACCCACGCAAATTTGGGTACCCACACAGTGTATTATAGCTCAAACCTCAAGCCATGTAATATATACCCCTCAAAAATCTCCTCACCCTTTAGCCCCACCACATCCGATCTCAACTTTTTTCCCTCAGAAGAAACCTATCACCCGCTCACAAACTCTTAGGAAGTGGGTACCGAAACGTATCCAGACGCCCTCTACGACTCCCTTATCTAACATAACTCCCACCCCGATTAATCTACAACCTTGTAATAACTCATTCACAACTGAACCTTGTACGAATCCACACACTATAACCCAACAACACTTGTAAGAACATCTCATCAAAGCACTGCATGCAATATCTGAAAACATGTAGGTGTCTAGAGACCTGCACTAGTTTTGCAAGAAACACGGAACATGGGCTTACTCAGACGACACTTGGCAGCAGCAAAAGAAGAAAACCAGCGCTTACAAGAGCAGAACAGAGAAAATTTAGAAGCTTCCCTTGATCAACCTGACCAACCATTAAGCCCTAGTCGCTTTAAGGTCGTGCCCTCAGAATCAATGAAAATGTTGTTAGATGATCATATCATATTGTTAGATGAGTATGACAGCATGAACAAGGAGTTTCAAAAACTCAAAGATGAAAACAAGATCTTGCAGTTAAGAGCACCAATACTACAAGGCCTACCAGCTCCTACGGACCCATCTCCTGACATCCTAGAGGAACTCAACGCTTTACGGGCCCAGGTATCTACTCTTCAGTCACGGATAGAAGTATTTGAAGCACCACCCAGACCAGACTCCCCACCGGACCTACCAGTAGAGGAAGAAACAGTCACTATTCCGGTGGAGGAAACTTTTGAAGAAGCCTATGAGCCCCAACCCATCCGAGGCGGACGCGTCACGGCTGAAGGCCAGACGACTTTCGAACTTCCAACTCCCGCATGGATGAAGACGATAGAAGAACTTGGGACAACCCACTGAGCACGGGTAGAGGTGCAGTTACACGCCATGGCAATGATTGAAGAACGCATTTTACAGTCCCCCTACTTTGCTCACTTGGCCCCCACAGATACATATCAAGGCACGAGCTATAGTATAAACCTTATTTCATGTTAATGGAAGAATATCAATTAGCCATAGAGAAAGAAACAGGCGAAAAGCCCTCCCACGCAACTCAATTTGAACCGGAAGATTTGCCATTAGATGCGCAGCAAGGGGAGATCTATCAACCAGAATGGCGCAAGGATTTATTACAAGCGTATCCTGAAATGATGAGTACTTGGGTTACGGTGCCACTACACTTAAAATACAACCCATGTTGGGGACCAGTGCCATGTCGCCGCTCCTGGAAGGCATTCGCTATTAAAATAAAGAACAACAAACAATGCCAGGACTGGTTAAGCTACCCATACTTCAGACCACCTACCGGACCACCTACAATCGGATACATGATGGCCACGATTCGTCACTGGCTCCCTCGCTTGAAACATATGGATGATATAGCAGCGCACATGACTATCAAGATATTTGACATGATGCAAATGGTTTTCAAAGTTTTCCGACGCGTCAAGGCACCACATGTAAACACCCCGGGATTTGAGCATGGTAATCTAGAACTTGCCTATGATATGAGTACAAAGCCATCGCTCCGGGTGTGTTATGCCTGGCATTGCAGAATTAAATACTTACCGGCGTGCTACAAGCAAACCTTCGAAGAAATGTTCACAACCAGATTCTGGGAATACCATTCGGAAGTGTTCGTCAGCAGGCCTACACACCTCTTGCAACCATTTGCTTGTGAACAGATGGTCTATTCCATGCATTATCGACTCCCGCCATCAAATAAACCACAACCCATTGATTGGGAGAAACTCGAGGCAGATCTGGCCCGAGGTATTCAAATATCAGAGCACACCCTCGCTCAAGACCTCCTACAGAACTACATCCGACAGACCGCACAACAAGGTTCTGTCGAGGACGACAGAAGCGAGAGGGAGGGGGGTGTTGGTAGTAGCCAGAGGCATAGAAGACGCGGAAGCATGTAAAGACAGAGCAGGGAGTCAATCGAATCAATTTTTTAAAGATTTATGTTTTATAAGTATTCTTCAAAACCTCCAACAGTTATTTTCATCACTATTGTAACATATGTAATATAGAAAAAACCCTTTTTTGTAATTCATAGCTCCATTTTGTGCAAGACGAGGAGTCCTCGAGCTTGAGGAGCTTAGGTAGAATGAGCGTATCAATTTTGGTTATTTTTAGACATCGTTTACCCTTTCAAAGAGCGCCTAGAACCTATTTTTTAACTATGCCGGTCACTAGATGTGAAATCGGTCAAAACTAGTCTAGAATCTATAAAAAGAGCTAGAGAGCTCATTTTTGAGGTTAACTTGTTTGATTAGAGAAGAGCTTAGATCAATTTTGAGTTTGTAAGAGTGTTCTTGAGTAATAGAGTTGATTTCTCACCTTCCATTGTGTCTTGCTTGTCTCTTTGTAGTGTGTGTGTATGTGTGTGTGCATCTCTATGCTTCTCACTTCACTCTCACTTCATCTCACATTCACAATCTTCATATCACTCCTACCTCTTCTACGGATTGACATTAAGGACATGGAGCTTCTTAACTTGGCTCTCACCATTGTGCTAGAGCAACATCATTAAAGAATGCTAACGGTAAAGGAAAAATTGTTGATGAGCATGTTAAATAGCTACTTGCACCATGTTCTTCGACTGTGAAGATCAAAAAAAAATTAATGCAATTTTTTATGATGCTAATGTGTTGACACTTGATAGTATTGTGCCCATTGAGGCTCTTATGTTGATTCCCTTTCCCACATGTGGTTGCTAGATTTTGGTGCT
The DNA here is from genome assembly GCA_020310875.1 of Ceratopteris richardii. Classification (NCBI taxonomy): domain Eukaryota; kingdom Viridiplantae; phylum Streptophyta; class Polypodiopsida; order Polypodiales; family Pteridaceae; genus Ceratopteris; species Ceratopteris richardii. The sequence continues at coordinate 28,898,089 of CM035415.1, forward strand.
TCTTTCCATGTGACACCACATTGAGAATGGTTCTCTAACTATTGAACAAAGTCTCTTGGTACCTAGAGCCTTTGTGACTCTTACTAGTGTCATGTTGTGGGGATTGGAGATGTGATTGTGCAGTTCATTGACGGTTCAAAATTATTATGCATAATGTATGTCATGTACCTCAGTTATCACATAGTTTGATGTCAGTTGGGCAACTTGATGACCTTGGTTATAAGGTTGTTTTCTATGCTCAATCCTTTTGCATATCAAAGGGCAATATGGTTATTGCAAAAGGAAGCAAAGTTGAATCACTTTATCCTTTATTTGTATCACAGAAAGAACACTTGTTAGCTATTACCGAACAACCTATTACTTGTATTTGGCATGGCCGTTTGGGCCATATATCTCATAATGGAATGGAAAATCTTGCTCATTTTGGCCACTTACCTATGTTATCTTTCTTTGATTTTTCATTTTGTGAGCATTTTCAATATGGAAAGAAAAATAGGAATGTGCACAAGATGCACATTGACTCTTCAATTCAGCCTTTAGATCTGGTTCATATAGATGTGTGTGGTCCTATGCCCACAAGGTCATTATGTGGTTCTCTATACTTTGTCACTTTCATAGATGATGCTACTAAAAAAGTCTAGGTATATCCTATCAAAGCAAAGGATGAGGTATTCCCTACTTTCAAAAAATGGATTGCTTCACTTGAGACTGAAAAAGTAACTAGGCTTAAGGCTTTACATTGAGATAATGGGGCTTTACATTGAGATAATGGGGGTCAGTATACCTCACATGAATTCAGCCTTTTCTATCAGTCTAGAGGAATTTGTAGAGAGCTTATAGCTCATTATACCCTAGTAAAAAATGGTGTAGCTTAAATGATGAATAGAACTATTCTAGATAGAGTAGTTTCTATAATGCATCATGCAAACCTTCCATAATGCTTTTGGGCACAAGCAGTATTAACTACAGTTCATGTGATTAACATTTCACCTAGTACTCACAAAGGTTTAAAAGTGGCATAAGATTTATGGACAGGGAAGTCACCAGATTATGATCACCTTCAAGCTTTTGGGTTTGAAGCATTTGTTCATATACCCAAGAACCTTAGACAAAAGCTTGATCATAAGTCAAAGAAATGCATTTTTCTTGGATATGGTCAAGAAGGCCAATTCAGATATCACTTATGGGATCCTAAAACATGGTCAGTGATCAGAAGTAGTGATGTCATTTTCGATGAGTCTAAGATGCATAAACAGCTCATTAAAGAAGTTGATGTGAGAAGAGTAATGTTTGAGGATACTAGTCCTCTAGTTAGCATGCATAAAACACATATGGATGTTCAAGAGAATTTCCAATTCGATCAGTTTGCAAATGTTCCTATTCAACAACCATTGAGATGCTCTAAATGTGTCTCACATCCACCTGATATATATGTTCCAGGTTTGGATTTTGTTATGCTAATAGATTCTGGTGAGCCTTCTTGCTACAAAGAGGCCATGGAGACAAAGGACCATGTCAAGTGGGAGCATGCCATCAAGAGTGTGTTGGATTCTAAGCAAAAATTCACATCAGATAGTGCTTCTCCAAAGTATAAAGCATGACTTGTTGCAAAGGGTTTTAAGCAACAACATGTTGTTGATTTAGAGGAAATCTTCTCTCAATGGTCAAGATGATTACCCTTCAAATGTTGCTTGGATTTGTTGCAATGGAGGACTTAGAGCTAGTCCAAATGGATGAGAAAACTGCTTTCTTGCATGGAGTTTTTACATATGAGATCTATATGGAACAACCAGAGGGTTATGTAGTTCTTGGCAAAGAAAGTCTAGTTCGTAAGTTGAAGAAGAGCTTATATGGACTTAATCAGTCCCCTAAACAATGTTACCAAATGTTTGATGCTTTTATGAAGTCTCAAGGCTATTCTCAAAGCAATGAGGATCATTGTCTCTACACAAAGAGATGCTAATTTGGCAACATGATATGCTTGATACTTTATGTCGATGATATGTTGACTGCTTAGAAGTCCTCTTATGAATTGTCAATTCTCGAAAAGACGTTGACTGTTGCATTTGATATGAAGGATTTGTGGGATGCCAAACATATTCTTGGCATGCACATTACTCATGATCATAGTAAAAGATGCATATACTTGTCTCAAAGTGAGTACATATCCAAAGTACTTCATAGGTTCCATATGTAGGGTGGAAAAGCATTTGAGTACACCTTTACCCACATATGTGAAATTGAGCAAGGATGATTGCTCCAAATCAGATAAGGAAATGGAATTCATGACCAAAATTCCTTGTGAGTTTGTTGTTGGCAGTCTCATGTATGTTATGGTAGCTAGGAGACCACACATTGCATTTGTAGTGGGAATCGTGAGTAGATATATGTCGAATCCTGGCAAGAAGCATTGGGAAGTAGTCAAGATGATTTTGAGATATATAAATGGCACTAAGGACAAGTTTCTATGCTTAGTTAGAGTGAAAGCATCCATTATTGGTTATAATAGATTCTCATTGTGCTAGTTGTGTATACAACCATAAGTCTACATCAGACTACATTTTTCATTCTGTTGGAGGTGCTATCCCTTGGAGATCTCGTCTTCAAGAATGTACAATTGTTTTCACTACAAAAGCAAAGTATCTTGCAGCAAGTGAGGCATGTAAGGAAGCATTGTGGTTTTCTCCTTTTGCTTGTGCTATGGGTCTACCTCAGCATGTACCTCATTTACTTAGTGATAGTCAGAGTGCCATTGCATTGGCTAAGAATCTAGTCTATCATGCAAAGAACAAGCTCATTGAGGAGGGGTATCACTTCATTAGAGATTGCTTAGCCATTATGCACATTATTCTTAAGAAGCTTCATACTTGAGATAATGTTGCAGATGCTTTGACTAAAGCTCTACCAGAGGACAACTTTCGACACTGTTGTTAGTTGATGGGGGTTACTTGATTCATGACCTTACACGGTTATTGTATACTATGTAACATGCCCATCAAGTGGGAGGTATATTTTGTATACTTATTGTCACGCTAGTACAATGGTGAGTACCAATGTGAGGAGCTGGAAAAGCTAAGGTTCATGGGTACAAAAAGGATGTGAAAGAGGAGTAGGATGAGGGTGATGGGGTAGACACGATAAAGGAGTACAATGGGTTAGTGGTATACAAGGGGAAATGAGGGCGTGGGGAAATGGCAGGTGGCATAAGGATAGGTGGAATGGAAACAGAGGTGATGGGAGGATTAGTTATAATTGGACTAGATATCAGGGGCCAAACGAAAATGGGGGAGGGAATACAAACCTCGAGGCTCTCTACAATGTCAGGGGAGGGTGGGGTTGGTGCTGGGTGAGAAGGGATGGTTTCACTAATGGTATATACATGGGAAGTGTCTTCACTCGCTGTTAGGTCAATAGTAGAAGAACCCACAAGAGGTGCGGATGTGATAGGATCTATTGGTACACGAATGTATGTGCTCGGCCATTTGAGAATTCAAACTCGTCGAGGGTCGAATTGGGGAAGGGGTTTCCATAGCAAGTAATGCAAGACTTCTGGGACACCTACTAACTTGACCAATTCATGCATAGTTAAGATGAAAGTCTCCTCAAATCCACCCTTGACCAATTCTTGTTGCAAGATGGCTTGGCCCTGTTCCTCAATCACCCTGGTCCTTGCCCAAACCTTATTCATAGTGTTGTGTAACGGTCTAATGGCTATAGTGTATGTTGTTGCTTCTGTCATCTCCTCTTTATATGTACTAGTTTCCCCTTGAGCTTCTACTTGTGCCGCAGACTGATGTGCTTCTTCCTCACTCGCTTCAGTGACAGCATCTCCCTCATCAATCGTCGTCTTCGTCTTCAGGGTCAATGTTATCTCCCTCTGATGGTGTTGTGGGGTAAGCAGGTCGTTCAAATTCTTGAGAAACAAATTGTGTTTCTGAAAACTAGAAGTCACTGGACAACACTTTTGGGATCTCAAAATCAAATGTAGTGTTGATATCCTCTATGCCCAAACTAGTGACTGGGAAGGTAAAAGAGTCAGAGACAAACGTAGAGGTCACCACGGGAGCTTCAACAGTAGTGCTGGCTATGATCGGGATGGTGGTAGGAATAGCGGTCGCTGCCTTCGAAACCTCACGTATGGTACCAGAGCAATTTAGGCAGATATGGAGTGGTGGAACACTTGGCTGCGGTTGAACTGGAGGTCGTTGTGGGGAGGTCTTGGGTGTAGGTTGTGGCGAAGGCGATTCCAAAACATGTAAACAAGGAATTGTGCCATGCATGCATTTTACTCGTCTAGCATTGGGAGATCACGTGGTCTTCTTTGAGCCTTTGTATTGTTGTAACTATGCTGCTGGAAGGGCTCTCTCAATAGCGATATCATAAGCCAAACACATATAGATAATGTGTGTGAGGGTGCAACAACCATGAACAACTTTTTCCTTCTCCCAACGATATCTTGCCAGTAAAAGTTGTCCTTAGATATAAGTGGCAATATCAGTCGTTTAAGGCCCAATAGTGGCAAGGTACAATCTGAACCATAGACATTTGTGGGGAATTGTAAGGCGCTCCTATGCCGAAAAAGCAAAATGTTGGAGGAATATTCTCAAAGGAGTTGTGAGTTGAGGAGTGATGGTTGAGATTGCTAGCCGTTTCTCCACATCACTTCGCTTCATAGCTTCTGGGATAAGGTGCTCCTTCTCCGTGGGCGTATGTTTACCATGAATCTTAAGAGTCGTCCTGATTAAGTCCAAAGACAAGGTGAACTTCTTGAAGGGAGGGTCATTGACTAAGGAAGGTAGGAAAAAGACTCGATCCAACTCCTTTCGCTCTTGTTCTTTAATAGAAGCCACCAGATAATAACATCGATAAAAGTTGGGTTTAGGGAGTGTTGCACTGAAGTAGTTTGCAAATCCTGCTCTCTGTCAGATGGGCTTGAGTTCTTCACTATTCTAAAGGTCTTCAAACTCTTGTGAGAAGAATTGATAGTGCCATCACACATTTGCTTCGTAAGTCAGGTTGGCCTCATAGATAAATTATGCTTTGTTGAGTGGTCTGACGAGCCCTTGGAACCAATGCACCTTTCTGCTTACTTTTTTCATCTTTCCTTGGGGAGGGTCTTCAATGGGCATGGGTCCTATGAAACCTTGGAACTCTGGCGGTATTGTTGTTAACAGGTTCTCAAACGGAAGAGCTGAGAAGTCGACTATAGGCCCTCTAAGAGCTGCATTGGTGGAACTTTCTGCTTGCATGATGAAAGCTTGTGAATGAACCTAAGCTAGAGTGAAGAGGAAAACACATTAGTCATGGAAAATAATTAACATCCCAAGAAGATGAGACCGCCATTCTTTTCCACCACCAACATGCTTCCATGCAGTGTGCGTGGTTTTAATGATGTGTGAGGTGAATGTGAGAAGTGTGTGATTTCACTGTGAGTGGTAGTGTGTGAGGTGCATGGCTTTACAATTGAGAAAAAATGAGCACTACCTACAAAGTTAGTGTAGGTTAAAGGATGGTGATGATATGAGTTTGTCAAGCTAGAGATGGGTGGAGTGGTCAATAAGTGTTTAGCTTCACCAAGTCGGTTGTTAGGATGGGCTTGGTTGAGAGTTGTCATGATGAGTGAAGTCTTGGGAATCCATTTCTATACAACATGGGGGGTAGAATAGATGAAGTGGAATCTACAAAAGAGGGTGTGTAGGGTGTCCTATTACTCGTAGATAATGTTTTGTTTGGGCTGACTAATGTTGAAGTATAAACTACGCATGTCTTAGGTATCCAAAGCTAGCAAGACTTGGACTGAGCTGTCACCAAAGTCTTGGGCACCCAAATTTTTTGAATATGTTGCCTCGATTGAAATGGAGAGGGATGCCGAAGATCTGGAGTGTTTGACTCGCTAGATGTTGTAGCTTTGTGTATCCACCGTGGGCGTGGGAATGCCTTAGTAGACTGTCTAAAGGGCCACTCTGATGTTCTGCTCCTTTGAGTACGTGGGTGATGTGGTCATGATACACATCGAGGGTGAGATGTCGTATCCACACTTTCTTTTGGAAAAGAAGGGAGATCCACTACTAACATGCCAAGGCATTCGATACCACGGATCTAGGTGAACACCGTGTTAGCGAGGGTGATCCGAGGGAGGTTCTTGAATCCTCCCCTATATAAATTCCTGATTGGGGGATTCGTGGGTATCTGTAAGGCTTGCTTGGAGTCTGTGAAAATTCACACCCAACAGGAGGTTGAGCCTTATGCTGCCATATTTGTTTGGTTCTTGTTTGCTTGCTCACCCTCATCTTCTGGATGGGTGGTATTTCTTGCTTCTGTTCGGTAGGGCTAGTTGACCTACACAAAGTTGGATTGAGGTTACACACACTTGGAGGGTCTTCTGTTATGTCCAACACTTCTCCGCACCAACCTCAGAGTGGTAGCTCATGGCACTCTCTTGCAAGTTCCAACTAGAGCACACGTCTGCGAAGATTTAAGTTCACGGAGTAGTGTTATAACCATTCTTGGCCTAGGATCATGGGTTCTATTAGGTCATCATCATGGCAAGCCAAAAGTTTCACTGTCAAGGTCACATCTCATGGAGAGTGTTAATCTCCAAAAGAACAACCTACTCTTGAATTTAGAACACCTCTATATCAAGAGTAAGTCAAAACCTTCACCAATTTAAGCTATCAATGACCAAATATCAATTTCTTGACTAAACTGTGAAGAAGGAATTTCCTCAGAAAGTCTGCTGCATAGATTTTGTTCATTGATTGAGTAAATGTGTAAAGTTTTTGATGAAACTTTGCACAAGGTGTCGCCTAAAGATTGCGCACCTTCTCCAAGTTAAATTACTTCAAAAGGTTCAGTAGATCTTGAGAAATCTACTTACCAAGTCAGCTATGTCTAAACCTGCACTTCTAAGAAGTCGATTTGGACACCCTTAACTTCTTAACTTTAATTCTCTTAGTATAGAACCCGTTTAAGCAAATGCTTTTAGCCACGAGTAGCTTACCTTCCAACTTAAAGATTAAGTGCTTACTTACACAAAACTTTAACCTGTGGAGTGAGAAATGATCAAATCATTAAGATCAAAACTTGCGCCTGTTTCAGGAACCAGTGAGTACTTTCTCACATGTAAATGTTCCTACACACACTTCTCTTAGCCTGGTCACAATTAGACTCTCAAACTCTAGCCATAGATTGATTAACTATGGACTTAGATATCTCCAATAGGAATTCATAAAAGATCTATCACACAGAGAGAAAACACAGAAACATCGGGTGCAATTTTTCCTTCTATTTCTCAGAAATTTACAACTGAGTGAGGATAGAGAGTTCAACTCACTTCACATATGTCTAATGACATTCTCTACTTCTCAATACACTATTCTCATGATCTCCTATTGTCTCTTCTTGTCTTCTCTACTTGCCCCAACATTTTCCAAAAGTGTTTATAGGCAATTATGTACAGACTTATATCAAAGCATAAGTATAAGTAACCTATGTCTTAACTAATGTACATATGTGTACATGTCTTGCACTCTGTAAATGTATCCATCTTCTTTGCTTCAAAACTTGATCTCATCTCCATTCTTTGTCCTTCAAATCTTCAATTGGTGATTGGTCTACACCAACAACTCCCCCTCAATCATCAATTGAGGTTTCTCTTATCTTCTTTATACCTGCCATATCTTTAAACTTCTGTAGCTTTGGTCCATCCAAGCTCTTTGTAAGCATATCAGTTATCTGATCTTTTGTTGAAGTATGTATGACTTCAATCTCCTTATCCATCACCTTCTCTCTTAGAAAGTGATACTGTATCTCAATGTGTTTAGTCCTGGCATGAAAAACAGGATTAGCAGCTAGATATAATGAACTCATGTTATCACCATAAATGATAGGTATGCTCTGTATAGTGTCAAAAATCTTCATTAGAGTCTTAAGCCATATCACTTCTTTTGCAGCTTCAACCATGCCTTTGTACTCTGCTTCTGTAGATGACAAAGCAACTGTATGTTGCTTCTTTGAGCACCAAGAGATTAACTTATCTCCCACATAACACATGTATCCATAGGTTGATCTTCTATCATCTGGATTACCTGCCCAATCTGCATCACTATAGATCTTGATATTTGTATCTGATGTAAAACCATAATACAAACCTTCTTTGAGTGTACCCTTAATGTACCTCAACACTCTTTGACCTGCAATCCAATGCTCTTTCCTAGGACAATGCATGAATTGAGACAAAACCCCTACTGCATATGATAAATCAGGTCTAGTTAAAGTAGCATAGATAAGACTACCAACCAAACTCTGATATTGTCTCATGTCCTTGAATTCTTCACCTCCAAATTTACTCAATTTGTGATTCACCTCCATTGGTGTAGGTGCTACCCTGCAACCATCCATTTTAAACTTGATTAACAAGTTCTTCAAATACCTTTCTTGGGTCACAAATACTCCATGTTGAGTATATGTAATCTCCATGCCCAAGAAGTATGACAAGTCTCCCAAGTCACTTATTTTGAACTCCTTTTCCATTTGCTTCTTTAGTCTTTGTATTCCTTCCTCATCTGTACCTGTAAGGATTATATCATCAACATATATGCACATGTATATGAAACCATTATCACTTGCTTTGACAAGCAAGCTACTATCTGCTTTAGACACCTGAAATCCAAGTTCTTTCAAGAACTTTACAAGTCTATAATTCCATGCCCTTGGGGCCTGCTTCAAGCCTTACAAAGCTCTCTTGAGCTTGCACACATGATCTGGATACCTTTTATCTCTGAACCCTTGAGCTTGCTCCATGAATACATCATCTGAAATATAACCATTCAAAAAAGCATTTTTCACATCTAATTGACACAATTTCCAACCTTTACATGCAGCAATTGCTATCAGTGTCCTGATGGTTGTCATTTTTGCCACAGGACTATAAGTCTCATCATAGTCAACACCATATGTCTGAGCAAACCCTTTGACAACAAGTCTAGCTTTGTACCTAGACACACTTCCATCTGCAAATCTTTTTGTCTTATAAACCCACTTACATCCAATGATCTTCTGGCTATTTGGTTTTGGAACCAAATCCCATGTTTGATTCTCCAATAATGCATCATATTCTTCCTGCATAGCTTTCTCCCAATTTTCTTTACCTTTTGCCTCTTCATATGTAGAAGGGTCTTCATCTGTTTTAATCATGTAAGCATAATCTTTGGTAGCCAGAAATGAAGTATCATAGCTATACCTTGTAGGTTGCCATTTGTTCCTTGTAGACCTCCTAAGTTCTCCACTTCTTGAGGTTTCTGGTTCTTCATATTCAGGATCAAACCTAGGTGTTTCTTCCACTTCAACCTGCACTTCATTATTCTCTTCTTCATCAATTATTTGAACCTTTGACTTACCTTTCCTTTGGCTCACAATCTCTTCATCATCTGTATTAATATTGATAGTACCTGCATACCACGTACCTTGATCATCAAATGTAACATCTTTTGATACAAGAAAATGTTTTGTGGATGGATTCCACAACCTGTATCCCATCTGCTTATCATCATAACCAATAAACACATATTTTTCAGCTTTAGGTTCCAATTTGTGCCTTAATTGTGATGGCACATATGCATAGGCCAAACATCCAAATACTTTGCAATGGTCTAGTGTAGGTCTCTTACCCCACCATGCCTCATAAGGTGTCATTCCCTGCAAAGCTTTACATGGTAACCTATTGACCAAATAAGTAGCTGTATTTACAGCCTCAGCCCACAAATAATTTGGGCAATTTTTCTCCTTCATCATGGACCTTGCAAACTCAACAAGAGTTCTATTTCTCCTTTCTGCTACACCATTTTGTTGAGGAGAGTACCTGCAAGTAACCTCTCTTTTTATACCTGCATTCCACAAGTAATCACTGAATTCATTAGAGAAATACTCTCCTCCTCCATCTGACCTTAGTCTTTTCAACTTATGTCCTGTAATTCTTTCTGCATATGCATGATAGTGTTTAAATGTATTAAACACTTCTGACTTATCTTTGATCACATAAATAGTGATCCATCTAGTAGCATCATCAACATAAATCACATAATACCTTGACCCATTTATACTGAAATCCTTTGATGGTCCCCACACATCTGTATGTACCAACTCAAGCTTCTCTGAGTACATAAAACCATGCTTGGAGTAGGAATGCTTATGAGCCTTACCTAATTGACATGCCTCACATCTGTATGTCATATGTTGACCTGCAACATTAGGCAAACCAAGCACTGAACCATTGTTAATCATGTCTTTAATACCTCTTTCATTGAAATGTCCAAGCCTCTTGTGCCAAAGATCTAACTCAGAGATCTTATGTCCTCCATATGTGAACATGGCATGACCAATATTACCTTGAATCTTCAATGTGAACAATCTTCCTTCTTTCTTGCCTGAAACAATTTGTTTATACCCATTGCTAGGGTCTTCCACAAACACTCCTTCATTAGTGAACCTTACTTCATAACCTTTTTCCACAATTTGTCCTACACTTATCAAATTCTTAGGAATTGTAGGAACATACAAGACCTTACTCAATAAGGTGCTACCATCCTTGGCCTTCACTGATCCAATTGACTTCACATTGTGCTTTGTGTTGTCACCTGTTTGAACAACATGATTAGATACCTTATTCTCCAAATCAGTCATCAAGGCTATATTACCACTCAGGTGATTGCTACACCCTGAATCAATGTAGAAGACTCTTTGATCTTCACTCTGCCTTTCACAAGTTGCATTCATTATCAATGTTGAATCTTCCTTTTGATCTGAAGCATAATTGTAGTAGGTGTTGTTATATTGTTGACTTTGAAAACCTCTACCTGCATTTCTTCCAAAGTAACCCCTACTACCTCTGCCTCTGAAATTACCTCTTTGATTTCTACCACCTCTTCCTCTTGTATTATAGTTCTGATTATATCCACCATTACTCTGATTATTATGCCAACAATCATTAGCTAAATGATTTGTCTTACCACAAATCCAGCATGCTTTGACTCCATCTTTGTTGTTCCTGCCTCTTCCTCTACCTTTGCCACCTCCTCTACCTCTTAGGAAGTTGGCTTGACTAGTTGTACCTTCATCTTCACCTGCTTGTTGCTTTCCTTTGTTAGCTTTCTTCTTGTCCTTTGAGTACATTGCATGACCTGTACTTTTGTCACCATCTCCTTTAACATCCTGCTCAAATGTTAGCATATGACCTAGCAACTGATTTAAATCAGGAGTGAAATGATCAAGTGATAATTCTGTAGACAAAATGAATGGCTTCCATTTGTCATCACCTCTTAAACCTGTAAGGATTTGCCTTACCAATTTATCCTCCTCAATGTCTTCATCCACAGCTCCTAAAGCATCTGCAATATCTTTCATTCTTGTCACATAGTCTGAAATGGATTGAGAAGCCTTCTTCTTAAAGGTGGTAAACTCTGCCCATAAGGATGCCTTCCTTGACTTAGTAGTATTCTGGAAATGCTCCTCCAAAGCATTCCAAATATCAGTTGCACTTTCAAGACCTCGAATATGAGGTAACAAGTAATCATTGACAGCCATATAGATAATGCTCCTAGCTTGAGCATCTTTCTTCATCCAATTTTTCAAATCTGCTAACTCTTCCCTAGTTGGAACACTAGGATCTCTGAACTGTGGCTTCTCTTCTTCTCCTGTGATGTAAGCTATTAAATCTTTGCTCATAAGATGAGCTTCCATCCTCATTGACCATGCAGGATAGTTTTCCCTATCCAATTTCTCTATCTGTAGAGAATCTCCCATCTTGTGTCCACCTGTGTATTGAAATCTTCAAGCTTTATGAATAATATATGTACCTTTGTTTCAAATTAGAGTCCTTTTGTCTTTCTTGATGTCGTATGGTCTCTTCCTCAAGCTTTATCTTCAAGCTTTCACCTTTTAGTTCTTCAGTTGTTGAATTTCTTGAATCTGCAGCAGTCGGGATCCTTCTTTCCTTGATTCTGATGTCTCCTGCTCTGATACCACTGATGAAGAGTGTTAATCTCCAAAAGAACAACCTACTCTTGAATTTAGAACACCTCTATATCAAGAGTAAGTCAAAACCTTCACCAATTTAAGCTATCAATGACCAAATATCAATTTCTTGACTAAACTGTGAAGAAGGAATTTCCTCAAAAAGTCTGCTGCATAGATTTTGTTCATTGACTGACTAAATGTGTAAAGTTTTTTATGAAACTTTGCAGAAGGTGTTGCCTAAAGATTGCCCACCTTCTCCAAGTTAAATTACTTCAAAAGGTTCAGTAGATCTTGAGAAATCTACTTACCAAGTCAGCTATGTCTAAATCTGCACTTCTAAGAAGTCGATTTGGACACCCTTAACTTCTTAACTTTAATTCTCTCAGTATAGAACCCGTTTAAGCAAATGCTTTTAGCCACGAGTAGCTTACCTTCCAACTTAAAGATTAAGTGCTTACTTACACAAAACTTTAACCTGTGGAGTGAGAAATGATCAAATCATTAAGATCGAAACTTGCGCCTGTTTCAGGAACCAGTGAGTACTTTCTCACATGTAAATGTTCCTACACACACTTCTCTTAGCCTGATCACAATTAGACTCTCAAACTCTAGCCATAGATTGATTAACTATGGACTTAGATATCTCCAAAAGGAATTCATAAAAGATCTATCACACAGAGAGAAAACACAGAAACATCGGGCGCAATTTTTCCTTCTATTTCTCAGAAATTTACAACTGAGTGAGGATAGAGAGTTCAACTCACTTCACATATGTCTAATGACATTCTCTACTTCTCAATACACTATTCTCATGATCTCCTATTGTCTCTTCTTGTCTTCTCTTCTTGCCACGACATTTTCCAAAAGTATTTATAGGCAATTATGTACAGACTTATATCAAAGCATAAGTATAAGTAACCTATGTCTTAACTAATGTACATATGTGTACATGTCTTGCACTCTGTAAATGTATCCATCTTCTTTGCTTCAAAACTTGGTCTCATCTCCATTCTTTGTCCTTCAAATCTTCAATTGGTGATTGGTCTACACCAACAACATCCTCGATGGATATTGGTAGCTCAACCTCACCTATGCAAGGGGTTTCTAATCCACCTAATCCTATGAGATAGGCTTCAATACACTTCATTTCATATTCCCAACAAAGAGAGAGTCTAATTGCATTTGTCGCTGCACCAGAGTCGATTAAAGCCTTAAATTGTGTGTGCATGGGGTCATGACCTAGAGTGATGGTAACAAATGGTCTCCTGTCAACAATACTAGGGATAATCCTTCCTCTAATTTGACACGTAGCTACTGGCTATCGTGGAGCATACTCAGGTTGAGGTTCTCTAGCTAGTCCTCTCCTTCTTAGTCACATGCACCTAATGCATTCTAATGCCTCTGCTTGGGCTTCTGCTCTGATTCGTTCCTCCTCTTCCTTTCACTTTTTGGCAAGATTTAGCCATTTAAGCATGTCCTCTATTAAGGGTCCTTTATAGAGCTTAACTCTGCATCCACTGATATGATTATGCATTACTTCACCTTCTAGAGTTGCTAGTTGAATAGCACCGCTAGTTGATATCCTATTGATGATCATGGGTCCATATCCTCGTTTCTCTAACTTATGGGCATGTTGTTTAAAGGTGTAAACTAGCACCAAATCTCCTACTCGTAACCCTTTATCTTTGATATAAGCATCGAAGTAGGCTTTTTGGCTCTTCTTAGTGGCATAAATTCTTGCTTCTTCACGTAGTCTTGTCTCTCCTAATCATTTTAAGTCAAGTATTCTCGAGGAAGCTCAATAGGAAGTCCGTATCTTGTGAAGGCATTCTCGAACAAGAATTTCATAGTGGTGCATGCATCATTTTTCCTTGTGGCTTTGGCTTCTATCCATTTAGTAAGATAGTTAGTGGCAACGATGATATACTCGACGTGGGAGTTCTTTGTAGGGGGGTTAATAGGTTCGACAAAATCTATTCCCCACTTTGAGAATGTGTGCCCTCCCATCATGGGTCGTAGGGGCATCCATTGATCTTCATTAATTGCTATATTCATAGTCACAAGAATTTCTACCCAATCATAGGTTTTGAATTCCTTGTTTGGGAACACGATTGGCACATATGCTAGGTCCTCAATGGTTCTAGAGGTGTGTCCTATTCTTGACGTTCTTGTTGTCGCTTGCTCCTCTTCCTTTGCTACAATTTTGCACATCCAAAGGTGTGTATCCTCATGCATCCATGATGGATCTGCTGTTAAGGAACATACCGATTCCTTCTCATCTTCGTCCCTATGCATAGCATTCCACTGCAAGGGTGGTACATCCCTATGTGAATAGTTTGTGAGGTTCACTTTTGTGGTCACTCTTAGGTGTTGTAAGTACAAAGAGTAGGTTCCCCAATCTTGTACTACTTGTAATTGTCTCATGAAAGGTCTACCTAGAAGCATCTCATATGCTTGATTCTTCCCAAAATCACATATCGCAAATGTGTGATCAAATTCTACTCTACAAGTGGATAGGGTAATGCCTTCCAATAGTCCTAAGAGTCTTTCTATATGCTCGACTACCATCTGTAACTTCATCCTAGTAGGTCTAAGGGCAGGTTTACCCCAACGCTTCCACAAAGAAGTGGTCGCGATAGCTACTCTTGCGCCTGTGTCTAGGATGGCTTTGGTAGTGTAACCTTTGTAAGTAATAGGCAAATAAGCATTACCTTCCTCTCCTTCACTTGCATCTCCCACTTTGTCTGTGGGTATTTTAGGTATCTTTCCTCATACACTTGGTCTAGAGGAAGTTGTAACTATCTCTAGGAACTGATTAGCTACATGTTTCCATAGTTCTGGTTTCATTTTCAATAGCTCTTCCAACATCAAATGGCATTGAACTCTAGTGTTTCTAATGGCCTCTGTGTTCCTAGGAAGAAATGAGTCCTCTCCCCTTACTAGAATAGTGGGGGCTTTCACTTGGATTGATCAGTCTTCCCATGGTCCCGTGAAGTGAGGTAATTCTTGCAAACAGTTAGATTCAAAACTAGTATGCTCACTGAGCCAATTGTCTGCTTGATCTCCATAAATAGATGAGATATCTGTAGGGAACTATTCTCCTGAGTCATCGATCTCCAATATAGGTGGTTGTGATTCTTGTTCCTGCCTACATCTTTCTTCTTGAATCTCTCTTAAGATGGCATGTGAATCCATGTAGTCCATTTGCTAATTTTCTAAGGCTGACCTAGCCCTTTCGAATAGAGTTGTCTTCAAGGGTTCTCCTCGACTAGTTTGTGTGCTAGAGCTGACTTTTGTTGTGCTAGATGCTATTTGTCCTAATCTTTCTAGTAGTCCTTGGAAATGAAGCTCAGGCCTAGCCATAACTCCCCAACTGAGGTATTGTGATGCCTCAAACTTTGCCTGGGCTAACTCTACCATTTTCATGCACAGCTTGGTTCTCTCTATTTCTAAGTCGGCTCTAGGGTAGGTCTTGCTAGATTCTCCTACCTGTGGTCCTTCTTGTATCCTAGCTTGATAAGCTTTGAGTATCATGTCAAGGTTTTCTGGGGTGGGGTCTGCTAGTACTGATCCTGGTTTCGAGGTCATCACCCGTGGTTCAGCCTCCTGTGATGCCATTTCTAAGATTTTAGCTTTGGTTTCTCTTGAGCTTTCCTCTAACTCATTGATCTTTTTGCTCCATTTTCTCTTATGTCTCTTTCATGACTCTTTCCAAGTCCTTGTTTTCTTTCCTGTGGATTCTCCTACCTTGCTGGCTTCAACTATTCTTCCAGAAGTTTCTAGTTGCATTTGCCTTTGTGTCTGGGCTCTAGTTACCGCCTAGATGGGTATGTACTGGGGTATGGAACCTTTGGTGTGTTGCACAATTCCTATCACATTGATGGGGGTCTCTTTCATGGAGGTATTAGCGGGGTTCTTAGGCAATCTCTTATAAAGTGATCCTTTCCACATTCGGGACAAAAGCCTTGAATATTGAAATATTGTGACTGCACTATGGTTGCAGCATGTGGACAATCACATATGAAGTGGTCTCCTTGGTCACGATGGTTAGGTGATGACGGTCAGGTGACGATGATCAAACGATGATGGTCAATCAGCATTACGATTGTCAAACACCATTGCAATGGTGTGTAACCGTCACGATGATGTGACACAATCGCGATGGTGTGAGCCAATCGCCACGACGGTTAGTGATCGTCGTGATGGTCAGATGCAATCCCGATGATGTGTCATCATCATGATGGTCAGCAAATCATGCAATTTCAAAAAACTAGTTGTGGATCTATGCAAGCGCTTACCTAGGCTCCTCCTTCATGCAAAAAGTTCACCCAAATACATACCTTAGTCTGACAGTCTTGATGGTCAACTTCTATGGCAATTTCTAAGAGAAAAATGGAGTTTTTACCTGTGTTTCCTGGAAATATGTGATATCCAGAGGCTGCCCTGCAAGATTAGTGCACAAAAAAACACGAACAAAGACCTGCAAAATCTCCCTCTCACTCTCGCACACACATAAATGAGGGAAACAAAAGAGAAAGAGGGAATATGATTGATTTTTTGTGGTTTTTTGAAGTTTGAGATGATGATGGGGAATGAAACTGGAGGAAAAGTGGAGTAAAAGTGTGTATAAACTAAATACAAACAACAAACCAACAAAGAAATTTTACCTTCCAATGATTTTCTCCAACACACTTACCATCACACGCTCAACCTCGGGTCTTCCCTGGCAACAACGCCAAATTTGGTGTCACTCTAGTACAATGGTGAGTACCAACGTGAGGAGCTCCACCTCATAATTGTTAATACGTGGAGAGGTTAAGCCGATATGAAGATCAAGAGCAAGTGAAGTGCCTGAAGGTGATGGTGAGAAATGTGATTGCATACACACACACACAAGGAAAGTGGTGATGGAGATCAATGGAAAGTAAGGAAAGAACTCATACTCATTGTTGGAACTGAAGGACTCACTAGGCAAGGAAGCTTACGAAGGGAGTCAGAGAGAAGAGAAAGTACAAGCAAACAGAGCATTCAACGACGATCTGGCAAGTAGGCCAATATTTTTTCAAGACACTAACACATATAAAAGAGGTGGACACACAAAGAGAAGGAGCAAGTAGGGAGCTCCAGGAAATGTATGTCAACATAGTAATAGAAAATCCCTACAAAAATAGTGATTTTCATCACTAAAAACCATTGTAAATACCATTTCACATTTTTGTAGCTCCATTTTGTGCAAGCCAAGGAGTCCTTGAGCTTGAGGAGCTTTAGAAGTACCTACCTGTCAGTTTTCACATTTTTTAGACTTCGTTTGAACCTCCAAATAGGGTAGAGAACCTAATTTTTAACTAGGCCGGACACTAGGTCTGGACAAGGCCAAAACCTAGTCAAAAACTATAAATAGAGCTAGAGAGCTCATTTTTGGGGTTAACTTGTAATTGATTTGAACTTGTAAGAGCTTTTTGAAAGTAATCTAAGAACTCCATTGCTTCTCACTCTTTGTCTTACTGTGTGTGCACGTGTGTGTGTATGTGTGTGCATGTTAGTGTGCTTCGCACTCACGCACTTGTGCCTTCACTTGCTCGAGGTCTTCATACCATCCTCACGTCTTCCCGGATTGACATTAAAGGAGGTGCTACTCATCACTGAGCTACACCAAATTTTGGCACCGTTGCCGGGGATCGAGCTTTGAGGACGAGCGTGTGATGGTAAGACGTAGATTTGAGATGTTGGTGTTGTAGGTAATCTCTTTACTTTTCTTCTTTTTCTCTTTCTTACCTCACCATCATCATCACCATCATCATCATCATCACCATCTCCCACCTCCATCTGCATCATCGTGAAAATTTTCAGTTTTTTATTATATCACCTTCTCCACTTCATTTCCCTCATTCCACTTGTGAGAGAGAGCGAGAGAGCGATATTGTGTGCGTTGTTTTTGCATGTTTCTTGAGATTTCTTGCAGGTACTGGCAGCATCATCATCTCCAGCACTCCGCACAGGTACGAAACGTCACGAAACTGTCTCTGTGTCGCAGACCTCTGTCGATCGCGGTCGACAGAAAAATCGCCCATTTGGTAAAACAAAGTGCACCACCATAATCCACATGATGAGCACATTCTAAATCACTAAAAACAGTTGAAAAATTCCGTGTTTCTCTGTCAATCGCGACCGACACCGTCGATCGCGATCGACAGCCACGATCGATAGACCCTGTCAATTGCGACCGACAGACCTGTCGATCGCGATCGACAGACCCCACGACCGATTGACTGCCACGTAGGACCCTGTCAATTGCGATTGACACCGTCGATCGCGATCGACAGCCACGACTGACACATCTATCAGTCGC
Organism: Ceratopteris richardii; assembly: GCA_020310875.1. NCBI lineage: Eukaryota > Viridiplantae > Streptophyta > Polypodiopsida > Polypodiales > Pteridaceae > Ceratopteris > Ceratopteris richardii. Next base: position 28,916,450 of record CM035415.1, read on the forward strand.
AATTGACACCGTCGATCGCGACCGACTGAATTTCAACGATTGATTGACTTTTTTGCGTAGCCACGTGTCCATCGCGACGGACACAGCCCCAATCGACTGAATTCACGGCGAAAAACCCGGAAAAAGTGTCGATCGCGATTGACAGGACTCACGACCGACTCTGTCGATCGCGATTGACAGGACTCACGACCGACTCTGTCGATCGCGATTGACACTGTCAATCGCGACTGACGTGTCGATCGCGATCGACAGGCCCCGACGGACACCTCTGTCAATCGCGATTGACAGACCCGTCGATCGCGATTGACAGGCTTTTCGGCCAAAAAATTAGGGTTAATATTTCCAAGTCTTTGGGGGAATTTTGGGCATAATTAGAGAGTCATTAGTGATTTGTGAGGTCCCTACACATGTGTTTTTGAGAAAAATCCTATGATCTGTTAGCCTGTTTGAACCCTGTTTTAGCACCAGAACCCTGAACTGGCATAACTTTCTCATACGAAATCCAATTGCTGTGATTCTTGTCTTGTTGGAAAGCTCGTGGGGAGTACAACCAAAACTTCCACTGGTTATGTGAAAATTAATATCAAGATTATTAGATAGGGTATTTTGAAGTGGACCATACCCCGAGGTAGGAAAACTGAGGGATCCTTGGGATTGTTTTCCATAAAGGCCAAGGATAATGTGGTCTGTGAGTCACATGCATGAAAGTGGTCTACTGTGTCATTTGAATCTAAGTCTTGAGCTAATCTTGGGACTGATACAGGTCTATTGAGAGCAATTGAGAGCATCCAAAGCAAGGGCTTTGTGCAAGCTTGAGAATCGGGTTCTCGAGCACTAAAGAACAAGGGATCAGCAAGAAAGGTCGGAATATTCTCAACTCCCTCTGTCAATTCCTAGCTTAGGCTAAGAACGACTAGTGATAGGAGTAGGCCAGGGCGGCTATAGGCATTTATCAAGTTGAAGACTACCTAAATACTCAAGTTCAAGCTAACAACATAATCTTTGTACGGTCGAGAACTTTAAAGGAAAAGAACTTAACGTAGGACGATCAACTTAAGTGCGGAAAATTAAATCAAATATACCTGACGACGTGATATCAGACAAGAGTATAAACACGATAATCAACATAAGAAGGAATCAAGTAAGTGGTACAAAGGAACTCAGCAACGAGGTTGTACTTGGGCAAATTTGGGCTATTCAATTAGGCTTATGAACCTTAGATCAAGACGGCATGTAGTAAGGGATAGACAAAGCCTTAGGTCTTCAGAGGCTAGTGTTAATCATACTGCTAGGTCTTGGGCCCAGCAGCTAAGCCACCACTCGCATTACCCTAGCTCTGAGACTAGTGAATCAGAGATGTCTCAAGGCATGGACCGACCTACGGGAAGTTCAAGAGTGCCATATCTGTATAGGGTGGAAGGCCCCTACAAGACGCAGTTGGAATACATTAGGACCAACCGATTAGGTGCTAGCATCTATGAGGACGGCCTAGGAAGGTCCGTGATCCAGATTAAAAACCCTGACCAATCCATAGGACTAGAGCACCCAGCTGTCAAGTTTGAAAACGGAGTATACCTAGACAAGGAAGGGACAATATATGTAGTCACCAGTCACCCAGATAGGACAGATGAATTTGGGAATGTGATCTCAGAAGCGGATTTAGGTGACTTGGAGCAAGGAAACATGGGTGTAGAACCTAGAACCCCCCGAGGCAAATCTGTTCTCACTAGGATTATCACACTAGAGTGGATTCCTCAGGACAACAAGAGTATAGATCTGCTTCTGAACCGAGAGACTGACGAAGCCTTTTGGAGGTATAAATTTGATCGGCCAATTGATATAGGAACAATCATGATCTATGACTTTAAAGATCCAGATAGCCCAGGCAGAGTGACCTACTTAGATCACGCTTCAGAGAGGATCTTTGTGGTTACAAAACATGACAGGCATGCTTACACTTGGAAGGGTGAATTCGTTTTTCCCCAACCAAGATCGAACGTGTCCTATGGTCACCCTGGAGCTGGAACATCCCAAGCTCAAGGAACTCAAAGAGACAGAAGTAGAGATAGGCCAGAAGTAAGCTTTGCCAACTCAGGGGGCAGAGAACGAATGAGGATGGAAACAAATAGAGTAGAACCTGAGGGTCATAGAGCCCCAAGAAACCGAAGAAATGCCGATAATTTTCCTTTGCCAAGACCAAGAGAGCACACGAGGACCCTGAGACCGACCCAGCTAGTTAAGTCCATGAAGAACTACTTCGATGGCACTGGAGATCCATACGATCATGTGGCTGAGTTTAGGCAAGTCTTGAGAGCTGAACAAGTGGAGGATCTATTCACACAGTACAATGCCTTTGGTCTAACCCTTAGGAACACAGCCCTTACGTGGTTTCAACCATTGAATGAGAGGCAGTTCAGGAGCATAGACCAACTCCTAGAGGCTTTCATCACTGAATTCTCCAAAAGTGGCATAAGGCATAATACTTCCTCATTGATACATAGCTTCAAGCAGACCCCTGAAGAGACTGTGAGACTTGCAGGAAGAAGATTTAGGCAATACTTAGAGAGATGCCCTATCCCTGAGTTACCCACGCCAACTAAACAAGTGGCTTTGTTCTTGGATGGATTGCTAAGTACCAAATTGAGATCATATGTGTACTTGAAGGACCCTAGGACCATAGAAGAGTGTGTACGCATGTGCATTGACATCGAGGATAACCTAGGGGAAGAACTAGAGCTTTCCAAAATCTACAAAGACTCAGATAGTGCCTCTAGTCTCTCTTCCTCCCAATCCACATCAATTGAGGAACTCGCTGAGAAAGTAGCTCAGAAATTAGGTGTCACTAGCAAACAGATCCCAAGATTTGCCCCTGTGAAAAGATGCTATACTTGTGGAGGTGACCATATGGCAAATGTATGTCCCATTATGGCTCAACCCCAAGTAAACCCTAGTAGCCAGTACTGCACCATAGAATGAAGATACACAAATCACACAGCACAAGACTGCCCATACAATAAGCAAGCGGTCAGGCAAACCTACCCTCAGCCATACCCTCAACAAGGCAGATACCAGAGTCAATACCCACCACAACCGTATACTAGGCCTCAGCAAAATTACCAACCGCAATATCAGGCCCAACTGAGACCCCAGCCAGTGCTAGCACAACAACCACCTGCTCCTACTAATGTGATTCCGGTAAAGTATGTAGCTGCAGAAGAAAATTTGAATAGAGCCATAGTCCCAGTGACTCCATTGCTTTCAGAAAGTGACCCGAGTGACCATAGCTTTGATTCTACACATATTGATAGTCCCCAGGCCTACTACATGCAGTCTCCTGAACATGGTGAGTCCTACTATAGTGAAGAGCCAAATGAACCTAGTTGGGAGTCAGATTACACAAACGTCATGTATGCAAACCCCAACTCTAGACCTCAACCTAGGCAAGTAAGACCCCCATTCCCAAGAGGACCATGCTACAGATGTCAGGGAGATCATCTCATTCGTGATTGTCCCTTGCCTCCACCTACACAACCTCAATCAGTGACGATCCAGGGCTTTTGCCAAGAGTGTGGAAAGGAGCATCTCTTACGAGACTGCCCAAAAAACCCTAATAATATGCCAAAATCACTCCCATTAATGTTGTTGGGTTAGTGGTAGATTCCACAGGAAGTGTCACTTCCACTGCACCGATACAAGTGGTCACTAGAGCCCAAGCCTTACAGCAGAACCCAGGTGTAGGCCAGGAAAAGAGCCCAGATGTTAGTGAAACAGAGAGCATGACAAAGAAAAGGACTAGAGCTTGGAGAGATAGTCATGAAAGAATGAAAAGACAATGGGCAAAGAAGATGAGTGAACTCGAGGAAAGCCTCAGAGAAACAAAGGCCAGGATAACTGAACTCACATCTCAAACTCCCTCTCACACTACCCCACCACCACCATTCCCAGCGCCATCCGACCCGCCACCTTCCAACCTGCCTCACCTAATCCCACCACTCCCAAGAGTAGGATCAGTCCTAGTAGATCCCACTCCCGAGGACTTAAACATGATGCTTAAAGCATATCAGGCCAGAATCCAAGAAGGGCCAAATGTAACTGATCATGAAAAGTGTTACCCTAGAGCAGAACTAGAGCTAGAACGAACCAAAATTTGTGTTAAGATGGTGGAATTGGCTCAGACCATGTTTGAAGCCAGTCGCCTCTTTAACATCTCTAGCTCAACTAAGACGCAGTTGCACTTTGAAGGAATGTTAGAAAGAATAGAGAAGCTAATTGCACGATCAGAAAAGGAACCCGCCTCTCAACACAAGGACAAGGCAAGTGAAAGAGTAAGCATTCCTGCCCAGGAGGCCTATGTGCCTAACTCTACGGAGCCAGACACATCCTCTTCTATGAATCGGTTCACACCCAAATTCCTATGAGAGATTCAAGAAGACAAATGGGCTAAAGAAAGTGAAGTCCCTTCTCCTATTGAACTTGTGGATGATGCACACGACCAATTCCCACAAGACATCCCATCCGTTTATGAGGAGCAGGAGAGCACCCAATCTCAGGAAAGATTAGACTTTGAGTCTAACTCTCTACAAGAATTACCCCACTTCACAGGCCCATGGGAAGCTAAGTCCACCTGTATGAGAGCACCCACGGTCATGGTAAGAAACGACGATTCAGTCATACCTAGGAACACGGAGGTAGTGAAGAACACTAAGGTACAGTGCAATCTCACTTTAGAAGAACTACTCAAGGTTAGGCCAGAGCTATGGAAACATGTAGCCAAACAAGTACCAAAGATAGCAAAACCTCGTTCCCAGGTAGGATCCTAGAGAACAGTGCCAGAAATACCATTGGACAAGATAGGAGACATGAGTGAGGGCGAAGAGGGAAACACATATCTTCCTATCACCCATCAAGGATACACCACCAAGGCCATTCTAGACTCAGGCGCAGGTGTTGCAATTGCTACCACTTCCCTATGGAAGCGTTGGGGCAAGCGAACACTCAGGCCCACAAGGATGAAATTGCAAATGGCCGATGGTCACATAGAGAGACCCCTAGGGTTGTTAGAAGGAATAACTCTCACCACATGTGGTGTTGAGTTTGAGCACACTTTCGCCATATGTGACTTTAGCAAGAACCATGCTTATGAGATGATTTTGGGAAGACCATTTATGCGACAGTTGCAAGTGGTATAGGATTGGGGAACCAACTCCTTGTATTTGCAACACTTAGGTGTCACGACCAAAGTGAATCTCAAAGATTACTCTCATAGAGATGTCCCTCCTATCCAATGGAATCCCATCCATAGAGCCAAAGATGATACAGAATCGGTGCATTCCATAGGATCAGGATCCTCATGGATGCATGAAGATACCCATTTGTGGATGTGCAAAGTAGCAGTAGAAGAAGAGAAAAGAGAGAAAGCCAGAGAAATAGGTGCAAACGAAACACATAGACCCATTCAAGACCTAGCCTATGCACCTGTAGTATTTCCTGATGAAGAATTTGAACCCCACGGCTGGGCACAAATCCTAGCAACAATGGACGTAGCCATCAATGAAGAACAATGGACACCTCACTGTGATGAAGAGGGCTATGACATTTCAGTCTTCTCCATAGAGCCAATCATGGGAGAGGCAGTTTTAGAAGAGTGTGAACCTAGCCCTGATGCATTTGAGGATGCAAGTGACTCCGATCTAGAGTCAATCATCATAGACCCACCTTTTGCATCAGATGAAGAATACTTCTATGAAGTAGAATTTCAACCCCAGAGGCATGGAGAGTTTACAAATGATGTAAAACTAGCCACACATGTGACCCCGAAGGAAGAAGGAAAGAAAAGAAAGAAGAGAGAAGTCACACCAGAAGAGGAAGAATCTTTGTTTGAGGTCCCAAAAAATTTTAAGAAGTATGAGATAGATGACAGGAGAGTCATGATCAGAATGCCTAAATGAGAGGCGCAATCGGGGGAGGCCTATGATAACAAAGAAACCACGAAGAAAGTAGTTGTAGCCATCGAAGAAGGAGAAGAAAGATGCACGTACATAGGCCATGACCTGACAGAAGAGGAAGAACAAGAGCTAATAGCCTTGCTAAGAGAATACAGAGATGTATTTTCTTGGAGTTACAAGGATTTGAAAGGAGTGGATCCAGACATATGCTCACACACTATCCCCATGACCTCAGATGCTAGGCCCTCTAAGCAAAAACCATACACATACAATGACAACTATGCGGCCAAGATCAAGGAAGAGATAGATAGATTGGTTGAAGCTGGATTCATCTATGAAATTGAGCATACTGAGTGGGTATCCCCCATTGTAGTGGTGCCCAAGAAAAATGGAAAGCTACGTGTATGCATTAACTTGAAGAAGGTTAATGCAGCCACAATTCGAGATAACTATCCGCTGCCTATCACAGAGCATCTCTTAGAAAGAGTAGAAGGCAAGGAAGTGTACAGCTTCCTTGATGGATTTTCAGGCTACAATCAAGTAGCCATAGCTCCAGAAGATCAACATAAGACAGCTTTTGCCACAGAGTGGGGTATATTTGCCTTTCGTGTAATGCCATTTGGGCTTACCAATGCACCAGCTACCTTCCAGAGGCTGATGTGCCATGTATTTAAAGAGTTCCTGAGGAAGAACTTAGAAGTCTATGTTGATGATCTCTGTGCTCATTCCAACATTAGACAAACACATATACCTGAACTTAGACAAATCTTTGACAAATGTAGAGAATATCAAGTCTGCCTGAACCCAGAAAAGTGTGTTTTCATGGTCAGGCAAGGCAAGATTCTAGGACACATAGTGTCAAAGAATGGCATATCCACTGATGAAGAGAAAGTGAGAGCCATAGCCGAGTTACCTAGGCCAAAGAATGTCAAGGAAGTACAAGCTTTCATGGGGCATTGTGGTTATTACTGACGGTTTATACACATGTATGCCATCATAGCAAAGCCTTTGTATGGACTTTTGACTAACTTTGAGTGGACTGATGAATGTGAAAACTCTTTCAATGAGCTTAAAAGAAGATTGTGTTCAGCACCAATCTTGACCACACCAGATTGGAATAAGCCATTCCATGTCCACGTGGATGCATCCAATTATGCTATTGGGTGTGTACTCGCGCAACCTACCGGTGAAGGTAATATGGATCCTCCAATTGCCTATGCTAGTAGACGATTGAATGCAGCTGAAAGAAATTATACCACTACGGAGAGAGAAGGATTAGGCATGGTATATGCAGTTAAAAAGTTTAGACATTATTTGCTTGCAAATAAGTTTAAATTTTTTACTGACCATCAGGCACTGCTATATCTCGTAAATAAGCCATGCAATACAAGAAGATTAGTAAGATGGTTTCTCTTGCTAATGGAATATGATTTCGAGGTTGTGGTAAGGAAAGGGAAGGCTCACTTGAGAGCAGACCATCTCTCTAGGCTCACATCTGGAGAAGCCCCACAAGGAGTGTCAGATGACCTTCCTGATGCTTACTTGTTTAATTTGGAAGTGGTGCCGCAGTGGGCTAAGCCATTAGTGCCAGTATTGACATACGGGCCTAACCACCCAGTAATAAACACACAGGATAAAGAGGTAGTAAAAGCCCAAAAGTATCACATCATGGCAGGTAGTATGTACAAGCACACAGATCAAGGGATCTTGGCTTGTTGTGTGGCAGACGATGAGTACGCTAAATGGTTGCAATTAGCACATGTAGGTGCATTAGAGCAACACTACTCAAAGCAACGAACCCTACAGACACTAAGGAGACTCGGAGTGCATTGGCCGACTATGGAAGCTGATGTCCAAAAGTTGTGCAAGGAATGCCCAATCTGCTGCACTAAACCACCTGTGGAACATGCCACTCTTTATCAAGTGTCCATAGTGCCAGATTGGAGTGAACCACTAGTATCCTTCCTGAGGACGAAAACATTCCCTCCAGACATGACTCTAGCTAGGAAAAGCAGTTTAGAACAAGAAGCCCTAGATTACTCACTCATTCGTGATAATCTATACAAACGTGGTAAAGATGGTTACCTCAGACTATGTGTCCATGAGAGTGAATATCTCAAGATCTTGGAAACTGCTCACCAAGGTGTAGCAGGAGGACACTTTGGACCAGATCGGGTGATCAAGGCAACACTATTTGCAGGCTTCTGGTGGCCAACCCTTCACATGGATGCACATACCTATGTGAAACGGTGTGATGTTTGTCAAAGAACTCAGTATCCTATACGCAAAGATGAGATGCCATTGAAACCTATGATGGGAGGACGTGCATTCTCTAAGTGGGGAATAGACTTTGTAGGTCCTATTAATCCCCCAGCCAAGGGTTCCCATGCGGAGTATATCATTGTTGCCACTGATTATCTAACCAAATGGGTAGAAGTAAAAGCCACAACAAAGAACGATGCTCAAACAACAGCTAAGTTCTTATTTGAGAATGTGTTCACCAGATATGGGTTACCTATAGAGCTAGTAAGTGATAGAGGCACTCATTTCTTGAATGAAGTGATTGAAAATCTGCTCCAAGAATTCTTGGTAGTTCATAAGAAGTCTGCCCCCTACCACCCACAAGCTAATGGGCAAGCCGAAAGCACAAACAAGATTCTGTGCAATGTACTAACGAAATTAGTGAATAATAAACGCTCTGATTGGGACAAACAGCTACACCATGCTGTTTGGGCATACCGAGTCGCCTACAAAACGGTACTCCAAGCCACCCCCTTTCAGATGGTATCTGGCCAAAATGCAGTGCTACCATTGGAAAGTAGCACAAGAGCATGAATGGACGGGTCATGAACTCTTCTCTAGACTTTTTGACCTTGAACGATTAGGGGAAACAAGACTGAGGGCGGCTGCAGGGATATATGCAGCTAAGAAATGACAGAAGGCATACTTTGATGCCCACGTCAAGGATAAAGGTTTGAAGGCAGGCGACCTAATACTAGTATACATGTTGAAACAACATGCGAGGAAACTAGAGAAGAGAGGCTACAGACCCATGATCATTAATAGAATCTCAACAAGTGGAGCAATGCAACTAGCCACATTAGAAGGCGATGTTCTCCCGAGCTACATAAGCGGATGCAGGGTCAAGTTATATCAGGAACCTCTCACAGAGGAAATGCTAAGTCGACTCAATACTGCTAAGAAACGCAAAGAAGAAGAAAAGCGAATTTGAGAAGAGGCCCAAGCAGAAGCTTTAGAACGCATCCGGAGAATGAAGTTGAGAAGACAGGGTAGAGAGCAACCTAGGACAGATGCATATGCAGATCAAGGATATCATGTGCCTATGTGTGAAGTTTCAGGTATCAGCTCTCATAGGATAATTGACCGACGTCCTTTTATAACCTTAGAAATAGGACAAGGAAAGGGTGCAAGGACTGTAAGAGCCTTGATTGACTCAGGTGCAGCCACTAGTGCTGTTAAATTGTCTTACTATCACGAGTTGAAATTAACTGTCAATCCTATAGAAGCTTATCTCATAGGATTGGGAGGTGTGGAAATCCCTTGCATGGGCGAGGTGGAACTTCCCCTCTACATTCAAGACAAAGTAATGACAGTTAAAGTACTAATGTGTCAAGATGAGGACCTCACTGAGCCTCTTGTCTTGGGTCAGAACTGGATCTATGATCATGCAGTCAACCTAAACCTAAGGAGTGGACTTCTTCAGGTTTAGGTAAATCCTAGTCGAATTACAGTTGAATTGGAAAATGAGGCACTCAAGGAACTAGGTAAGGCATGAACTCCTGGTCCTTCCAGGGGCGCACATGAAGTTGACAATGCTATTCTTGTCCAAAACTGTATGATGCAGAAAGAGGATTGTCTCAACAACGGAGTCAAAGATAAGACGGCACTCCCTTCTGTTCCAAAGGCCAGAGAGATGCAGCAACCAAAGGCAGATCAAATACAGAGGAAGCAGAGCACTACCTACACTGGAGGCCAACAACACGTGCGAAGAAGAATATCTCAGCCGGTGAAACAAGTGTGGATGCGGAAAGGCGAACACCCTGTTGTGACCATGCCAAACCCACGGCCGAAACCTCTTATTAGTAATCAACAACACGATACTAATCAGAAGTCTTTCATAAGTTCTTCTGCAAAAGTAAAGTCTATTTGGGTACCCAAGAAGTCAATGAAGGCCAGCCCACAATCACGACAAATCTGGGTGCCTAAGGCTTGCTTGCGGGCTCAAATAGCTACACCAAGGCCACACCTGGTACAACATGTTTCACTCACTCAAACATCTGAGGCCCAGTCTTACACATCACGCACGGACACATATTCTTCCATGCACAAAAGTAGAATCACTCATCAATGGGCCCCTAAAAAGCCTCATTCTCAAGTAGATGCCCCTATCAAACTCTTCAGAGTCTCCACAAAATCAATATCAAAACCCATCCATTGCATTTGGCAACCTAAAACTTGTAATAAACCCCCGGATCCCAGTTGTAAATCCATGTCCACCTACTAACTACGTCACTCTCACACTACATCATTCCACTTAGTTCTTAGGTCTACCCAATTCCTAACTACACACACAAGCACCGAGCACTTAATAACCCCCTAATCTCTCTCGAACCTCATGTTAATGTTGTAATGGGGACAAAAACGGTTCTATCTTGTCCTTCAATGTTAACACATGTTTCTATATTCTCACATAATCAAGAGGCAAGAAGTAACATGGAAGATACGACAGGAACTAGCTCCCAGGCAGGCACCAGCCCCCAAGTCGTGGACATTGAAAGTCTTCCCGTTGAGGAGGAATTGAAGGAATGCCCAGTGGCATTGAGGGCATTACATGCTATACCGGTTCAGAATCCTCCACAAGGGCACACAATGCCGGTCAGCAAAAACTCACACTGGTTCAGTGATGTGGCAGGACCCCTGGGTGAAGGCACTTACATGTGGGAGGCCGAGATAGAATTCAATGGGCGCTGGGGCAGATATCACTTTTTCACCAGGGAATTTGAGAGACTGTAGAATAATGAAGGACTGAAACCTATATGGAAGAAGGCAGAACTCTACGAGTACTTCAAGTTCCAATTGCCAAAGCCCGATTTTCTAAGGTGCTCTTATCTTATTAGCACCCTCACTCCGAGCAAAGACAAAAAGGGATACAGCTCCTTTGTCCTCCCATCTCTCACAAGGGGCAATGAGCTCAATCGTTTCATATTAACTATCAATTTGGTAAGGGAAGCTCTAGACATGAAAGGTATGCACATTCCTACGGAGAAAGAGACTATGGTCCCCGACAATATGAAGAACAGGAATCTGACGAAGTTAAAGGACATGGTAGCAATGAGCCTACAATCGCCATTCATTTGCGAATGGTCATGCAGCACTTTGCATTTCCCGCTCAAGAGAGGTTCACAATGCCACCTAAGAAGATATGGTTTAGTCTATATTTGGTTGATGCCTTTGATCTAACAATCAATATGCCCCATTGGATTATCGACCAAATCCACTTGGCTCATCAAAGGTGGTATAAGAAACAAAAGTCGGTACTATATGGATGCTGTGCTCTTACCAGGATTGTGTATAGATGTCTCGCGTATGATGTACCAGTGCAAAGGGCACTCATTTGGACCAAGGTACAGGAGTTTCAGCGCAGATTATCCTCCGCAGGGCCACCCTCCAAGAAAATGAGAGGTGCCGTTCAGATGCCCTGTGCACAAGCCCGCGGTGCGACATTGACACCAGAGACAACTCCACGACTTCCAAGGCGGGTACAACCCTTCACTATCAGATTACCAAGACACAGCACTGACAGACCTAATCTGGTGTTCCCACCCGTACCAACCGACCTAGAGTTTCCTCACGGATTCACTTTAGAAGACCTAACTGATGAGGAGGTAGCCAGAATCATCGAGGCTGTTAATGCAGAAGTCGAGGCAGAACAAGCTAGTGGACAACAAACTGCTGCAGACCAACCCCATCCCAGACAACCAGATGTCGTCGATGTGGGAGGTGAAGAAGAAGAAGAACAAGATGAGGAACATGATGGAAAATCCGAGGAAGAAGAGCAGGAATATGATCAGGAAGCTCTGCAGGTACTGGAAGGTGTCCCAGCTTATACAAAGGCATTGAAAAAGCTCTATGATACCATGAACAGAGTTCAAGAGCAACATAGATTGTCCCTAGCAGCAGGCAAGGCCCTCATGAATCAGATCCTTGAGGAGGAAGGCGTAGACGAGCAATACCGTGCCACCCTTGACATGATATCTAAGGCATTAGGCGTACCTGAGATTGTGCATACCACCCTTGCACAAGCACGAAGAACGGAGCGAAGATACGGCAGACGTCCCCCTCGATCAGGAAAGCAGATGAATGTACTAGTATCAGAACCACAAGGCACATCTACAACCATGGGCACCGCACACACTGTCCACGATACTAAGGACACCCATGTATCAAGTACACCTCCGTCACCCCCTTTGCCACCCCTGCCTCCAACTCCACCACATTCACCTCCCACAACCAGTGTCACCACTACTGTCACCGCCTCCGAGTCCACTACCCATACCGAAGCACAGACCGTCACACAACCCACACACCTTATCTCCACTTCTTTTGTCTATACGGCCACTGAAACAGTAGTTCTAACCGCTGCCACAGAAAATCTCAACCCCCCGATCACACTTCCGGGCAGTTCATATTCACAATTGCACTCACCACTGTACACTTTCACCACCATCACCGCACCCACAATTCCAATATTCACAATCACTCCCACTACTGCATCCACTGTTGAATTTATGGACATCTCACCCACCTCCGCACCTCTCCCTCCCCCCATACACCCACCATCTCCCATTCCCCCACCTCCCACTTCACCATTTTCCAGCACCGCATCCACACTTCCATTCCCCTTCCCCTTTCCCTTCCCTTCTGCATTCAACACCCTTCCCGCATCCACCCCTATTAATAATGTATTTAATAATATGTATCAGTGTATGTCGCAACTACAACAGCACTACCAGCATCTTGATAACCAACATACGCAACTCTTTCGAAGTCATGAGGAACTTCAACTACGCTTCATTGATCTCGAAAGGGAAAAGCGGCTACTACAACAACAGCATGCCACTTTACAGGAACAACATGAACAGTTAGTAGCCAATCCACCCCAGTCAGATGCAGAAGAAAGGCAACATATGGATGAATTGCTACACTCCCAGATAACGGAGAATCTCAAGCTCAGATGCAATCTGGCCCTCCTACGAAAACACATGTCTAGAGCACTCGAAGAGAATAAACGGCTGCATAAACAGAATGAAGAAAACTTGGAAGCAGCAATGGAGGGTTCCCCGCAGGAAATCAACCCAGAGAAATTCAAGGCCATTCCCTCAGAGAATATGCAGATTGTGTTAGAAACCCATGCAGATCTCCTGGAAGCCCATGCAGCATTGGAACGAGAAAGAGATGACCTATTAAAGCAGCTGGCAACCCAGCATGAGTCACCAAGCAAAGTCACAACCGCAGTTGACACGTCTGAAGAAGTCGAAAAACTCAAAGCAGAACTAGAAGAATTACAAAGTAAAGTCATGCAATACGAGCGTCAACCTTCGCCTCTTGTAGAGCCTGAGCCTGAAGACTTAGTGCCAATTGAAATCGAGGAAACCTTCGAAGATCCATACGTTCCCATGCCTGCACCAGGGGGCAAGCAAACAGAAGAGGGCATGGACACCATCGAGATAGAGGCTTCTGAATGGATGCAGAGGTTAGAGAAAGTGGCCACAACCCATGATGACAGAGTGGCAGTTCAGATAGCGTCAATGTCACGATTGGAGGAGGTAGTTATAAAATCGGATTACTTTAGAAACCTCTCCCATCATCGGTGGATCGGCACATCCGACGATTTGTATGTTCCTTTTTGTGTCTTAATGGTAGATTACAATGCCGAAATCAAGCACCACACCTCAAAAGAACCAACCTCGGCTACACAGTTTGCACCGAACGACATCCCAGCAAGTGCCAAGAACGGAAATATACATCAACCGATGTGGAGGATTCGTCTACTGGAAACCTACTCAGAGATGGTAAGAACATGGAATAACATGCCTTTGTACATCAAATACAACCCATGCTACTGCCCTGTATTTCGAAGAAGGTCATGGCCGGAATACACAAAAACTGTGCTGACAACCAAAGGATGCGAGAAATGGCTCAATTATGTCTACTTAGCACCACCCAAAGGCCAACCTACCATAGGATATATGATCTCGACGATTCGGCATTGGGGGGTCAGGTTTAAAAATGTACCAGATGTCATGGCCCAAATGTGCCTTAAAATTTTTGAACTCATGTTGGTCACCTTCAGGACTTTCAAGAATGTTAAGGAACCTCATCTGTCCGCTCTTGGATTTAATGAAGGTAATCAGGACCTCCTCTACGACATGAGTGCAACACCATCTATTAATGTTGTATATGCATGGCACGCGCGTATCAAGTATCTACCAGCCTGCTTCAAACAGACGTTTGAAGAAATGTTCGTCACGGGATTCTGGGAATATCACTCAGAGATATTCATCCCCAGACCATCACATTTATTGCAGTTGTTTGTAGTGGAACAAGCTCTCCATTCAGAAAAGTTACGTATACCACATCCAGAGGTTCCCAGGCCGGTAGATTGGGATGCTTTACTCACGGACTTGGCCAAAGGGTTGCGGATTGCAGAACATCACTTAGCACAAGACGTTGTTGAGTACTACATCCAACGACCCACCCAACAAGGGTCTGTCAGCGATGACAGACGCGAGAGAGGGGGGGGTGTTGGAACTGAAGGACTCACTAGGCAAGGAAGCTTACAAAGGGAGTCAGAGAGAAGAGAAAGTACAAGCAGACAGAGCAGTCAACGACGATCTGGCAAGTAGGCCAATATTTTTTCAAGACACTAACACATATAAAAGAGGTGGACACACAAGGAGAAGGAGCAAGTAGGGAGCTCCAGGAAATGTATGTCAACATAGTAATAGAAAATCCCTACAAAAATAGTGATTTTCATCACTAAAAACCATTGTAAATACCATTTCACATTTTTGTAGCTCCATTTTGTGCAAGCCAAGGAGTCCTTGAGCTTGAGGAGCTTTAGAAGTACCTACCTGTCAGTTTTCACATTTTTTAGACTTCGTTTGAACCTCCAAATAGGGTAGAGAACCTAATTTTTAACTAGGTCGGACACTGGGTCTGGACAAGGCCAAAACCTAGTCAAAAACTATAAATAGAGCTAGAGAGCTCATTTTTGGGGTTAACTTGTAATTGATTTGAACTTGTAAGAGCTTTTTGAAAGTAATCTAAGAACTCCATTGCTTCTCACTCTTTGTCTTACTGTGTGTGCGCGTGTGTGTGTATGTGTGTGCATGTTAGTGTGCTTCGCACTCACGCACTTGTGCCTTCACTTGCTCGAGGTCTTCATACCATCCTCACGTCTTCCCGGATTGACATTAAAGGAGGTGCTACTCATCACTGAGCTACACTCATATTCATCATCAACTAATTACAATAGCTCTTCTAGTTACTAGCTCATAAGTTCAACAACAGCCTCAAAATGAGCTCTCTAGCTCTATTTATAGTTTTTGTCTAGTTTTGACTAGTTTCACATCTAGTGATCGGCATAGTTAAAAAATAGGTTCTACATCTAATTTGAGGTACCTAACGGCTTCCAAAAATTACGAAAATTGGTATGCGCTTTCTACTTAGACTCTTCAAGCTTGAGGACTCCTCAGCTTGTATAAAATGGAGTCGCACATGCAATAATAGGATGTATGTGCATATATTACATTGTTCTAGTGATAAAAATCATTGTTGAGATAATGAAGTAATCTATGAGTAATTGATGTGCTTCCTCTACACCTGTGACGAGATCCTGTGCTTGATCCTTTTCCTTGAACACTTACACTTAGACATTCTTTATCATTCTTTATTTTTCTCCCATAGTCACTTTGGCCATGTTGGCCTTTAGTGGGAGATTGTTACCCTTATTGTCCATGTGAAAGGCCAAATGGCCACTGGACACTTTTGTATATGTCCTCTAATAAAACATATACTGGCCTGGTTAGCCATAGATAGGAAGTTTGATTGTATTTGTACAACCTAAGAAATCTTTGGTCATGGAATGTGTATTGTGTGTTTTTTGTGTATTCTTCAACCCTATGCGGAGTACTGTGTGCGATGCCGGATTTCAGGTTTCTACAATAAGGATATCATTGCAGAGCTCTCGAGAAGGAGATTTTAGCATGGTGCATCACCATCAAAATACTTCACTATCTAAAACTATGGATGTGGATAACCCTGCAATATGAAGAAATGCTAAAAAAATAGCTATATTATCAATTAAGCTTCTATTGTCTCCTACATGGGTACAAAATGAGCCTCTTACTCAATTTATCCACCACTAGTAGGATAACATCACAATTTTCTTGAACCCATTGGTCGAAGTTATTTGCCCTAGATATTATATCTCTAGCAAAAACAATTATCTTATCTAGGTTAACATACAATTAACTTATCTTTATATTAAATCATAGAAAATCCACAACAAATTTATCATTAACACCATGAAAGTAGTAAGAATGTTTGTAACACCAAAAGGCGTGATGAAATATTCATAACGTCATAATCAAGTTTGGAATGTTGTCTTATGCACGTCTTGATCTCTTACTCTAATCTGGTGGTATCTAAATTTATTTTGCTGAATATGGTTGCTCCATCTATATCATCTAAGAGCTTATCAATATGGTTCATGTGATATTTATGTTTGATTGCAATCTTATTGAGTGTGTGACAATCAACACACATCCTATAAGATCTATGCTTCTTCTTTATGAATAGTATTGGCACTCTAATGGGCGAATAACTAGATCGGATGAATCCATTTTCTATGTACTCATCCATGAACTTATGGCTTTCATTCTCTTCTGAGAGATTCATGCAAAATGGTGTATCATAAAATGATAAGGGTCATTTGAAAACATTTCCATCATGGATGCCATCTTCATTCTTATCACAATCACCATTGTTGATTACATATTATTTGATGAGATTAAGAATGAAACATGACATGAAAGTATATTTTGGATTGTTTAATACTTAGAATAGCATTTAAATATTCGGTATTTTTCATCATTATTTTTTATTCTAGCTTTGGAACTATGTTCTTTTCATGAACATTGAAATATGTGTTTTTCTCATTCAACATGAAAGTCAAAACCAAATCCAATGGCTACTAGTTCAAAGCAGAGGCCTTCTAACATTGAATGAAAATGTGCATTCAATTAGCATGAAGGTTTTCCATTGGTAACTTGCCAATTCTTTGCAATATCACTTACACACAAATTATAGTGAGCCATTCTTAAAAGGTTGCGACAAATGGCAGTGATCTAGAGAAGACAAGTTTTGAATTCATGTTTATCATTTTTGGAAGTGTTAAATCTTCTCTAGAGATCCCCAAACACTTGATTTACGTCACAAAAATCCATCAATAGCTTGATATTTCCTAAAAAATATCCAATTTGTCAAAATGTTTGAATTGACTTATTTTTCCTATCATGCAAAAAGTTGAGTTTTTAGAAATTCCCATTCTTTTCTTGATTTAATAACCCATATGAAGTTAGAAAATGTTAAAGATTATATTTTTCTCTAAAAATACATGATGTGGGCTATCGAATCTAAGTGAATATGCCATCAAAGCCTCAAGGATGTCTTCAAGAAAAATCAAGCAATTTGGTGTAAAAGTAGGACACTTAAGTGTCCCAAGATACTCAAGTGTCCTAGTACAGAACTAGTGTTAAGAGTAGCAAAGTCAATGATTTTTTGTTTCCTAGCATGTGCTAGCATGCCATCAGTGCATACCCTTATTCTCAAAATTTATGTAATTAATTACCTTGATTGTAAATAGCATAATATTCAAAGAGAGAGAGATATATATATATTTATTCCTCAAACACTAGAGATAACTCAACCTTATATAGTAAACTGTTGTAAGATTTTATGACTATTGTAATCCAATTTTAGTAATAAAAGCTTTGTTGTTTTTGGTGCCAATGTTGTATCGTTTTTATCTCATCGTGTATCTGTTTATGAGTTATATCTATATTGTTAATGAAGCATATTGTTTATATACAGATTTTTGTATTTAGAAGTCTAGTATTTGTAGTGTTGGGAATAAAAACATCTCATGTTGTTATTCTTCACCAAAAATTCTCATTCCCCAAACTCTAGTTTGCATCGATGGGTATAATTACAACAAACATTTGGCAACCACAATGGGATGGAGTGTCATTGTTTGGACTAGACTATAGAAGGAACTTTTTGGGTAATCCATGCGATGGAGATAGACCAACCATGCCGACTTGTTCATGGATTTCAAGATTGAAATAGAAGCAAGAGGAGTTATTCATTGTAGATCAGTCTACTTTAGAAATTTTAGAAATTTATGATAGTCACATTCCATGCAACATTTGAGGTTGCGAAGTTAGAATCAGAAGGTGCAAAAGGAAAGCAAGCAAGTGGAGAATAAAAGAGGGTGAAGAGCAAGAAATATTTGGATTCTACAATGGCATCAAGACCACCAGATTTTGTGTGGGTGGAATAGTTGCAAGGTAAGCCAATAGTGCACAAAGAAGGATCTATACTAGCATTTGGGATGGAGAATCATCCAAAACTAAAGTTGGAGGATTTTTTTCCCTTAATACCTATAGAGAAGGAGTGGTAGTGTTGACAAAATCTTATGCAGATGGTGGCTCATGATGATACAGTCAATGGAATGAAATTTAACCATTTTCGTGGTAAAGTGGATGGTAACTTGTATTTCCATGTTTGGTTCTTTGATACACAGTATGATTTATTGGAAGGTGAGTAGGATGATGCCCAAAAATGTCAAGTGTTTTAAGATACACATGAGAGGTGAAGGGATTAGATGGTTTACTTAGTTTGATTTGAGCCATTTTGTGATATATGATGCACTACAAAAAACCCTTTTGAGAAGATTTTGTACGGCGAAGATGAGGAGACAACTATTTATTACATTGCATTACATGGTTCAACAACCTACACATATAGTTGTGGACTATGCTTTGATGTTTTAGAGTAAATTGAGGCAAATTCCACGTTCAAAATAGCCTTCGAACAATGTGGTGCAAGGGTAGTTCATGGATGGCCTCAATCCTATGCTAAAAGAGAAAAATTACCTTTATGCTATTTTGTTACCTTCATTGATGATGCTACTCGCCATACATGGGTGTATCCTATGAAAGCAAAGAATGAGGTATTTTCTTGTTTCAAAGCATTTTTAGCTATGGCTGAAAATTTTTCTTCACAAAAGCTTTTGACTCTACGCACGGATCGTGGTGGTGAGTACATGTCACATGAGTTTAATGCTTTCCTTCGTGAAAGAGGTATTTCACACCAATGTACGGTGCCATATACACCTCAACAAAATGGTGTTGCCGAGCGTAAAAATAGAACTTTACTTGAAATGGCATGATGTATGGTTAAAGGAAAGCATCTTCCTCATAAGTTTTGGATGGAAGCGGTCATGTGTGCAAATTATGTGTTGAATCGCTGCCCTATAAAAGCATTGAGAGTCATCACTCCTTATGAGGCTTGGAATGGTCATAAGCCTATGGTTAGTCATATGCGTGTGTTTGGTTGTTTGGCATATGCTCTTGTGCCATCACAACAACATCACAAACTTGATGACAAGGCAAAGAAATATATATTTGTTGGTTATAGTGCTGAAAGTAAGGGATATCGGTTGTACCATCCATTGACGAACACAATTATTGTGAGTCGAGATGTGGTATTTGCTGAAAATTCAGTTTTCCCTCTACTTGAATGCAAAAAACTACCAACAGTTAGCTCACAAGATGTGTTCGATACACTCATGCCTTGTTCCAAAATGGTGTGCTTGACTATGGCCATGTAGACCAGCCAACTGAGGTTCAAAGGGCTGAAAAATTCCAGCCAAATAGAGCTGAAAATGCAGAGAATTTCCAGCCAAACATGGCTGAAAAAATTCAGCCAAAAATTGTCAAAACTGTTGGAAATTTCCAGCCACATGGCTGAACATTTGCGTCAAAATATGGCTGAAACTGAGCATGAAATTCAGCCCACGCATGATGTACATATTGAAGATGTATTACATAATGAACGCATGTCTATCAAGAGTGCACAATCTATGACAAAGTGGCTGAAACAAACTTTGCAGGACAGCAAATTGAGTGCACCTTTACTTGGTAGACCAAGATCAAGCTCTCACCATGCATCAAGTAATTTTGTGGATTATTCTCTTATTGCTACAACATGTAATGAAGAGCCACTTTCTTTTGAAGATGCATGTGACGATCCACAATGGATGAGTGCGATGCAATCAGAAATGGATTCCATACATAGGAATGGTACTTGGGAGTTATGTGAATTGCCAAAAGGAAAGAATGCCATTGGTACAAAGTGGGTTTACAAGATTAAGAGAAACTCTGATGGTAGCATTGATCGCTACAAAGCTAGATTGGTTGCCAAAGGATATGCACAACAATATGGCATTGACTATGAGGAAACTTTTGCACCTACTTCACGCATGACTACCATTCGTACCGTGGTTGCATTGGCTGCCCATCGAGGTTGGAAAGTGCATCAATTGGACATAAAAACAGCCTTCTTGAATGGAGATTTGCAAGAAGAGGTCTATGTGAAGCAACCTCCTGGATTTGCTATGAAAGGGAAAGAGCATATGGTTTGTCGCTTGCATAAAGCCTTGTATGGTCTCAAGCAAGCTCCACATGCATGGTATGACAAAATACATAAGCACTTGATTGCTCTTGGCTTCAGATGTATTCCGATTGAAAGCACACTCTATGTACGCAAAAATGGGGCTGATCTTATAGTGCTTGTTCTTTATGTTGATGACATACTCTTGACTGGGTCATGTGATGCAAAACTTGACATTCTTATGGCTGATTTGCAGCATACTTTTGATGTCACTTATCTTGGTCTTTTGGCTACTATCTTGGCATCCAGTTTGTATCCGTTGAGGGGGGGATTGTTATGCATCAAGCAAAGTATGTTGAAAAACTACTTCAGCGTCTTGACTTTGAGGATTGCGAGCCAGTTTCCACACCAGTTGAGACAGGATTTAGATTCTCAGTTGAGGATTCCAGTGATGCATTTGACACTTCTCTTTATCAGCAGGCTGTGGGATGTCTTATATATGCATGCAACACAAGGCCGGATATACAGTATGCAGTTTCCCAGTTGAGTCGATTCATGCATAGCCCTTGCACTAAGCATTGGCAAGCGGTGAAACGTGTGTTTAGATATCTTCGAGGCACTTTGAGCTTAGGTCTCTTTTATGGCAGAGATGTTCAGCCATGCTTGCATGCTTTTACAGATAGTGATTGGGCTGGTTGTTATGATACTCGTGTGTCCACTAGTGGTAATTGCTTTTTCCTTGGAGACTCATGCATATCTTGGTTGAGTAAGAAGCAACCTACAGTGGCGACATCGAGTTGTGAAGCTGAGTACAGGGCAGTTTTCATAGCTACAGTGGAGTGTATATGGTTGAGACGCCTATTGATGGATCTTTGCATGGAGATTGATGTTGCTACGCATATTCTCATAGATAGTCAGAGTGCTTTGGCTATTGCACAAAACCCAGTGTTTCATGCACGGAACAAACATATTGAGGTGCATTATCACTATGTGAGAGAGCGCCTTCATGCAGGAGATATTGATTTGGTATATGTGCCTACACAATATAATGTGGCAGACATATTCACCAAAGCTCTTCCACGGGAAAAGTTTGAAGCTTTTCGCAAAGCTTTAGGCTTATTACCTTGTGGGGGCTGATCTGTCACTCCCTGTATGTGTTCACATCATTCGCTCCAGGGGGTTTGTTACACTTATGTGTTCCTCGAGTAGCTTTGATGTGAACCTTTTCCCTATACATGGGCACTTTTTACTCTAGTGCTGGCTAGAGGTTTTTTCCCCATGTTACCACATACTTGATACTCTCCTATGTGATGGTACTTTGTACTTAGGGATATTATTCAGGTCTTACTTCAGTTCAATTCATTTATGAATAGAGAGAGTTATTCCAGCCATCGTCTTCTTCGTGTGTCTTGCTGCGTTTGTGCTCCTTGTGTGTGCTTCTTGTGTGTCTCTCGCACTTCTACACACACCCAACAGAATGATGTATCATAGCCATACCTTTCAGGATTCTTCTTCTCTCTAGTTGACCTTTCGATTGTTTATTGAGAGGATTCTTCTATGTCCAACTCTTGCACTTTTGCTTTGCCTTTAGAGTCCAATCATTAATTTCTCTCATGGGAGTCTTCGTATTATCTTCAAATTCACTTGATGCTTCAATTGTGTGATCATTATTTCTTGATAGATTTGGAAAGTCCTCCTCTAGGTCATAAGGTAGCTTCATTCTCCTACAAACATCTTCAAACCATGTTTGTTTCATCAAACACAACATCTCTACTTACAATGAATCCTTTTTGCTTGGATTTTACAATCTATAACCTTTTTTATTAAGTTCATAGATAATGAATATGCATTTCTCTACTGTAGGGTCCAGTTTACCTCTAATCTATGAAGGTATGTGTGCATATGCAATGCACCCAAAGATCGTGCAATGATCTGAGCTAGGTCTTCTTCCATTCCATGCCTCATATGGAGTCATTCCATCGAGAGCCTTTGATGGAAGTCTATTCACCAAACAAGTGGTTTTTGATACAACGTCTGCCCACAAGTAGTTGGGAAGTTTCTTCTCATTGAGCATGGACCTTGGAGCCTCCACAATTGTCCTATTTCTTCTCTATGCCACTCCATTTTGCTCAAGCGTGTATCTGGTGGTGATTTCCCTTTAGATTCTTGCCTCTTAGAGATAAGGATCAAACTCATGGGAGAAATATTCTCCCCCTCCATATGACCTTAGTCTTTTAAGGGTTTTACCTATTTGGTTATCCACAAGAGCTAAGTACTTTTCAAGGCATGAAGATACTTCATCCTTATGCTTCATGAGATACAAGATAGTCGATCTGCAACAATCATCTATGAATGACACATAGTACCTTGATCTAGAGATTTAAGGTTCCTTGCTCGGACCCCAAACATCTATGTGGACCAACTCGAATAGATCTCCATGTATGTAGCCTTTTTTGGTGAAGGGTTGTCTGCGTGACTTATCAAATTGACAAGCACTATATTTATTGTGTTCTTTTGATATGTTAGGTAGTCCAAGTACACTATGATCTCTACTAATTTGTAAGAGGGCTCTTTCTCCAATGTGAAGCTAGCCTCTTGTGCCAAGCCTCTAACTTTGATAGGGCTTGGATGCCATAATTGAACAAGGCAATGTTCTTGATTTTGTGGAACTCAAAAGTGAACAAGCTACTTAAGTTCTCTCCTTTTGCTATCTTCTTAAATCCATGATATGGGTCTTCAACATATGCTATCAGGGGAGCACTAGATTGTGCCCTCTAAATATACTAGACAAGATTTCAGAATTATAATTTTGATTACAACATCAACCATGAAGGGAAATAACACAAGATATATAACGGATACAAGAGTCCCAAAACTCGGGACTGATATGTATGAATAACTCAATGAGATTCGAAACAAGACCTTCCAGTGTCACAATTAGGCCAAAAGATAGTCGAACTTAGGGTTTTGACACATTCTAAACATGATGCAAGCATTAATTTTTCTAGATTCTGAATCAATCACGAGATATAGAAATTCACATAGAATCTAAAGTTCAGGATGGTTTCTTTTGTGTCCCAAACATCACCTCCCCCTCAAGTGACAAGTTCCACAAGGAGTGGTTATGTGACTATGAGATCTTTTAGAAATAGAATCTCCATAGTTCTTGATCTTTGTAGAGTTCTTGACATGTGGTACTCGAACACGATGATGTTGGATATCCATGACGAAACTGGAAAGGTTTTGTAGTATATCTAGGTAGAGAATCAATTGCTTCATTCTCATAATGGGATGTATTTTTCTTTTTACTATGATGATGATTACTTTGATATGGGATGTTGATTGTGGAATTCATAATCCCAACTTGTTTCTTCTTCTTAGGGAATTTAAATACCAAATGATCATGGTCTCTACAATATAAGCATAATCCATTGTCTTTTCAACGTTTTCTTTGCTTTGGTGTAAGTCACTTGACCCTGATGTTATCCAAATGCATGGGTTATGGTTGAGATTCTTCCAACACATGTTGTTGAGGAACTGATGTAAACTTGTATTCTCGATCTCTAATAGAATTTTTCTTCTCTTTCTTTCTCTTGAACGACCTATTATCACACTCAATTCTTGATTCATGAATTCATTCAAAGTATTTACCTTAGGCATGGTTAATATGAGTTCCTTGACATCATCACATATGTTATTCACATCAATGGTTGCACTTCGTATGTCCTCAAAGATTGATGATTGAGGAACTTGGGCAAGATCATCTTCATTCTTCAACACATCTTCATCTTGAACTTGGTTGTCCTTGAATACTTGATTCTCACATTGAACTGCTTGTTGTATAGACTCATCTACAGCATTTACCTCATATGTAGAGGGTAAAAAATCCTTTATTTAATCTCTAAGACCACTTTGAAATTTATTAACTAGATAGTCTTCTTGATATGAGGATCCTTGAAATATTTTTGAAGTGTGATGCAAATTCAGCAATTGAGCAATCACCTTGCCATTGTAAGAAAATAACAACATAATGGAATAGACCAGTAGACAAAGTTGAGAGAAAAATGAATACAAGATACATGAAAACTAAGAGATAGAGAACTCAAATTCTCATATTGTCAAGTGTAATACAATTACAATGATAGTGTTGTCCACCCGTGTGCTCCCAATGTCGAGCTTAGATGGTGATCTAGACAGAATCTAGATGAAGGGCTTACTAGTGTGCAATGCTATATAAAACTCAACGTGGGTCATGTTTATATAGATTTTACAAGGGGAATCGGTATAGATAAATGCAATCCGGAGATACACAATAGTCGGCAAAATATACAATTTGACAATATCTCCACGACCAAAAGTCCTATCATCTTGGCCCTATGGGCCAGGGGGATAGGCCCCCTGGACCCCAAAGAAGGGGGCAAGCCCCCCTCTACACTCCCCCCATCAAGGTTCTATGGGGAAACTGCATGATACTATAGGGCCTTTATTTTCACCTTGAATGGCAACCCAATGGCTTGGAAGTTTATGCCCTACCTAATCTAATGGTTAGGCTCACAAAGATCATCTATAACCATCAACAGTCACACATAGACCTCATCTAACTTAGAAGTTAGGGTTCCACAACTATTTACGCTCTCACAATGGTTTCTCCTCATAATGGGGGCCTTACAAATTAGAGCACCATGGATCATTTGTGGTCACTTAAGGGTGGAGTATTGAGCATATCTAACAGTTTTAACCTTCTTTCAAAATCTTGGAGTTTTTTATATATATCATTCAAAGTAAATCCAATATTTTTTAGTGTGGATATGGAGTCCATCATTCTTGACACTAACTTGATGTGGAACATCTTGCCAAAATGTCAAGGGAGCACTAGATTGTGCCCTTTGAATAGACTAGATTTTTTATTACAAGATCACCCATGTAGGGAAATAGTACAAGATATATAATTGATACAAGAAGTCTCACAACCCGAGACTGATAAGTATGAACAACTTGATGAGAGATGATACATGAGATCCCACAACATGGGATCGTAGGTAGGAAGCAAGATATCTAGATTACAAGGACTCCCTTCAAGGAGATGAACTAGATACAAGGAGTAACTGGAAAGAATCTCATACTATGAGATTACAAGAGACAAGACATTATGTCTAGGATACAAATCTAGATAAGACTAGAACAAAGGACAAGACTAGAACTCAAACTCGAACTTGGAGAGTACTTACTTGGTGATCACGGCTCCTTGAGCTCCCAAGAATGTCATTGGCAAGACTGAATATATATGTGGCCAACACCTCCTTATATAGGTTTTCAAGGGCAGTTCATCAATGGTGGTTACAAATTGATGATGCCATCGATGATGTCATCAATTTGAAACAAGACCTTTGAGTGTCAAATCAAGCAAATATACAATCGATTTTAGGGTTTTGGCACATTTTGAAAGCAATGGAAGCATTAGTTTCTCCAAATATTGAATCAATCATGAGATATAGAAATTCACATAAAATATAAGGTTCATGATGGTGTCCTTTGTGTGTATGACATATGCTACATGCTTAGTAAATCTTATGTGCAACCCTTTCTCAACAATCTGACCTACACTAATAAGGTTCTTGGTGATGGTAGACACATAAAGAACTCTACTTAGTAAGTTCATGTTACCATTTGAAGTCTTCACATTACCTATCTTCTCAACTAGATGTCTTGTGCCAACTCTTGTTTGGACTTCATATCTATTCTTTGGGTCTTCCAAGTCTAAGAATAGAGCCACATTTCTTGCCACATGATTTGAGCATCTTGAGTCTATATAAAACACATGCTCGTCAGACTTACCATCCTTCATAGTCATATTCATGAGAAGAACTAAATCTTCTTGAGCTTGATCATTTGTATAGTTGTTGTAGTCTCTCCTTCCTTTGTATCCATCTTGGTAGTTTTTGTATGATTTTTTGTTGGATCCATAAGAATTTTTGAACCTACATCTTGAACTTCCGTAGCATCCTCTGTTGTATCCTCTTCCTATTTGATTCCTTGTGTTTCTCAAACAATTCTCCATAATGTGATTTATTAGACCACATACAACACAAGGTGATGAGCTTTGAGCTCTCTCGCTTCTTTTTCTACCTCCTCTGCCTCTTCCTCTTGAGCCTCTACCTCAACTTGCAAGGTTGGGTTGAGAGGTGCTTCCTTCATCATCAGATTTCTTACCTTTGTCTTTAATATCCTTGTGTTTATTCTTATCTATATAGAGAGAAAAGGATTTATTACCTTTTTAGTTTTCACCATTCTTCATTAAATTTGCTTCTTGTGGGAACAGTTGCCCCATGAGTGTGTTGAAGTTAGGCACTTGCATGTCCATGTAGAGGTCCGTAGTTGTTGTGAAGGCTTCCCATTTTTTGATCAGCTTTGATTCCATTGATGACTTGCCTTCAAATTTTGCTCTTCATCAATGAAATCTCCAATGCTTCCAAGTAAACCAAGGAAGAGGGATATCAAATGCCATTATTTTGATAAGAAAAGGAAACATGAAGAAAGACAACATTAAAGAATGATAAAGTGAAAGGGCAAAATGTTGATTGGCATGTTAAAGAGCTACTTGCACCATCTACTTCGATTGTGAAGATTCAAGAAATCAATGCTATTTTTTATGATGCTGATGTGTTGAAACTTGAGAGTACTATGCCTATTGAGGCTTTTATGGATGATTCTCTTTCCCACACATGGTAGCTATATTTTGATGCTTCTTTCCATGTGACACATCATAGAGAATGGTTCTCTACTTATGCAGCAAAGTCCCTTGGTACTGTGAGACATGGTGACTCTTACCAATGTGACATCGTCAAGATTGGAGACGTGGTTGTACAGTTCATTGATGGTTCAAAATTTGCTATGCATAATGTATGCCATCTACCTCAATTATCATGTAGTTTGATGTCGATTGTTGAGCTTGATGACCTTGGTTACAAGGTGGTCTTGTATGCTCATTCCCCTTGCATATCAAAGGGCAATATGGTTATTGCAAAAGGAAGCAAAGTTGCCTCAATTTATCCTTTATTTGTATCAAAGAAAGAACACTTGTTAGCTATTACTAAAAAACCTATGGCTTGTATTTGGCATGGCAGTTTGGGCAATATATCATGTAGTGGAATGGAAAATATTTCTTGTTGTGACTACTTACATGTGTTATCTTTCTCTAATTTTTCATTTTGTGGGCATTGTCAATATGGAAATCAAACTAGAATGTGCACAAAATGCACATTGACTCTTCAATTCAGCCTTTCGATCTCGTTCATATAGATGTGTGTGGTCATATGCCCACAAGGTGATTAGGTGTCACTTTCATAGATGATGCTGCTAGAAAAGTTTGTGTATATCCTATCAAAGTGAAGGATGAGGTATTCCATACTTTCAAAAAATGGCTTTCTTTAGTTGAAAGTGAAAAGGAACTAAGCTTAAGTCTTTACGTTCGGATAATGGGGGTGAGTATACCTCAGATGAATTCATCCTTTTTGTGAGTCTAGAGGAATTTGTAGAGAGTTTACAGCTCTGTATACAGGGTACAAAATGGTGTAGATAAAAGGATGAATAGAACTATTTACGATAGAGTAGTTTCTATGTTGCATCATGCAAACCTTTTACAAGGATTTTGGGCAGAAGAAGTGTTAACTGCAGTTCATGTGATTAACCTTTCACGTAGTACTGCCAAAGGTTTGAAAGTGGCACAAGAGTTATGGATAGGAAGCCACCATATTATGATCATCTTCAAGTTTTTGGGTGTGAAGCATATGTTCATATATCCAAGAACCTTAGACAAAAGCCAGACCATAAGTCAAAGAAATGCATTTTTCATGGATATGGTCGAGAAGGCCAATTTGGATATTTCTTATGGATCCTTGTTGGAGTTAGACATTTGCGGAAGCATGCAAATAGCACAAGGAAGAAGAAGAGGCTTGGAGCACAACACACAATACTGAATATATTACCACTAGATTGTACAAAGATCAGTAACACGTTAGGGCTATAGGCATATATACAAGCTAGTAGAAAAAAACATCCTAAAGAGGAAAAAAGTGCCCCGATGGTCTTAGTGTGTTCACACACATCACTACCTAAATATATCAACAAATCCCCCTTGGGAGTGATGCGGTGAACAAGGAGCTGGAACTCATGTATAAGGAAGTGCCAAGCTATGTGGAATCAATCCACAAAAGGAACTAAGCCCAAAGCTTTGTAGAAAGCTTCAAAGTTCTCCCTAGGAAGAGCCTTCGTGAAAAGGTCTACAATGTTCTCCTGTGTGGACACATATGCCAAGCTAATCTCTCCAACAGAGAACCTCTCCCTGACATAATGATAATGCACCTCAATGTGCTTAGTACAAGCATGGAACACAGGGTTCCTCGTAACTGCCAATGCGCTCTGACTGTCAATGAAGATGCTGGTGGCAGAAGATTGACCAACACCCAAATCAGCCATAAGGCATCTGAGCCACACACACTCAACAATCATTGTGAAAGTTGTCCTATACTCAGCCTCACAACTGGAAATGGCCACAGTAGGCTGCTTCTTGCTCAGCCAAGATATGCACGAGCTACCAAGCATGAAGAAAAACCGTTAGTGGACACATGAGTGTCATAGCAACCAGCCTATTCAGAGTTAGAAAAAGCATCTAAATTTGGTTGTAGTGATCCCCCCTTGGGATAAAACATTCCAAGTAGTCGGGTAGCACTCAAGTAGTGAAAGATGCACTTAACTACCTGCCAATGCTTGACTCCTAGCAATGCATAAACCTACTCATCTGTGAGATAGCAAACTACATATCTGGTTGAGCAATGCACAAGTAAATCAAGCACCCAATAGCCTGCAGATAGAGAACATCATCAAATGCATCTTCAGAATCATGAAGCCTCAACTGTAAACCTATCTCCATAGGAGTGGCAATATGTTTACAGTCTTCAAGGCCAAAACACTGCAATAATGTGTAAATATATTTTGTTTGACACAAAGCCATTCCACTATCAACATGCATAGACTAAATGCCAAAATAATGATGCAAATGCCCCAAATCAGAAATCTCAAATGAGGCATTTAAATTAGCCTTAAAATCAGCAATATGGTTCTTATGAGGACTAGTGAGCAGCATGTCATCAACGTACACCACAATGATTAGAAGTACATCATTTGCACGCATAACATATAAGGTGCTTTTAGTTGGACTGTTCTCAAAACCATGTGCAATCAGATAAGCATGTATCTTCTCATACCAAGCACGTGGTGCTTGCTTTAAACCATATAATGCCTTCTTTAACCTACACACCTGGTTTTCATGCCCTTTCCACACAAAGCCATAGGGCTGAAAAACATAAACTTCTTCATGCAAGTCACCATTCATAAATGTTGTTTTAAGGTCCAAATGATGTACATTCCAACCATGATGGGCTGCAATTGCATAGATGCTACGAACAATAGTCATTGGGCAAGTAGGAGCAAATGTTTCATCAAAATCAATGCCTCTTTCCTGTGCATAACCCTTTGCAACAAGCCTAGCCTTATACCTATCAATTGTTCCATCAGGTTTATGCTTATTGCCAAGAGGCAAGTCACATAAATACTAGGTACCGTTTTTCATGATAGCATCATATTCAGATTGCATTGCAGCCATCCAATGTTCAGAATTTTGTGCTTCATCAAAGGAAACAGGTTTAGTCTCATCATAGGTACTAGAGGCATCCATAGCATAGCAATATGATGCAAAAGAGGCACTATGAGAGCCTGAACCAATACGGTATGACAAAGGTGCATCTAATTTGCTAGCACGGAAAGTCTGCACTAGCCATTTTGGCATAGTTTTTGCCTCCTCAATATCAGCTCTCTCATCAACAAGTGCATCATGCAAATCTACATTAGAAATGGAATGATCTGCATCATCACATGAAACCTGCAATGGTTGAGAAGCCTCATTAGGTCCAGCACTAGAGTGTCCACCTATAGAAAGAGGCAACAAAGTATCATATGTGTCTTTGGAGCTAGCAGATGTCTCCTTCGTACATGAAATAAAGGCTGAATAGCATCTTCCACAAAAACAACATCACCGCTAACCAAAATGCATTTAGTATGTGGATGATACAGACGATAACCTTTGCTCTTAGAACTGTACCCAGCAAAAATACATTTTACTAATTTATCATCCAATTTCTTGCGATGTTGTTCAGGCACTAATGCATATGCCAGACAACCAAAAACATGCAGATGAGCAACCGATGGTTTGCGGCCATGCCAAGCCTCATATGGAGTGATAGACTGCAGTGCTTTAGTGGGACACGTGTTAAGTACATATGCTGCACACATGACACCCTCAAGCCAGAACTATGTGGTAAAGCTTGACTCTTGACCATACACATCGCCATCTTCATGAGTGACCTGTTCTTCTGTTGAGTAACTCCATTTTGTTGAGGTGTATATGGCACTGTACACTGATGTTTTATCCCACGTTCAGCCAGAAATGCATTAAAGTCAGAAGACATATATTCCCTCCCTCGATTAGAATGGAGGGTGCCCATTTTACATCTGACAGATTTTCAACCAAAACCAAAACTTGTTTGAAGCACATAAACACTTTGGACTTTGCTTTGAGTGGATATACCCATGCATGCCTAGAAAAATCATCAATGAAAGTCACGAAGTAAAGATATGTTTCAAAAGAAGGTGTATGCATAGGACCATAGACATCACTATGTGCAAGCTGCAATTTTAGAGTAGCCCAAACCCAAACTGAACCATCTTTCGGGAAGGATGAATGCTGCATTTTGCCCGAAATACAACCTTCACAAACATGTTTACGGAGTGCCTCAAGTTTGTGCAAAGAGGACACCATTTCAAATTTCTGCAGGCATAGCAAACTAGCAAAATTCAGATGATTAAAGCATGCATGCCAAAACTTTGCATCTGACATAGCCTGAGAATCATGTACTACACATGCTGAATCATTCATAGATTTTCATAGTCTATGAGCTTATATAGCCCACGACATAAAATGCGAGAAGCAATAATCATGTCGCCATTTGACAAATTATGAATTGTACATCTATCATCAACAAATTTCATAGCCAAGCCATTCTTGGCTAATGCTAAAACTGATAATAGATTTTTCTTGATCCGTGGCAAAAATAAAGCATCCGACAAGGTGAAAGAACTACCATCAGTAGTAGTCAGAATGATCTTACCAACTCCCGTGATAGGATAAGAGGAGTTGTTGATGCATGTGACAGTATTCCCTATAGGGGCTGCGAGATAATATGCATGTGAAGTGAAGAGATTGTGCTGCGAGATAATATGTTTGGCCGCCCCACAATCAAAATACCAAACATCCAAGTCTCGTAAAAACATACACTCTTCAGGAGAAGATGGGTCAAAATTGCAAACAGTAGTAAATGCCCATTCTTCATTCTACACAAGATTAGCAGACTCTGTTTTTGGTATAGAGGCCTCTATAATAACCATTTGACCCTCTTTTTTCTTTGCCTCTTTTGCAATGAGTTTTGGACTGTTCTTTATGACATGATCGTTTCCTTTATAGTATTTACAAAAGAATTTCTACTTTTCTGATTTCTTCTCATCTTTGTCTTCCTTCTTCGAATGTGCAGCATTTGTAGATTTTTGCTTACTAGTACATGAGCTCCATTTACCTTTGCCCTTCTGACTAACTAGGAAAGCTTGATCTGAAACACCCATAATGGACCTGTTGTGCCTAGATTGATCTTCCTGCAATAGAACAGAGACTACCTCTTCAAATGACAAGGCATTTGGATTGCCTTTCATCATCAAACAAAGAGTAGAAGCAAAACTTCAGTATGAATCGGGAAGACCATTCAGAATGGTCTGCACAAGGGAGCTTATCTGGTATAACTTCATCAACACAAATCAACAGTTCCTTCAAGTCTTTGATCTTTGTTAGACAACTATCCATAGAATCACCTTCATTCATATGCCCACTCTCCAAATGTTTTCAGAGGTAAGCAACATGAGCCTCATTCCTAGCCTGGTACAATGTGATAAGTGTATCCCAAGCATCCTTAGATGTTCTGAAAGAGCGAATGTGAGGAATAATGGCACGTTTTACAAACAAGGCTATCAATGCATGTGCCTGAGCATCTCTGCCATCCAAATGAATTTGCTCTCTAGTAGGTGCAGCAAAAATCGTAGCACGAACAGGAATCTAAAGAATATCAGCATGTTCAATGCCATCTGCATCAGCTTCAATACCTATATTTGCAGGTGTAATAGGATGTTTTTCAACACCTTGCACAATGTGCCACAGTCCTTTTGCATCCAATACATGTCGCATCATATAAGCCCACAATGGGTGGTTGGTATCGTCCAACTTATCCTCAATAGCCAACATATAGAATACATCAGTACTTTTAGCCATGGCCACTGACTAAAATACCCTATGCAGAAAAATGATTGCATCTAAAAAAGTTGAACAGAACTACCCTGACAAGTTTTGCTAGACCTGTAGCAGACTTTGAGGCGCTTATACTAGCAAATTGAAACCTGTATATATCTTTGATACAAAAAGACAAAATAGCCTACACAAGCATTGGGATAGTGCATTCAGAGGTCAAAACAAGCTCAGATCATGATTTTGGCACTACAAACGAAGCAATTTTGATCTCCTAATCACGTTGAGTATGCTCACCAAATTTCGTGCGATTCTGAGACTATGATTGGAGGGGTGTCGACGACACCCTAGATGAAACAGCAACCTGCTCTGTTACCAATTGCTGAAGTTAGATTTCTGTGGAAGCACACAAACAGCACAAGGAAGAAGAAGAAGTTGGAGCACAACACACAATACTGAATGTATTACCACTAGAATGTACAAAGATCAGTAACCCATTAGGGCTATAGAAGTATATACAAGCCAAGGAAAAAAACCTCCTAAAGAGGGAAAAAAGTGCCTCGACGGTCCTAGCGTGTTCACACATATCACAACCCAAATATATCACCAATCCTGAAACACGTTTAGTGATCAAAAGTAGTGATGTCAATTTCAATGAGTTTAAGATGCATAAACAACCCATTAAGGAGGTTTAAGTGAGAAGAGTGGTGTTTGAGGATACTAGTCCTCTAGTTAGCATGCATAAAAATGTTGCACATAGGGATGTTCAAGAGAATATCCGATCAGATAAGCCTGTAAAGGTTCTAGTTTAGCAACCATTGAGATGCTTTGTATGTGTCTCACATCCACCTGATAGATATGTTCTAGGTTTGGATTTTGTTATGCTTGCATCTGCTGGTGAGCCTTCTTACTACAAAGAGGCTATGTAGACAGAGGACCATGTCAAGTGATAGTGTGCCATGAAGAGTGACTTGAATTATATTCACAAGAATGGTATTTGGGATTTAGTTTGTCGCCAAAGGGTAGGAAAGATTTACCATGTAAATGGGTATATAAACTGAAATTCACATCAAATAGTGCTTCTCCAAAGTATAAAGCACGACTTGTTGCAAAGGGTTTTAAGTAACAACATGGTCTTGATTTTGAGGAAATCTTATCTCCAGTGGTCAAGATGACTTTCTTCATTGCAATGGGGGACTTAGAGCTAGTCCAAATGGATGTGAAAACTACTTTCTTGCATGAAGATCTTACAAATGAGATATATATGGAACAATCAAAAAGTTATGTAGTTCTTTGAAGGAAAGACTAGTTTGTAAGCTGAAGAAGAGCTTATATGAA
Organism: Ceratopteris richardii; assembly: GCA_020310875.1. Classification (NCBI taxonomy): domain Eukaryota; kingdom Viridiplantae; phylum Streptophyta; class Polypodiopsida; order Polypodiales; family Pteridaceae; genus Ceratopteris; species Ceratopteris richardii. Next base: position 28,950,893 of record CM035415.1, read on the forward strand.
CTTAAACATTCCCCTAGAGAATGGTACCAAAAGTTTGATGCTTTTGTGAAATCTCAAGGCTATCCTCAAAGCAATGAGGATCATTGTCTCTACACAAAGAGATGCTCATATGGAAGCTTAATATGCTTGATACTTTATGTCGATGATATGTTGATTTCTAAGAAGTCCTCTTATGACTTGTCAGTTCTCAAAAAGAAGTTGAGTGTGACATTTTGATATGAAGGATTTGTGGAATGCCAAAAATATTATTGTCATGCGTATAACTCCTGATAGGAGTAAAAGATGCATATACTTGTCTCAAAGTGATTACATATCCAAAGTACTTTATAGGTTCCATATGCAGGGTGGAAAGGCATTGAGTACACCTTTACCCACCTATGTGAAATTGAGCAAGGATGATTGCCCCAAATCAGATGACAAAAAGTAATTCCTGAAGAAAATTGCTGAAGTTAGTCATTATAGGTCAGTCTACTTAGAAATTGTAGAAAGTTTTGATAGTTAGATTCCATGCGACATTTGAGGCTACAAAGTTACAAACAAAATGTGCAAAAGGAAGGCAAGTGAGTGGAGAATCGAAGAGGGTGAAGAGCAAGAAACCTTTGGGTTCTACAATGCCATCAGGACTACTAGATTTTGTTTGGGTGGAGTAGTTGCAAGATAAGCCAATAGTGCACATAGAATGATCTATATCAGCATTTCGGTTGGAGACTCATCCAAAGGTGAAGTTGGAGGAGGAATTTTTTCCCTTAATACCTATAGATCAAGAGTGGTAGTGTTGATAGAATCTTATGCAGATGGTGGCTCGGGATCATAGAGTCAATGGAATGCAATTTAACCATTTTCGTGGTAAATTGGATGGTGACTCATATTTCCACGTTTGGTTAATATAGACAATAGCCTTTTCTTTTAGAAATGTACCCAACAAAAATACATTTTACTACTTTATCATCTAATTTCCTGCGATGTTGTTCAAGCACTAATGCATATGCTAGACAACCAAAAACATGCAGATGAGCAACAGATGGCTTGTGACCATGCCAAGCCTAATATGGAATGATAGACTGTACTACTTTAGTGGGACACCTATTAAGTACATATGTTGCACACATGACAGCCTCAAGCCAAAAATTATGTGGTAAAGCCTGACTCTAGACCATACACCTCGCCATCTCCATGAGTGACATGTTCTTCCACTCAACAACTCCATTTTTTTGAGTTTTATATGGCATTGTACATTGATGTTTATCCCATGTTAAGCCAGAAATGCATTAAAGTCAGAAGAAATATATCCCCCCCCCCCCGATCAAAATGGAGGGTGCCCATTTTACATGCTGATAGATTTTCAGCCAAAACCAAAAACTATTTGAAGCACATGAACACTTTGGGCTTTGCTTTCAATGGATATACCCATGCATGCCTAGAAAACTCATCAATGAAAGTCACAAAGTAAAGATAGTTTCCAAAAGAGGGTGTTTGCATAGGACAACAAACATCACTGTGAACAAGTTGCAATTTCTGAGTAGCTCGAATTGAACCATCTTTTGGAAAGGAGGAACTCTACATTTTGCCCAAAATCAGCCTTCACAAATATGTTTTCCAGATGCCTCAATTTTAGGCAAAGAGGACACCATTTTAGATTTTTGTAGGCATAGCAAACTAGCAAAATTCAGACGACCAAAGGGTGCATGCCAAAGCTTTGCATCTGGCATAGCTTGAGAATAATGTACTGCACATGCTGAATCATTCATAGATTTTTCATAGTCTATGAGCTTAGATAGCCCACGACATAAAATACCAGAAGCAATAATCATGTCACCATTTCATAGATCATGAACTGTACATCTATCATCAAAATTTCACAACCAAGCCAATCTTGGCTAATGTAGAACTTGATAACATATTTTCCTTGAGCCTTGGCACAAATAAAGCATCCAACAAAGTGAAAGAACTACCATCAGCAATAGTCAGAATGATCTTACCAACTCCCATGATAGGACTAGAGGAGTTGTTGGAGCATGTGACAGTATTCCCTGTAGGGGCAAGCTCGAGTGAAGTGGAGAAACTAAGCTATGAGGTAATATGTTTGGTTGCCCCACTATCAAAGTACCAAACATTTGAGTCTACTACAGACATACACTATTCAGGAGAAGATGGGTCAAAACTGCAAATAGTAGTAAATGCCCATTCTTCATTTTGCACAAGATTAACAGACTCTGTTTTTTGTGTACATGCCTCTGCAACAATGATTCAAGACTCTTTTTTCTTCACCTCTTTTACAACCAGTTTTGGATAGTTCTTTATGACATGATTGTTTCCTTTACAGTGCTTGCAAAAGAATTTTTGCTTTTCTGATTTCTTCTCATCTTTGTCTTCTTTCTTCAAATGAGCAGCATTCGTAGATTTCTGCTTACTAGTAGATGAGCTCCATTTACCTTTGCCCTTTTGATTAGCCAAGGAAGCTTGATCTGCAACACGCATAATGGAATCTTCTGCCTAGATAGATCTTCCTACAACAGAACAGAGACTAACTCCTCAAATGACAAGGCATTTGGATTGCCTTTCATCATCAAATGAAGAGTAGAAGTAAAACTCTAATGTGAATCAGGAAGACCACTCAGAACAGTGTGCACAAGTGAGCTATCTAGTATAACTTCATCAGCACAAATCAATTGTTCCTTCAAGTCTTTGATCTTTGTTAGAAAATTTTCCATAGAATCACCTTCATTCATATGCTCACTCTCCAACTGTTTTCAGATGTAAGAAACATGATCCTCATTCCTAGCTTGGTACAATGTGGTAAGCATATCCCAAGCATCCTTAGTTGTTCTACAAGAGCGAATGTGAGGAATAATGGCACGTTTGACAGACAAGGCTATCAATGCATGTGCCTGAGCATCTATGCCATCCCAACAAATTTCTCTATAGTAGGTGCAACAAAAACCGTAGCATGAACAGGAATCTAAAGAATATCAGCATCTTTAATGCCATTTGCATCAACTTCAATACTTGTATCTGGAGGTGTAATAGGATGTTTTTCAACACCCTGCACAATGTTTCACAGTCCTTTTGCAACCAATACATGTCGCATCATATAAGCCCACAATGGGTAATTGGTACCATCCAACTTATCCTCAATAGCCAACATATGGAATACATCACTGCTTTCAGCCATGGCCACTGACTAAAATACTCTGATGTAGAAAAATGATTGTATCTAAAACAGAACTACCCTATCGAGTTCTGCTAAGCCTATAGCAGACTTTGAGATGCTTACACTAGTGAACCCAAAACTTGTATATATCTTTGGCACAAAAAGATGAAATAGCCTACACAAACACTGCGATAGTGCATTCAGAGGCCCAAACGAGCTCATATCGTGTTTTTGGCACCAAAAAGCTGTTTTGATCTCCTAATCAACCTGAGTATGCTCACCAAATTTTGTGCGATTCTGAGACTATGACCAAAGGGGTGTTGAGGATGCCCTAGATGAAGGGACATGTTGAGGATGCCCTAGATGAAGGGACAACCTGCTTTGATACCAATTGTTGGAGTTAGATGTATGTGGAAGCACGTGAACAACACAAGGAAGAAGAAGAAGCTTGGAGCACAACACACAATACTGAATGTATTACCACTAGAATGTACAAGGATAAGTAACCCGTTAGGGCTATAGACATATATACAAGCGGGGGGAAAAAACCTCCTAAAGAGGGAAAAAAGTGCCTCGACGGCCCTAGTGTGTTCACACACATCACTACCTAAATATATCAATAAATGTCATGTGCTTTAAGATACACGCAGGAGGTGAAGGTATTAGATGGTTGAGTGAGTTTTCTTCAAACCATTTTGTGAAATACAATGCACTACAAAAGACCTTTTTGAGAAGATTTTGTAAGTCTAAGATGATGAGACAACTATTTATTACATAAACATACATCGTTCAACAACCTACACAGATAGTTACATACTATGCTTCGATGCTTAAGAGTAAATTGAGGCGAATTCCATGTTCAAAATAGCCTTTGAATGATGTGGTGCAGGGTTCGTTCATGGATGGCTTCAATCCTATGCAAAATGAGAAAAATTACCTTTATGCTTTGGATGGAACATGGATGCTAGATCAAATCATTGACACTACCAAATAGTTGGAGCACAATCTAAAGGTAGCTAATCCATTCTTACAATGAACTCCGAAGGTTGCAGCTTTGATGACACCACCAATATGGGGTTAACAGATTCATTTAGTCAAATGTATTACTCAAAATGTAGGAATGCATGTCATTGAAGTCAATTGTGTGTTGAGTCAAGCTAATTGTGACATATGTAATCTAATGAATCGTAGTACAAAACAATGTATATATACTACATGCAATAAGGTGGTGGGAGCTAATTGGGTACAACTTGATGTGATGCATGTTGGTCCTTGGTACCAATCAATGTATCTACATTATACTCTTCCTACATATGCAGCTACTCATAGGGGAAATAATGATAATATATCGACAACTAATCTTGGTAAAGGTGGATTGAGTATCAAGGCAATAAGTGAGGTCAAAGATTTTTCAATTGCAATCAACAAGATGGAGGGAATTATCAGAATGAAGGAAAAGGACCTCAGTGGCTATTTTGTATGGAGTTCTAACATATGAGACCAAACTGCTCAAAAATCAGGAATATGGTAGAAGGAAGCAAGATGCTAAGCTTAAAGTACCCATGACCAATATGGCCACCCTGAGTTATGAGGAGCCAATGGCCCTAGTAATTATTCGGTTCAAGAAACATCTTCAACAATAGGATCCAGTACTATACCCTAGTATCCTAGAACAACATCGAGTATATAACCAAGCGTTTGGGTGGGCTACCCAGATGCCATCCTATTTTCTCCACCTGACCAAGCCACTTCCTCTATATATAGTTTGAAGAGGTGATGGGATGAGTGAGTGTTGGCAAAAACTTTCTCAACACCACCCAAAGTAGCTTCTTGAATGCTTAGTACACTTCCTTAGCTTCCCAAATATGCATTGGGATCACCTAATTCCTTTGGAATGTCACTCACAAATAGTTGTGACAAAAAAGATAAATTTGCACATCACAAAGCTTGAAAAAAACCTTCTAGTTTGGGATGAGAAGCTCACTCGAAAATGTACATAAGCGGTATCCATAGAAGGATACATGGTGTGTATGTGCTCAATATATGCAGTAAAATGATACTAAAAGGCTGAATGCATAGCCCAAAAACTAGGCAACAACACCTGCAAGTGTATGTCAACTCTGATGTTTTAGGCTCAAAAAACCTGCATAAATTTGTAGCAGCTGCTCCCACCAAAACTGAAAACCTTTCGAGAAACCTGTAGTTTTATCAGTGTGGCTGAAAACACAGCCCCAAAGGTTGATATTTATTTTCAGAGAAGTACAAAGAACACTCTTCTCGATGTTCTTGCACCTGTGTGAAGAGAACTATGTGCGAAAGTACTCCAAAATGGCTCCAAAAAAACCTCAAAAATGCTTCAAAAATATGCTTTGAAAGCAAAGAATGAAGCTTTGAGGGACCAAAACATGTTCAAGCTAATGTTAACCTTAGTCTTTCCCCTTCTTCAACCACCACAAGAGTGTAGCTTAGTGGCAAGAGATTGCCATGGTTAAGCGAGCTCTGGGGGGAACAATACTGGGATGGGTGACCTCCGGGGAAGTATCGGGAACCTCTATCTTCCTTGATCGTTGAGGTCCTCCCTCACACACAGCCAACGATGCCAATGGTGACTTCGATAACTCAGATGACGAGGTATGCCAAGGCCTATGTCTTGGTCGCTGCCTTAGACATAAGCCGAAAGCTGGTGGGGGAGGGTGCTCACTTCGCTCGCACAAAAGGAACAAAGCTTTTGCGTCGAACTGCTCTGATACCAATGAAGTATCTTGATGGCTAACAACAATGCAAAATGTATCCCATGATGATGGCAAGGTGCACAACAACAAGACCGCTTTTCGTTCATTATCTATGTCCATTTTCTAAGCTTGTAACTGAGAGAATATAGCATGAAACTCATTAAAATGAGCAAGAACACTATCTGTGTCCTTCATGCAAAGGTCATATAACTTTTTCATTAGAGACACTTTATTTAATGCCATTTCTTTTTCAATGTATTGCATAACTTCTTCCAAAGCTCCTCTACACTTTCACAGTCCAATATTGTAAAGTAAACATTATCTACTAGGTGCAATCAAATGGTAGACCTAGCCATTTCATCCAGCTCATCCCAATCATCTTCATCCATGTCAACACGATTATTTGAGATTCCATTTAGTGGATTCCATTGTCTCCTTTGAATCAACACATCTTTAATCTGATTCTTCCATAGAGCAAAGTTTGTGCCATCACATTTTCAGATCTCAACATGGTCTTTACCTTGGAAGTTATCACTCCCTTCTGGGAACATTGGCACTAGACCTTGATCTACCAGATGTGCTTGAGATCTCTAATGCCATGATGATCGAGAACTGAAGAGAAAGATAATAGAGCTAGAAGAGTCCAAACACATCAAGGCTCAAAAAAGGATGACCAAGAATCAAATTCTGGGAAATTAACAAGTCTCCCAAGAGAAATGTATTAATGAATAGTAATGAGCAACCAAAAGGATTATGTGAGAATATATGTGCTCACACCAATAAGTCTATCAAGGATTAAATTGACCACTATATAGTTGAGAAAACAAAAAATCTAGAAAACTTTGGCCAGAGTCTCCTATGCAAAATGAGCATATGACCAATGTGAACTACTCATAAAACTACAAGTACTTACATGTAAAGATGCATATGCAATCACTGACTCCATTGCATATAATCAATTAACCGAAAGAAGCCAACTTGGCTTATCCAGCACCTATGAACAACTAGCATACATTTCCTATGACAATGTTGGGTAACTCTTGCACCTTCATCATCGAAGAGATCACAACATCTGGGTGTCTCCCAGCTAAGAAAGCCTCACCATGACCCTCTTTATCAACATCAAAGGCTTTATGTTGGAAATTAGGTAGGCCCATAACTAATACCACAGGTCCATAGTTCCATAGATCCAAGATCAACAACACAGATTCTAGCAATCTTCCAATATTGACAAAACATGAACATACCACACTTAATCATACAAATGATGAGACAAAAATAGAGAAAGATTAGACAACATTTGTAAAGTGTTATGTAAGCCACTCCTTACTCACACTATCAGATATACAAATGTAAATTTACAATATGGGAGTAAAACTCTCAACCACTCTATGTGAACATAAATAGATGGATGAGTGAATGTACAAATGTAGCAAACATATTCAGATGTATGGACAGAAATCTGAATATATATGAGATGTATGACTTGATAGGTTGTAGAAGAGTATATATGAGTGATAGAAAGAGGAAGGATCAGTCTAAAACTGATAATCAACAAACCCTCATCTGAACTTAGGCTATGGAAGACCCTAAGTCACATGTGTGTGAAAAGATCACATACTTACAAAAGTAGCAAAGAATGCTAACAAGTTTGCTGCCAAAAATCCTCAAACTCATATGAACATACCTTCTCGAACACCTCATCCAAATATGCATAAAGCATACATGTACTGATTCTGTTTTAGATATGCCGAATAGGACTCCTCCAGATATGGGTGCCACTGCCTCCATAAACTCCAAGTAGTACCTATGTGCATAAAGAGAACATGTACCTGAATTCTTAACATAAGATACAAATCTTATGTTTAACCACTATCCAATGTCTTTGAAGTAACCCGAAATCTTCATGTAGAAGACAATCTTCAAATACATCATGTGAATGGCCGATCCACACCACCAAGCTACTGCGGGGTAAATCCTCTCCATAAACAAGAGTGTGAGCACACTCTTCTTCTCCAAGAAGAACTCCATAGCCACTCCTCAGCATGCTCCAAGATAGCAACATGGCTGCCCAATGTGTTAAGAAGCACCACCTCTATTGGGGTACCAAAGCTCCTAAAGCTGGTGTTGAACTAAGTTAGGATGATTGAACAATGAGCCAAGCTCTTCTTATATAATATTGAGTACCCCTTGAAAAGTATATTTTAAAAGCAATAAAGCTACGATCGTTGTAGCCATGTATGCGAAAATCAATATTAAAAAAGCACAATCACTGCCCGTTGTTCATGTGGTTTTTTTAATAAAGCAAAAGCACCAAAATACTCTTTTCATGAACGTGCTGTCGCCAAGGGGATACGAACCCATGTGGGGTCTTTGGGAGGATGATGTTCTATCCACTACGCTGGGCGCTTTAGTTGTATAGAGTACAAAAAACTATATCTTCACATGTTGTATCTTGTGAGCAAATTTGAACAATGGGAGATTGAATTATTGTTCTCCAACAATCCCCCCTTCAATGTCACAATGGTACAAACTAAACTGAACATGTAACTTCATTTATCTGCAAATTTCATAAGCTTCAAACTTGTACTCCCCAAATTGTCCTTCAAACCTTTTCTTCAAAAGTCTTCTTCAAAACTGAATTTGACTTTCCTTCAAACTTCAAACAATTTGAACTTGCTGAATATGGACCATAATACTTGAGAAAATATGCAAACTAAATATCCAATAGTGTATTAATCAAGCAATCATTTGCTTGACAACAAATGTAGCAAGTACTGACTCTGAACCCGCTATCTCCTATCTTCTCAAACCTGAAAACATACACTAGGATCCACATATTTGCATTTACCTTACGAAAAGTTTCTCAGTGTACTTCTGCTGTGTCATATAGATATACTAAACAAAATCAAGAACTGCATCCTCGTACTTGTGACTCACAACACACAAATTACTGTATTATGAACACTGTTGGTTCATATCTGACTGTACTCAACTCAACTCAACTCATGAGCCTCATCAAAAAATCTATGATGTCATCATGTCTTCATCCTTCTTCAATCAGTAAATCCTTCATACCTCTTTCCTTCAGAATCTGGTATAAACATATATGTGCGCACCTCTAAAACATACCTCTCTGAAATATCAAGCTTCTCTACAATAGAATTTCCGAACCTTCTCCTGAACAAGAACACCTAACAGGCACTTTCTCCAGACATTCTCCTTCTTCCTTGTTCTTTCAAAGTTGGAACATAAAGAGAAACTGACAAAGGAAATATAGAAATACTTGATATAGGAATACTTGGAATACTTATAGGTATGAATCTGCATTCTTTCACATATAGCTGAAAATAAGTCTTCATGTTTCGTCACCTCCCTAGATGATTTAACTCTAGTATCCAGAATTCTTCAAATATATCAGACTTTATGAAATCTAGAACGTCTTCCTTCATAAATCTGATTTCTCATAACATTAATACCTGTGTCTGAAACAAAACTTCTGAACACTTTTTATTAGCATTGTGCACATGTCAATAGCTTTCACTGTCATTCCTGAGCTTCCCAAAAATCTAGAATAAGGTTAGCTGATCTATCATAAAAACCTTGTTGAAAGCATTTTAGGATTCATAACCTTCTGCAACATAACAAGTACCTTCTTCTATTCCTCTGCAACACTAATCTGATAGAATCTGAACCTTTGACTTACTTCCTCCAATGTTAAAGACCTTTCACAAACAAAGGATAGATATATGACTCATAAATACTCAAGATCTTCAAGATCTATCTAGATCTTATCAAGATCATATGAGATCATCCAAGATCAATGATCTCTCCAACAAAATACCTATGTAGAATCTGCTCTCATTAAACCTTCATGATTGAATGTTTGATTTGTTACCAGAATGTCTCTAAGTGTCCATGCTTTTCACATAAAGTTATAAAACTTTCTTTAACCAAATCCTTTCTAAGAATCTACAACTCCTACTTGAAATATAAGTGGGCAAACTCTCACCTTGAGAACTCCAAAAGTTGCAAGTTGATACTTCATCTTTTCATATTCTTCCCGGGTGAAATGTGAAAGTACCTGCTTGACTTTCTTTTGGCTAACTCCACTTCTTAATCAAGTGATAGGATTTAATGGAACACCTTTTTGAATACAAGCATGTATCCAAAAAATCAAGACAATCATAGAAACTAGATTCTTCAACCGACTGGTATATCAAAAAATCTGAATTTTTCTTCAAAATACTGAATATATAGAATATGAGGTACCTTTTCCAAACACAAAACCTCAACCCAAGTCTCTAACAACTGCCACAAAAAAAATTTTTACCTCAAGAATTAGGTCAAGAAGAATCTCGTAACTTGTCATATATGTTGATATATTTAGGTAGTGATGTGTGTGAACACTCTAGGACTGCCCGGGCACTTTTTTCCCTCTTTAGGAGGTTTTTTTCCCCTGGCTTGTATATACGCCTATTGCCCTAATGGGCTACTTATCTTTGTACATTCTCTAGTAATACATTCAGTATTGTGTGTTGTGCTCCAAGCTTCTTCTTCTTCCTTGTGTTGTTCGCGTGCTTCCGCAGACATCTAACTCCAATAATTGGTATCAGTGCAGGTGGTCGCTTCATCTAGGGCGCCGTCGACACTCCTCCATTTGCAGTCTCAGATTCGCACGAATTTTGGTGAGCATACACAGGGTGTTTTAGAGATCAAAACAACTTTGCTCTGTGGTGCCAAAATCACGATCTGAGCTCGTTTCGGCCTTTGAATGCACTATCGCAGGGCTTGTGTAGGCTATTTCATCTTTTTGTGCCAAAGTTATATACCAGTTTCTGTTCGCCAGTATAAGCGTCTCGAAGTCTGCTACAGGTTTAGCAGAATTCATCTCGATAGTTCTGTGCAACTTTTTGAGATACATTCAATTTTCTGCATCAAGGTATTTTAGTCACTGGCCATGGCTAAAAGCAGTGATGTATTCCATATGTTGGCTGTTGAGGATAAGTTGTATGGTACCATCTACCCGTTATGGGCTTATATGATGCGACATGTGTTGGTTGCAAAAGGGTTGTGGAACATTGTGCAGTGTGTCGAAAAGCGTCCTATCACACCTGCAATTGTTACAACTGCAGGTACTGAAGCTGATGCAGAAGGTGTCGAAGATGATGGTATTCTGCATATTCCTATTCGTGCTACAGTTTCTGTTGCACCTACTGCAGAGCAGATTTGTTGGGATGGCAGAGATGCCCAGGCACATGCTTTGATAGCTTTGTCTGTCAAACGTGCCATTATTCCTCATATTCGCTCTTGCAGAACAACTAAGGATGCTTGGGATACACTTACCACATTGTACCAAGCTAGGAATGAGGCTCGTGTTGCTTACCTCCAAAAACAGTTGGAGAGTGAGCACATGAATGAAGGTGATTCTATGGACAGTTTCCTAACAAAGATCGAAGACTTGAAGGAACAATTGATTTTTGCTGATGAGGTTATACCAGATAGCTCACTTGTGCAGACCGTTCTGAATGGTCTTCCTGATTCATATCAGAGTTTTGCTTCTACTCTTTGGTTGATGATGAAAGGCAATCCAAATGCCTTGTCATTTGAGGAGTTAGTCTCTATTCTATTGCAGGAAGATCAGTATGCGTGTTGCAGATCAAGCTTTCCTGGCTAGTTAGAAGGGCAAAGGAAAATGGAGCTCTTCTACTAGTAAGCAGAAATCTGCAAATGCTGCACATTCGAAGAACCAAGACAAAGATGAGAAAAAATCATAAAATCAGAAATTGTTTTGTTAGTACTGTAAAGGGAATGATCATATCATAAAGAACTGTTCAAAACTGGCTGCAAAAGAGGCAAATAAGAAAGAGGTTGGAATGGTTGTTGGAGAAGCCTCCACCAAAAATAGAGTCGGCTAATCTTGTGCAGGAAGAAGAATGGGTGTTTACTACTATTTGCAGTTTTGACCCATCTTCTCATGAGCAATGCATGTCTGCAGTAGACTCAGATGTTTGGTACTTTGACAGTGGGGCGACCAAACATATTACCTCGCAGCGCAATTTCTTCTCTTCACTCGAGCGTGCCCCTACAGGGAATATTGTTACATGCGCCAACAACTCCTCTTATCCTGTTATGAGAGTTGGTAAGATCATTTTGACTACTTATGATGGTAGTTCTTTCACTTTGTCAGATGCTTTATTTGTGCCAGGGATCAAGAAGAACCTGTTATCAGTTTTTGCATTAGCCAAGATTGGCTTGGTTGTGAAATTTGTTGATGACAAGTGTAGAGTTCATGATCTGTCAAATGGCGATGTGATTATTGCTTCTGGCATTTTATGTCATGGGCTGTATAAGCTCATAGACTATGAAAGATCTGTAAATGATTTGGCATGTGCAATAAATCATTCTCAGGCTATGTCAGATGCAAAGCTTTGGCATGCACGCTTTGGTCATCTGAATTTTGCTAGTTTGCTACGCCTGCAGAAATCTGAAATGGTGTCCTCTTTGCCCAAACTTGAGGCACCTGGAAAACATGTTTGTGAAGGCTGTATTTTGGGCAAAATGCAGCATTCGTTCTTTCCAAGAGATGGTTCAGTTCGGGCTACTCAAAAATTGCAGCTTGTACATAGTGATGTCTGTGGTCCTATGCAAACACCTTCTTTTGGGAATTATCTTTACTTCGTGACTTTCATCAATGATTTTTCCAGTTGTGAGGCTTAGTATAGGGTAGCTTTCACAGCAATTGTTGAGTGTGTGTGGCTCAGACGCCTTATGGCTGATTTGGGTGTTGGTCAGTCTTCTGCCACCACCATCTTCACTGACAGTCAGAGCGCATTGGCAGTTTGCGAAGAACCCTGTGTTCCATGCTCGCACTAAGCACATTGAGGTGCATTATCATTATGTCAGGGAGAGGTTCTCTGTTGGGGAGATCAACTTGGCATATGTGCCCACACAAGAGAACATTGTAGACCTTTTCACGAAGGCTCTGCCTACGGAGAAGTTTGAAGCTTTTCCCAAAGCTTTGGACTTACTTCCTTTTATGGAGTGATTTCCACTGCATCACTCCCAGTGGGGATTTGTTGATATATTTAGGTAGTGATGTGTGTGAACACTCTAGGACCGCCGGGGCACTTTTTTCCCCTCGGCTTGTATATATGCATATTTCCCTAATGAGCTACTTATCTTTGTACATTCTCTAGTAATACATTCAGTATTGTGTGTTGTGCTCCAAGCTTCTTCTTCTTCCTTGTGTTGTTTGCGTGCTTCCGTAGACGTCTAACTCCAACAATATACAAGTAGCTTATAGAGGATAAAGTAGGAAAAGTATATGGAAAATATAAGAGAAGAAATAAGTCTTACTTTTCCTTTGGAATTGTTGGACTTTCTTCTTCTACATCTTTCTTCCACCTGATGATGTCAACATCTTCAAACTTCTCTTCCATACCTTTTGTTCTTTCATCTTGAAGTAGCAAACACTCTTAACTTCTTCAAATGAATTATTCTCTTCCTCTAGTGCTAAGAGTAAGAGACAAAACAATCATGGTATACAAATAGAAGTGAATATAGAATCATGTTTTACCATCTCCTCATATTTCTGAATCAAAACTCTGCTTCAAATGCAACTGATATGACTAAATTCACCAACCTTTTGTCTGAATGATGAATTACCTTTCTAGAGTTACCTCTCTAGATACAAAATGTGAGAAAAAAACTTCCAACCAACTTACAACACAAGATTGGTTGAAAACAAAACTGATGCTCTCCACATTTGTCTTCTTAGATGAGCTTTCTTGCCATGAAAGAGATCTCTCAAAACTCTCTAGAAAAACCTCTAGATAACTATTTTGATGTAGCTAATGCTTTTACTTTCAAAATAATGAAAGTGTTTAAAAGCACTTCTTGAATCCTTCAAATCTCTTCATAACTACTCTTCTAAGATATGACCTGCAAATGAAAATCTGATAGTAGGAACTAATACCTATGATTTGATGTTGATCTGGTTCCCTTCATCTTCTCCAAACCATTGTTTTTCCTTGAATTTGAAGTAGCTTTCTCTTCATCAAGTTTGGGTCTTCAAATAATACTTCTGTAAAGTATTTTCATACTCTTCCAAAAATATTCGGCTGCTAATAGATCATCAACTTCATACTTCACATTGATAAACAAACATGTGACCGAATTGTCTAATTCTCAAATCTTTACTCATCTAGATTAAGTGTGTATGTCAAATGTCAAATGTCAAATGTTAGAAGATGCTCTTAAATCATATGTTGTAAACCTGGAAAACTGGGAACCTGGGAATCTGAGAGCCCGAATGAGCTCTGATACCAAATGTTGGAAATTAGGTAGGCCCATAACTAATACCACAGGTCCATAGTTCCATATATCCAAGATCAACAACGCAGATTCCAACAATCTTCCAATATTGACAAAACATGAACATACCACACTTATTCATACAAATGATCAGACAAAGATAGAGAAAGATTAGACAACATGTGTAAAGTGTTACGTAAGCCACTGCTTACTCACACTATCATATCTACAAATGACAGTTTACAATGTGGGAGTAAAACTCTCAACCACTCTATGTGAACAGAAATAGATGGATGAGTGAATGTACAAATGTAACAAACACATTCAGATGTATGGACAGAAATCTGAATTTATATATGAGATGTATGACCTGATAGGTTGTAGAAGAGTGTATATGAGTGACAGAAAGAGGAAGGATCAGTCTAAAACTGATAATCAGTAAGCCCTCATATGAACTTAGGCTATGGAAGACCCTAAGTCAGACACGTGTGTGAAAAGATCACATACTTACAAAAGTAGCAAAGAATGCTAACAAGTTTGCTGCCAGAAATCCTAAAACTCATATGAACATACCTTCTCGAACACCTCATCCAAATATGCATAAAGCATACATGTACTGATTCTCTTCTAGATATGCCGAATAGGACTCCTCCTGATATGGATGCCACTGCCTCCATAAACTCCAAGTAGTACCCATGTGCATAAAGAGAACATGTACCTGAATTTTTAACATAAGATGCAAATATTATGTTTAACCACCATCCAATGCCTTTGAAGTAACCCGAAATCTTTATGTAGAAGACAATCTTCAAATACATCATGTGAATGGTCGATCCACACCACCAAGCTGTTGTGGGGTAAATCCTCTCCATAAGCAAGAGTGTGAGCACACTCTTCTTCTCCAAGAAGAACTCCATAGCCGCTCCTCAACATGCTCCAAGATAGCAACATGGCTGCCCCATGTGCTAAGAAGCACCACCTCTATTGAGGTACCAAAGCTCCTAAACCTTAGACCAAGATTAAGATAAAGACTAGGAGACGTTATCGATGAGAAAGGGTGGTTGGGGTATTCGGGCCAACTAAGCATTGTGTATCATAGATGGTTTTTCAAAGTACAAAAGCTATGATATATTGCTCTTTTGCACATGTCCTATGCTTAAACAATGTCTAGAATAAGGCATATGCTAGTGCTCAGATGCATTTAACCTATCGAGTATGAAGTGCTAAACAAAATATGGTGTTTCTTGATATGTCACATATTATTTAAGGCACTTAGGTCCTACTTACATAATTTTGCATGTTGATCATAGATCCTCTAAAAATCTTGTTTTACCAAAACTAGCCAAACCATCTATGATACACAATGCTTAGTTGGCCCCAATACCCCAACCAACCTTTCTCATCGATAACCTTTCCTAGTCTTGATCTTAATCTTGGTCAAAGGTTTGATCCACATGATTCAAGCCTTTTGGATCCAAGCTGTGATGCCAATATCGATCACATTATATCTATGCGCATGTGTTTCCAAGGGCACTTAACAACATATGTGATGATGCGATGGAGAAAAAAGAGTGTTGCTGCATACTTTCCCATCTAAGAGTTTGCGATATTGGCATGACTATGGGCCTAGGTGTATGGATAGACAAGGGGTTTGGCTAACTTATAGTGATGAGAGAGGAATGATGTGTGTGTTCCATAAAAAATTTTTTGTTTTTCTCATGTTTATTATTATTGTTTCTAGGAGGAAGTTCGATCGAAGTCTAATCTCTTTGGGCTTGAATATATTGAAAGAACAACTACCCATGGGACCTGTTGTATCCCATTATGCACGGGCTAGACTGCCGAAGCATCACAAGAAAAGGGTTGCTCGAAGACATCTAATTTCAACAACGAGAAGGTATTACAAAAGTAGAATGATCACATTGACTCAGACATATCGAACAGCTTATATGGATTGAATGCACAACCTCCACCTCAAGAGGTGAGTACCCTAACAACTTACATATCTTTATTTTTGTTTTAATGTAGTTTTTGTTGCTTGATTGTTTTTATACGAGTCTTAGGGGTGAGACCTAATCGACCAAAAGGGTGAGTCGTGACCACGCATCAAGGACAAGCCCATGCATGACTGTGAGGTTGCACTTTAATAGGATTGTAAGGTGACACTTAAGGACATTGCGGTGAGGAAAGTTAGAAAAGAGAGAGAGAGAGAGATTCCAAACGGAAAATTCGTGAAACTAATACACAAGAATATTGAACATTGAGACATTCAAACTCTCTAGAAGATGTCATCTCACACAAGTATGAAATTCCATGACTTATATTTCATGTGATTGGCATGAAGGAAAATTCCACACAAAAGTCTCTTTGGATCCATCTAACAAAGAATGAAAGAGAAAGGAACACTACCATCAAAAGTAAAATGGATAAGCGCATAAATATGCAAGGGTGGTTGTGCTTATAAGAGCAACCCAAAAGCATGCATTCCTAGTCAAAATCATGGGGGCGCCATTGAGCCCTTGTCTTCTTCTTCATGAATGAATGAGGGATCCTTGACAAAGATTCCCATCCTAAGGCTACACTCTTCACACCTTTACTCTTTCAATCCAAAAAGCTTTGCTCTCCACAAATCCCACTTTACTTTCAAGGACGAAAGAAAGCAACGGTGCAAGTAGAAAAAGAAACACACACACACAAATAGTTTTGTTTTAATTAAAGCAATCTCTTATTCAATATTCATATCTTATCTTCAGTACATGAATTTTTTTCTCACTCGTTTGAGGAGTTAAGTTTTTTTTTAAGAGGAAATTTGATTGAAGTCTATTTTCCTTGACCTTGAATTGATTGAAAGAACGATTGTACAAGTGAAGAGACATAGTACCCATGGGACCTCGCTTATCCCAGAAATCAGGGGTTGGTTACAACATGTGTGGCTTGAAGAATACAAGGAGACACGTTTGAATTCTAGATTGAGGCCCATGATATATCAAATCTTTTTAACAATGTTAACAAATATATTGGCCCAATGTTAACAAATGAAAATGAGAGGTAAAGGGGATCGCTTGAGTGTGTTAGTTGTCCTTTCAAATTGTAAGGCCACTTGAAGAGCAAATCAAAGACCCACATCCACTTCCCCCAAAAAAAATAAAAAATAAAAATAAAAATCTTTGTAACGTAACATAACCAAGCTTTGATTTTCGTTGGGCTTCGCTGACATATCTTATGTATTGGACATATCTTATGACAAAGTGGCCTCTCTTTATGTACTCTTCTTTATGTATTGGGCTACTAAAGACAAAGTGGCCTCTCTTCATGTACTCTTCTTTATGTATTGGGCTACTTCTCTTCATGTACTCTTCTTTATGTATTGGGCTAAAAAGAAGATTTTTCTTGCTTATGTATACTTTGTAGATTATCTTGTGTAGACTAAAAAGAAGATTGTTCTTGCTTATGTATCATCGTGCTCCTTCTATAGTTTTATTTACCTAAAAGGATTCTATTTCTATTCTCTTGTTTTCCTGTAGAGATCACTTAGATTAGTTCAAGACAAGTCACAAATGGGCTTCGTTTGAGATTATTGTGATGCAAAAGGAAACTATTCTTCAACTTTTTGCCAAAATTCACATTTCAAGTGCATTCAAGGCTTTGTTATCTACTTTGAATGCATTCGCATGCAAGTAAAAAAAAAGTATGAAGAATAGAAAACATTCCATTTTAGGCATTGCAAAATGCTTTGTTGTTGTAACCACACTTTTGTTTTTCACAACATATTGAATCTCACTACATATACTTTTTGGTCACACAATATAACAAGTTTACAATAAAGGTTGCCTCTTTATGTGTTTTGATGAACTGTTAGTCTCCCAACTATGAGGAGTGATGATCGAATGGCTCAACTAGGTAGTGATAAGTTAGAGACAAATAATTTCCATAATGATCGACTTCTTGATGGGAAAAGGTTAATTGAAGCACATCAAAAGATACAATAAAAACATCCCACAATAACAATAAAGCAATCAAACATTTAGGATGGAAAAACACCAAATGCATCTAGAAAAGCTAACTCATATAAAAAGTAGGAAATTTATTTATTTTTGAGTGTACAATGAATGAAGAAACACACACATGACCTTGTAAGGTAGAGGCATCCATTTTGAGGAACTCATGGATATGTCCAACCAGGATTTCTCCCACATATCTAAAGCATCAACCACTAGGCTATGCGGGCTTGCACTAAAGAATTAGTTGCATACTATTAAGAGAAGTAACATGTTTGTAAGTGACTACACTCGAAATATTATGAGTATATATGAGTCACTTGCATCTGTTAGTATTACTGTGGATCATGATGGCAAAATCTAAGCTTTCATGTAGCTCTTAGGTCCTACATATAATCAGTTTTGTGCGTCTATGTCAATGTTTTCAGGTTAGATAAGCATGATAATAATTGAAAGATAACCTTGTTGAGGAATGAAATTGACAAGGAAACAACAATTCTAAAAATATTTTTTACTATAATGGAGGAAGAAACTAGAACTAAGAGCAACAACAACAACTAAGAAACTAGAACTAAGAAACTTTTTAGATTACATGAGCTATGATTGTGTCACACATCAAGTGAGGGATTTGATGAAAGGGAAAGTTTGTGTGACCATGTAAAGAATTGATTGATGTGGAATCGAGTGAGGAAGTGGTTGGAGAAAGTGCAAATGTAGAATCACAAGTTTTGAGTGGACCAGATTTATCACAAACTAATAGTTCTACTTTGAATCCATGAAATGAAAGAATGCATGGAAATTTTGGTCCCCAAAATTCATGGACGCCATCATAAAAAGGTAAAGAGAACATTTATGGAAACCCTAAAATGTCAAGATTGAGTGCAAGTTCTGAAAATGTGGACGATGAATCAATTGCTATGAACAAAACCTTGTTGAGAAGCTTTGTGGTAGTTTTCAGAATGTAGACGATGAATCAAGTGGCTATGAACAAAGCTTTGTTGAGAAGTTTTGAACACCCTCCATGGAAACCCTGAGGGAGCACACATAGGTGATACAACAAGAGGAAGTGTCCTAGATTTTAGAAGATATGAGAGAATGATCAACATAGTCCAAATTTTGACATATGCAGGTTTCATGGAGGTTTCATGGATATCAGGATGCAAAGTATGTTTGTCCCACACAAGAAAAAGCAATCACAAAAAAAAATGTATTTGTCCCACACACCTAGATATGAGTATGCAAAGCAATAGAGGTAAGTTTGCAAGCCACTGAAATAATTGCAATAAAAAGTAAGTTTGTCCCACTCCATAGCATGTAAGAAATTTAGATCAATTCACATATAATGGACTTTCTATGTGCAAGAAAATACTGATTGTATGTAAAGAAGGGTGACGATGGGAAACCATATATGTTGATGACCAAATTGTTGGTGGTCATAATGGCAATGTCATACAAGCTGTAGAGTTTTTCTTTATCATATATGAATTTGATACGAAAGGCATGGACATGTTGTGTTATTGATGGGACATTGAAATTTTACATGTAGAAAGAGGGATACAACTTTCCCAAAACATGTTTAGTTCAAGCCTATTTTCATGCCATCACAACCAAATTATAAATTATATGCAACCACATGTGAACATTGAAATACATGTGAAACACTGAAAAATTTTGGACACATATATCCTCATAGACGAATATGCATATTTAAATTTTCATAAAGAAAATATATATACATATTTTTAAGAAATAATACTATGTATAGTTCATGTGTCGTAGGTGAGTTGGGCAAACTTTTATTTCTTGAGGCGGAGGTTGTGAGTTCGAACTCTCTTTGGGCATTAAGACATGTATAGGCTGTTTTGATCAGTTTATCTTTGGGTCGTTCAAATTTGATGCCTTCGAGCAACTATTTTCTAGTGTTGTTTCGACAGTATAATCTTTGCTTTGTGAGATACTAAGCTCATAAACATTATACCCTTCACTTGTACAATTATTCTTTCAATATATTCAAGCCAAAGAAAATTAAGCTTTGATCCAACTTCCTCTTTAAAAAAATATATATGTGTACAAAAGTGGAGGCATTACCGATGTGCTCTACCTAATAAATATATTGCGCTAAATACAAAACTTACGACTATTGTATTTTTGTGATAGGATGGAGTTAGACGTTTGGATTTGTCCGAGTACATAAACGACACCTTTGCATGAAGTGAAAGAGAACAAATGGAACCTCACAATCATCTTCAATTGGATTCTCACTCACACCTTCTACTTACAAGCAAGCAAAAGTAATGGCAAAGAGGAAGTTTACAAGGCCCAACCTTGATACATCATGCCAACCAACACATAGCCTTCAAGTGCCTTTCTATTCCCCCACCACATGCAATGTTCCCATCACCCTACCTCCTCATTGTAGATTCATAGTACTACCTCCTCATTGTAGATTCATGGTACTTGGGAAAAAACTTCCTTTTCTATTTGATTTAGCACACTCTGATGTGGTTAGAATCATGGAAAGATAGAGAAACAACGATATGAGCCAAACAATAGTAGCTTATGGTGGGAACAAAGAGCAATTTCCTCTATAGGTACACCCTACTCCGGCATAGTAATATTATGTTATTCCATAAGAATACAGTATGAACCAAACTACTTATTGAATGATGAAAAGAGAGGAAATTCTTCTTATATCATCTTTCAAGCAAGCATTGGTCTAGTAATTAATTAAGCTATGAGGTCTCAGATGGATAGACCAAGTTTAGGATCCCACCCTTAGGCTTGATGTTGGTACAATATCCCAACTTAAATATGGTGAACTTGGAGCCTTATAGAGCTTGTCGTGGAGTGTGGTGGGGTGTGGGAATTTGTGAACTAGAAATTTGAGATTCTTATAACCACCTTAATAAAAACCTATGGGTTTTTGAGCCAAAAACAAGTTGGACTTTGGCTGTCCCTACCTTGAACTGCTTTCAAATTGAATGCTTTTCGGTGGCTACATGTAAGTGCTTTGTTGAATCAAAGAGGTCTATTGGGTACTCTTTGCATTTGCCTATAGTATTTTCATTTCAACAATCCAAACCCAGAGCATGGGGTGAAATTGACCTCCTCTAGCTAAACAAATTGGTCACTAATCATATCCCACAAAGCAAAGGTTAAACTGTCCGAAGGATACACTTGAAAAGATTATCTAAAGACAACTGATTTAATGATTGATTTTTTACATTGACCTAGAGCTCACAATTGTCCTGCCATAAAAAAGGGTTAAACCCTCGCCGTCAGTTAAAAAATGAAAGGCTCAACAAAATAAAACAGCCTAACGTGGTCCAAGCCTGTGTAGCTCAGTGGTTTGACGCCTTGAGTCTCTGGGAGGAAGTCCTGAGTTCAAGTCTTGGCTGGACGTATCTATGAGTTCTTCAAAGATGGGTGCCTCTACCTTACGAGGTCGGGTGTGTGAATTTGTTTCCGATTCATTGTACGCTAAAAAAAAAACAACCTAACGTGCACAAACCGTTTATCCAAAATTATGTGAGCATAGAATCACGTTCTTTCTTTTTGAGTATAATGAATTGGAAACACACTTGTCACTCACACACCCGACCTCATATCGTAGAGGCAACCATCTTTGAGAAACTCATAAATATGTCCAGTCAAGACCTGAACTCAGGGCTTCCTCGGAGAGACTCAAAGCTTCAAGCCACTAGACTACACGAGTTTGGTCATAAAATTACATATTGATTTTATATTTGAGTGAAAAAGGTCAGAACCAAAAAAGGTCCTGAGTTCAAGCCTTGATTGGACATATCTATGAGTTCTTCAAAGATGGGTGCCTCTACCTTACGAGGTCGGGTGTGTGAGTGTGTTTCCGATTCATTGTACTTTCAGAAAAAAAAACCGAACATTCGCATACCATTTATCCAAAATTATATAAACATAGAATCACATTTTTTAATTTTATTTTTTAGAGTATAATGAATCGGAAATACACTCACGCACCCGACCTCCTAAGTTAAAGACAACCATCTTTGAGAAACTCATAAATATGTCCAACCTAGATTTGAATTTGACTCAAAGTTTCAAACCACTAAGCTATGCAAAATTGGACAAGATAGAATAACATATTGATTTTATATTTGTGTGAAAAAAGTCGAAGCCAAAAAAGATGAGGGATTGACAAGGCGTGGACCGTGGTTATGGCACATATGTCAATGACAATCGTAAGTGGGCACACGCACGCAGTTTCTGTGCATTTTCAGATTGAAAACTTCAAAAGTGCTTGCGAGCCTCGAAGTAGTCCGAAAATGTATTCTTCCTTTTTTCAAATGGATTCCAAACAGATCGTCATTGACATGGGGTGGCAAGGCAACTGGAAGTGACCGGCAGCAGCCGGCGAGTAAGAGCTTATTCGAAAGACCGGAGAGACTCTACTGTTGAGACTTAATGGTCTTGTGCGCCTCCTGCTTTTTTTCTTTCTCCTTCATCCTCCCTCCCCTCTTCCCTTCCTGCTCCTCCATGTCGTGTAACTCGTAATTCACCTTGGCTCAACCTTGGATCAACAGTCGTTTCCCCCTTAGTGAACTAGGGTTTCTGCATTCTGTATGCTGGACGGGTCTTCCTCCCGCGGGTCACCTGTTTAGCGGACGGGAGCTCATCTTTTATCGAGACCTATTATCAATCTCTCCGTAAGTTTATCCACAGCGAGTGCCTTAGTACTTGCGCCTGTTTTCGGACGTTTGTTAGCGTGCGCTGCCTCTATATCGGCAATTGTCGTTTAATAAGTTCCTTGATCACTATACCTCATTTCATTCTTCCCGCTGCCTCCATGCGCGAGGGGACCGTCAGATCTCTCTCAGTTTATAATACGTTTCCATGTCTTATCTTAGCATTTACGTGCGTCTACAGGAATAATGGGTAGCAGAATCAAAGAAGATGAAAAAAACGAGAAGGCCATAAGGGCCTTGCTTCGTAAGGCTCCGAACCGCCAGTGCATCAATTGCACTACTCGGGTAAGATTTGACCCGTTCGTTTGTTACGTTTCACATTTTACCGTTGAAATAGGAAGACAAATCACTTGAATACACTATTTGTGATAAACTGCTCGATCTCATGGGCTTAGGTTGTAGTAGTTTGCGTTTTTTTGTTTTCATTTTATGAGAATGCTCCTGGGAGAATTATTATTTGCTTTGAATGAGGCCACCTCGACCGTGAACACTTTTAAGTCATTGGAGCGTCAGGCTTTGTCTATTGGAAGTTAAGGACTTAACTATAATGCATTTTCTCGATTGGCACACAGATCTTGCTAACTAGGGGACTTGAAAGAGTGCATTTGCCTGTTGCAAGGAGTTTTATGTACGATTTTTCTGATGAATTTTACACTGCCAGGGGCCGCAGTATGTGTGCTTGAACTTCTGGACGTTTGTATGTACTCAATGCAGTGGAATACAGTAAGCATTGGTTGCAACACACATACATACATACATCTAAAACAGCACCATATGCAGGATAGTTTGATATTGCACTTTTTCTTTGTTGTAGTCGGGAATTTACACACAGAGTGAAATCCATTTCCATGTCCAAGTTCACATCACAAGAGGTTGCGAACCTTGAGGCTGGTGGCAATGAGGTCAGTACCATCGTGACTATGTTTTTGTATTGCTGCTTATCTTCAATGACTGGTTCTGCATGATTTATTGCTAATGTGGTTGTGAAAATAAACTCGTGATTACTGATTATGTCTAAATTCTATTGATAATAGCGTGGTAGAGAAATATTCTTCAAGGATTGGGATGCACAAAGACATCCTTTACCAGATAGCAGGTACAACATTTCAAACCCTCACGAATCGATCATATTATCTTTTGGTATGTGTGGAGTAATATTGTATTTTGCTATATAGTAACGTTGAACGATTGCGAGATTTCATAAAGATGGTGTACGTGGACAAGCGGTTTTCTGGAGAGAGGCCATTTCCTCGACATCAAGGGGTAATCTGTTTTTCCTTGATTACTCGTGTTACCTTTGAATTTTGAATGGTATTTGTTCGACATGCAAAATGTTGTTTCTTTATGATACATTCTAACATGGTTCATTTTTAACTGGTTTGAAAGGTTCCTCACCCTTATTATGAATTGAATCCTAGAGGTAGGAAGGGGGGTGTGGGTGCATAGACACAAAAAAGGGGGAGGGGAACGGATGAGGGTGAAAAAGGGACTTCTTTTCTCTATCTCAACTTGGTGAAGCCATAATGTATTTAGAGTCTCCCATATCAGTGAATTGAGGCAAGGAAAGTTCTCAATATTTTTTGACATGCTTACAAGCTCAAAAGCATTGATGCAAAGGTGAAATTTTTTGAAAGATTGGTAACCAAGGATACAAACAAAGGAGCCACCAATTTTAGGAAGTGCTTTAAGTATTTTACCTCATCTCGAATATATCTCTACACACATTACTTTGCTCTGTAGTTGCATGAGGCCTTTAATTCGATTAAATGGACTTGAAAAGACGATTGGTGTAAAACTTTTGTATTGATCTCCAAATTACCATTTATGGAAATGGAATTCAATTCTTCTCATCGTTAAGAGGCTCTACTGAAAATTCCAAAGAGAAAATCGCTCATTGGATGTGGAAGCTCGTTAAAATTTTGTGTTTAATAGAAATATAGTCAAGTCCCAGTCATCCATTAAACTCATTTGGAAAACATTTTCGAGTCACAAATCATAAATTTCTAGTCTCTCTTGCATGTGCCCTTTGCACACACCTCTCTCTCTCTCTCAATCTCACGTTTTTATTTGGTGTACATCTCTCCCATAATTTTGTCATGACTCATGATCAACTTTTGTTTTTCTTTTTGTTGAGCATATTTGTTTCTGAACAAGCCTCTGTTTTTAACTTTTCCTTCTTAATGGGTCATTCGGCATCAAATCCATCTTCATCAAATAAAGTATTGTGTTAGGAAATTTCATTGCTGACAATTGGTATTTGAGAAATTGATTTTACTTTATCATTTGCTAGTCTTTCATGAGCACACTTTATTTTTTAGTGTTCATTGAAGAACTTCTATTGTGATAGAAACTTTTATTCCATGTCAAACAAGTTTTGGATAAAAACAAGAAAGTTCGGTGAGCTTTATCTTTATGCATGCATGCATATATGTATGTATGTATTTATGTATGCTTGTGCAGAGAAAATGACATCATAATTGTATGTGAAACTATTATGGGCAACAATTAGGCTCAAGACTATGATGTACATTATCCTGTCATCCTTAAGCTAGTTGGCACAATCGAAAATGCAAGTTTCATTTGAATTCAATGGGCTAAGAAGTTGAAAACAATGAATGTTCTTCTTATAATTTGACATTTCTTGCTCGTCAAATGAGCTTCCAAAGAATCAAAGTTTTGAGTTGATCTCAATTCCATGATTCACAAAGCAATTATATTACAATGAGCATGCATACCAAAAGTAATTTTAGAGGTTGGAAATTCTTAGAGAACATGGATTAAAAGTTAAACATGTCTCATTGCACCATTCTTTATCATATTTTAATTTCCAAAATGGAGGTTGCATAGCCTCCAATCTAATATCTTTGTGGATGCCCAAATCTAGTAGACAACCAAATCTTATGCAAGTAGGACTATGCTTTTTCATATGTGCACTCATTTTAGGTACTCCCATAGTAACTTGTTACTAAAAGATGCCATTCCACAATGCACGTCTTATATATAGAGAGGATACATCAACCCAACCATGAGTGGCATCTTGAATTGGACATCTAGATCGAATTAATCTCATGGCTTTTTGAATTTCAAAGTTGGCCATAGAACATTTTTGAATTGCCATTCCATCAATGTCATATGCATTAACAATCAAGTTTCTTTTCTATGTGGATTATTCTCTTCAGTATTAAATGGAAAACTTACATGAGCAAAACATTTTTGTGCTAATTTTTAGTATGGCGTTGCTTTGAAACCTGAAGAAATCATAGCCATATCTCATGATCATCTGAACGAATTTGCATGATTCCTTTGTCATAGGAGTGCCATGAAATATACTCGAGAACAATAGCAACATGAGTAGGCAAAAGTCTAGTCTAATATGGACATTCAGTCAATCAGGTTCCTTTATGCCAAGGACAACACAAGAACATCAACCTTTGAAGGTGGAAAGGATACCCATGTAATGGGTTTCCTATCACTTATTGTTATTTGTTCTGTCGTAAGTGTAGAATCAAAACCTTCCTAGCAAAAATCAATGAATTAGTAGATTTAGGTTTCATGTTTCATGAAAAGGTGGTTGCTTATAAGTTATGTATTCAAATGCCAGATGTAGAAAGAGTTAATACATGAAGACCAATGAGATGAGCCAAAACTTTGCTCCATATTTGTTGTCTTGCAAAAGCTTTTTGAATTGATGTATATCTTTTTGCAGGGGTATAATGCATACATGGATATAATGCATCAAATCAATTAGATCAAGAGTGTCACGAGTTTTAGGTTGTGATACATCAATTCAAAAACGTAAAGTATTTAGAGTGAGGGGAAACTTTTCTCAATGCAATTGACAAATGAGTCAAACTTTCTCAGTGCAACTTAGAAATGAGTCAAACTTTCTTTTGTCTAGTAAATCAAAGGAAGATAGAAAAGCACACTAGAAAGTGCAAATGCTATTCTTATATCTTTTATTTAAGAACTTTAGGAAGTACTCTATCAAGAACCCAAGTTGTTTGCACTTTACATGTTATCTTCACACCAAGTTGTATGTATGTGTGTGTATGTATATGTATGTATGTATGTATGTATGTATGTATGTATGTATGTATGTATGTATGTATGTATGTATGTATGTATGTATGTATGTATGTATGTATGTATATGTATATGTATATGTATATGTATATGTATATGTATATGTATATGTATATGTATATGTATATGTATATGTATATGTATATGTATATGTATATGTATATCATATATGTATATATATTTATGTTAGTGTTGCAACGATTCACGAACCGCATCTAAGATACCATTTGATATGTAAGGTACATACAAGAGACATCTCTTACACTAGGTACATTCTTGAATTTAAAGAACCATTTCTTTAAGTTTCTTGATATTAGTGCTCAATTAGAGAGTAGAGTCTATATGTACGAGTAAGAGGTTTCTAGGTCCATTCATGAGTTTGAAGAATCGTTAGTGAGTTCTTGATATCTCTCTTCATTGAGAGATCATAATCTATAATGCATTAAGCCCAAAGTGTACGTTGATAGGATTGAGGTGTGGTGTCGGAGGGGTAGAGGACACGTGTGTGTGCCTCAAGAGAGAAGGCGATAGGTAGAAATGGTGGCACAGCTGATAGAAAGGAGAGAGAGAGGTTCGATCAGTTTTGGAGGCTTCTCTTAGAAGTAAGAGAGCCAAAAGTGTTATTATGTTATGTTAGAAAGAACCCTTTTAGGGTTGGCTAAATTCACATTGAACTTGGGCAGAAAAATAAAGAATAAGTGACTTTAGCCTTTATAAATAGGCCTATACACATGTATACACTATAAAGGGGTCATTTAGGGCTTTACCCCAACAACCTCCCACTTAAAGGCATAAATGATGCCTTTAAGCTAAGTGACTCCCACCATGTGTATACATAACTGATGTTGTGCTTTGGGTAAGCACTTAATGAGGACATCTGCAAGGTTTTGTGATTTATGGACCTTAACCAATCTGATAAGGCCATCCTCAAGCACCTCTCGAATGAAGTGATATCGCACATCAATATGTTTTGTGTGTGCATGGAGCATGGCATTCTTTGCCAAACATATGGCACTCTGGCTATCACAACCAAGCATAGGTGCTCTGTCAGACAAACCAAACTCACTGCAAAGACATGTGTAACCATATTGCTTCCTTGGAAGCCTCAGTGGCTGAAATATATTCAGCCTCAGTAGTAGACAAAGCAACAATCTTTTGCAATCTGCTGCACCATGATACAACACCACCTACAAGAGTGAAAACATAGCCACTTGTGGATTTCCGTGTATCCACATCACCTTCCATGTCGGAATCATAGAATCCCTTCAGCTCCAATCGGCCCTTTCCATAACTTAGGCATTTGTTTTTAGTTCCTTTCAAATATCTCAAGATAGATTTGACCGCCTCCCAACGAGCTGTACCAGGATTGCCATGAATCTGCTCACAACTCCCACTGCATGAGCAATGTCTGGCCGAGTAGCAACCATAGCATACATAAGTGAACCACAAGCTGATGCATATAGAACACTCCATGTAATTGGCTGCATCATCATCTTTAAGACAGTCATCCTTGGAGAGCTTAACATGTGGCTGCAATGGCACTCCAAGAGGCTTAGCATTAGCCACATTAAATCTGTCCAGCACTTTTTCAATGTTCTTTTCTTGGGATACATGCAAAGCATGCTGCTGTCTATCCCTTTTTATACGCATACCAAGAATATACTCAGCTTCCCCAAGGTCTTTCATTGAGAATGCAGAGTTCAGCTGCTGTTTTAGATCATTCAGTGACCTTTTTCTTCCCAGCCAGCAGCATGTCATCGACATACAGTACAAGAATGATTTGGCTGCCATCTTCATCCTTTTTGGTGTACAAACAGTGATATGCATGGCTTCTTTTAAACCCATGTTTGAGCATAAATGCAACAAACTTCTTATACCATTGTCTGGGGGCCTGTTTCAGCCCATATAAGCTCCTTTTCAGTTTGCATACCAGATGCTCTTTTCCAAGAATGGCATATCCTTCTGGCTGTTTCATGTACAGCTCTTCATCTAAA
The DNA here is from genome assembly GCA_020310875.1 of Ceratopteris richardii. NCBI lineage: Eukaryota > Viridiplantae > Streptophyta > Polypodiopsida > Polypodiales > Pteridaceae > Ceratopteris > Ceratopteris richardii. The sequence goes on from CM035415.1 coordinate 28,979,888, forward strand.
TCACCATGCAAAAAAGCTGTTTTAACATCCATATGAAGCAGCCTGCAGGTTTGTCGGACCAAACCTCTTTAGGGATGTCACCTTTTAAGGACATGTGAGGGGATCGATTGCATATATGTACTGCAGTTTTCAAAGCCTCTCCCCAAAAACCATGAGGGAGATTAGCTTTGGACAGCATGCATCTCACCCTCTCACAAAGAGTCCGATGATACCTTTCAGCCACATTATTAGAAGAGGGGCTGTATGGAACAGTAAGCTCCGTCTTTATGCCCAAATTTTCACAAAAATTTTTGAATTCAGCACTTGTGAACACACCCCCATTATCCGTATTTAAGCATTTCAGCTTTTTACCTATTTGGGTAGTCACAAATGCATGAAATCTTTTAAACGTAGCAAACGCTTCATCTTTTGATTTGAGCAACTGCACCCAAATTTTCCCAGAAAAATCATCAACAAAAGAAACAAAGTATAAAGCACCCCCCATAGATTTGGTGAGCATGCTACATACATCAGAATGGACAAGATCTAATATACAAGACTTACGAGACACACTACAATAATGAGAACTTTTCACTTGCTTTCCATATTGACAATCATTACAAAAGTCTAGCTTGGTGTCTTTAACATCAAGCTTCTTCAAGTTACAAAGTTTGGAAAGACCATTTTGGCTCATATGACCAAGTCTTTTATGCCACAATTCCATATGAGAATTAATCTCAGCCAATGCAATGAATTTGCCAGACACGACCTTTCCATGCAAGCAATACAAAGCTCCCCTTTTTGTACCTTTTACAATCAGCCGTGACCCTTTGGTCATCTTCCATGAGCCTCTTTCAAATAAAACACTGAAACCATGCATATCCATCGTCCCAACATAGAGTAAACTCTTCTTGATTCCTGGTACATATCTCACATTATTCAGGACCAGCTCATTTGTGCCATCTGTTGAAAGATGCATAGTGCCAATACCTTCAATGGGACATGCATGATTATTCCCTAGGTATGCATGGCCATGGCTGCTCGCATGAAAAGTAACAAAACACTCCTTGACAGGAGTCACATGAAATGAAGCACTCCTTACAAAAGTCTAGCTTGGTGTCTTTAACATCAAGCTTCTTCAAGTTACAAAGTTTGGAAAGACCATTTTGGCTCATATGACCAAGTCTTTTATGCCACAATTCCATATGAGAATTAATCTCAGCCAATGCAATGAATTTGCCAGACAAGACCTTTCCATGCAAGCAATACAAAGCTCCCCTTTTTGTACCTTTTACAATCAGCCGTGACCCTTTGGTCATCTTCCATGAGCCTCTTTCAAATAAAACACTGAAACCATGCATATCCATCGTCCCAACATAGAGTAAACTCTTCTTGATTCCTGGTACATATCTCACATTATTCAGGACCAGCTCATTTGTGCCATCTGTTGAAAGATGCATAGTGCCAATACCTTCAATGGGACATGCATGATTATTCCCTAGGTATGCATGGCCATGGCTGCTCGCATGAAAAGTAACAAAACACTCCTTGACAGGAGTCACATGAAATGAAGCACCGGAATCAACAATCCACGTTTTGGATAATGCATCATTCACAGTCAATAAAGCATCAATTAGATCACTTTTAGTGATCGACATGTCCTGTACACGAACATCACAAGAGGCATCATGTGAATAAGCATCATGAGCTGATATAGTAGCACATAGAATATATTCTATATCTGAAAGCTCCTCAATAACAACACTAGAGGCCACATTGGCCTTCTCTTTTTCTTTTTGGCTGTCTTGTCCATCCGTCTTGTCTTCCTTCTTTCCCTTTCTTTTATCTCTAGCATTCTTCTTTCTCTCAAGCTCTGCCTTATAGGATCGACAGACGGGTTTCTTATGGCCTTTCCTACCACACTGATAACATGTCACATCAGTACCTCTTTCTTGCCGGAGCTTCCCCTTTCTTTGCTTTTGCTCTTACTCCTCTGTGAATGAGAGCCCTTCTTCTCTAATCTGCTTTGACCATGTTTGCAAAAGTGCCTCCTTCACCACTTGCTTTTCTCCTTATTTCTTCATTCAATATAGAACCCCTCACACCATCAAAAGTAAGATTGGGGTTGTTTGATAATGAGACTACCAAGGTCTCCCAAGAATCAGGAAGTGTCATAAGCAAAAAGATAGCTTTCAACTTATCATCAAAGGGAGGCATCCTTGAGTCATGCAATTGTGATAGAGTACCTGTAAAATGAGATAAGTGCTTTGCAACGCTCTTTGACTCATCCAACTGCATGCCAACTAATTTCCTCATCAGATGTACGTGATTAACAGGTATGGTGTTCTCATAAGTGGTCTTAAGCTTGGCCCACAACTCTGAAGCTGTAGTAATGCCCTTGAGCTCTACAAGAATGTCATCTGATACGGCATTTTTATGTAAGTAATGGCTTTTCTATTCAGATTATGCCACGCATCATCGGACATGTCTTCTGGCCTTCTTGCTTCCAACGCCCTGTCACAATCTTTGAGGAAGAGAATTCCTTGAATTCTCTCCTTCCAAAGATCAAATCCTATGCCCTTAAAGCATTGAATCTCAAAAAGATTCTTCATATTTGAGGACGACGATGCCATGGTTGCACAAATAAGAGGTTAATGTGCTGAAATTTTTGGGCAAAATGCACCAAAAACAACATACCACCTCAACAAGATCTGAAGTTTTCTGAAAATTTTTTGCAGAAAATTGCAGCAAGCTAATTTGTGCTAAAAATCAACAATTTTGACTTCTTTTCACCTCGATGTGCATACATAAGGCTATAACGAAGCCTTTAGAACCAAATAGGAGCAAAAGCCCCAAATTTTTTGCCACAACCCAATATATAAGGTGCTAGACCTGTTATGACCTGTGAAACACCTGTTTATACCTGTAAAACACCTGTTTAGACCTGTAAAACACCTGAAAACAGCCTGTTTTGGGTTGTTGAGATGCCCAAAGTGATCCTCTTGGCCTCAGAGCAACTTTCTTCACGATGAAATCGTAGATTATCGCGAAAAGTGGGGTTTTCTTTGCTGTACAGCACCTGCGCAGCAGCTCTGAAACCCTAAATCAGCTCTGATACCAGTTGATAGGGTTGAGGTGTGGTGCGGGAGGGGTAGAGGATGCATGTGTGTGAGCCTCAAGAGAGAAGGCGATAGGCAGAAATGGTGGCGCAGCTGATAGAAAGGAGAGAGAGAGGTTCGATCAGTTTTGGAGGCTTCTCTTAGAAGTAAGAGAGCCAAAAGTGTTATTGTGTTATGTTATAAAGAACCCTTTTAGGGTTGGCCAAGTTCACATTGAACTTGGGCCCAAAAATAAAGAATAAGTGACTTTAGTCTTTATAAATAGGCCTATACACATGTATACACACTATAAAGGGGTCATTTAGGGATTTACCCCAACATACGTTTCCTTTCATTAATAAACTATTGCCTTTGTTAACAAGTAAGAAAAAACTTGTTCCTTTTCTATGTTATCTTGTAAGGATGGTACTCTAGAAGGCAATGAGAACAAATATGACAAGTTGTCATGACGATAACATGAGCATGCAATGTGACTTCACTTTGTGTAGAGGTTGATATTTATGTGCATTCAACCAAAGCTGAAGAGCTCCATGCAATTGATGTGTGATTTCCTCTTGGAAAGCCATTCAAGATATTACATTCATATAACCACCAAATCTATGTATCTTCATTTTTCAGTTAGTGGTATCTCAAGATTCTCATTGTAGTAGTACATGGAAAAAGCATTATTAGTTCACACATGCCATCCTAAATACAAAAGCACGTGTTGAATTGCTTCCAAGATGATCTTTAATTTGAAATTCACATGCACATCTCGACATGAACATTTTAGGAAAGAAACACAATGTGGGAAAGGAGTCATTTTCACCTTGAGTGGCAACCCAATGGCCCGAAAGTTTATGGCCTACCTAACCTAATGGCTAGGCTCACAAAGATCATCTATTACCATCAACGGCCACACATAGACCTCATCTAACTTGGAAGTTAGGATTTCACTAATGTTCGGGCTCTCAGATTGGCTTCTCCTCACAATGGGGGCCTTACAACTTAGAGCACCATGGATCATTTGTGGTCACTTGAGAGTGGAGTTGGAGTATATCTAACAATACATACATACATGAAGACATATAATAGAAACTTAGCTCATTGACTTTGTTGGAGGTCTTTATTTAGAAAGACTCTTTATTAAAATCTGCACCTACTCTAGGGCACTGTTGACGTGAGTAGGGATGTCATAGTTATTTGTCTAAGCTATGCATGATAAATTTTAATTATGATACTTCTTGTTTTGGACAAACATAGAAGTTGAAGATGCACTTTTGTTTTGTTTTTGTTTTTGTTTAAAATCTGATTTTTTATATTTATTTGTGTATTTCTTAAAATATTTTTTATTTTTTAATATATTTCTATTTTTAAAGTTAAATATTGATTATTATTTTTTAGTGTGGTTCATTTTTTATTGGTTTCTTTCTTGTTTATATTTTTCATGTCTTATATCGATCTTATATTTCGTATAGTCTCTTGCTTTTGTTTGTTGTTTTTTTCTTATATGTATGTGTTTGAGTTCTCTATCTTGGGTTCATAAGTTTGGATAACTTTGAACTTATGAAGGTATGCACATTGCATGCATACATACATACATACATACCTACCTACCTACATACCTACATACATAGATACATACCTACATACATACATACTTACTTACCTACATACCTATCTACCTACATACATACACACATGCATTATGCATGCATACATGCATGCATACATACATGCATGCATGCATACATACATGCATGCATACATGCATGCATACATACATGCATGCATGCATACATACATACATACATACATACATACATACATACATACATACATACATACATTACCAAGGCAATTATGTGCGTTCGGTGTGTTTGAGGTTCGAGTACGAGGCCTTACCCCCGAGGTAAGGTGCGTTGTGTGTGTGTGTGTATATATATATATATATATATATATATATATATATATATATATATATATATATATATATATATATATATATATATATATATATATATATATATATATATATATATATATATATATAATGTTTTCGAATTCCAATATATATATATATATATATATATATATATATATATATTGGAATTCGAAAACATTATATATATATATATATATATATATATATATATATATATATATATATATATATATATATATATATATATATATAATGTTTTCGAATTCCAATATATATATATATATATATATATATATATATATATATATATATATATATATATATATATATATATAATTTGAAAACATCATACATGTCTATTGTCATTTTAAAATTCAAAATGAAATATGAATGTATCACAATTTAACACATTACCAATAACTTTTAAAACAATATATACTTGAGACAAAACTTGCAAAGCATGCGGTGACATGTGGATGACCATATCCATTGTGGTTCCACCATTCCAATGGTCTAGATGTCACCTATGGTCGTACGAAGGTGGTATGAGTATATGCGAGTCCTATATTTCCCATATAGGAAGAGAAATCGGTGTCAAATGCAATCTAATTAGCGGGAGACATAATCCTCTCCATATACAAGTCCTTCATATGACAAAGTGTACCTTTACTCGACAATTTTGGACTTTTAAAATATGGATGTAAAAGACTTGTGAATCCATGAATGGGGCATGATAGATAGCTCCATCTTGAAGCAACAAGCTGAAATACATCATTTTTCTTAAAACAAAGTTCAAACATTAAAAAAATCAAATTAATCAATAGGAATTACAAAATTGGCATGTTGAAATATAATTTAAAAGTGATAGAAACTTAGTTCGCAGAGCTTCTTGTGAGTTTATGCTCGTGCTGTGTGCGTGTTGTGGGGTGCATGTGTGAGCATGTATTCATTTGGAGTCCTACACCCACTATTGGGCACTCATGAGATTAGTGGGGATGTCATAGTATTGAGTGGATATTGTGCATAATGGAGCTGATATGCTATGTAGTCTTGTGGTTGACTACCATGAGCTTGTAGTTGCACTTTCATTCGAGGGTGAATTTGGGGTTTGCCTGGATTCATTCCGCTATATGTAAAATTGCACAAATAAGATACGTGGAGATCGATAATGACGACGATAACTCTATGGCATGTTGCATCTTCCTTGTATAAATGGTAAGCAAGGCCAATAGTGGACCCCTCCATATTCACAACTCGAAGTGCAACATGTATGAACAAGATCAATGCTGTTCTATATGTTGACCCCATGCCTTTTCTTCTTATGTGCACAGAAATGGCATTCAATGTGATCAAAACAATTGCAAAGAGTGACAAATCCTTTTCGATGGAAGTATTGAGCTAAGGAGCCCAACATATGTGCCACAAGCAGAGTTTATAACAAGGATCCATATGGAGATCATGAAATATGGAGTTTTGTGCTTGCCCATTACTTGCATTCCATATCGTCAGAATTCAACATTATGTTATCATCTTTTTGTTTGAAACATCTTGATCAACATTGATAAGTAGATCTTGCAAATCCTTGAGCTTGGTCATAATCTTGAATGTTGTTGTCTTCAACCATCTTGAGATTAGCTAATTCTTAGCATAAAAAAGAGATACCAGCATGATCTGTGTTTTGAAATAAATTTTTTTAAGTGTTCTGCCTAATATGAGGACTTGCAAGATCTGTTTTGTGGAATAACAACTCGCTTTAACTAAAGTGCAATGAGTGCAAGAGTTCGTGCATTTTCGCATGCCATCTTCTCTACATGATGAAGTGGTGCCTGATGAAGAAGAAGCCGTATCTTTTGAAGAAGTAGCTTTAGAAGTGGCTTGTTGATCTCCATTTATAGGATGCGGTACAAGCCGACTTGCTATTCCTCATAGACCTTTTGCCACGAACGAATTCCACATCATAAACACCATAAGGGGTGATTTGAAGATCCTTTCGATTTGTCTTTAATAGAAAGTACACCAAAAATGCTGCTTTGGTGTGACCGTGTTCTAATGTACCTGCACTAATACCAAGTGTTGGAAAAGCAAGAGATCACATAACAATAGAACACGAGTAATTGCAATTTGAAAATAAAACACAGCAATTCTAATAAGAATGTATCTTCCAAATTATTAAAGAATTTTGCAATACAATGTTTTTGATACAAATCTATAGTATGTAAGTGATAAAAATTGTATTTAAAGTTGTATAATCTTCTCAATTACCTCTAATGTTGCAATATGGCTGTAAAAGATAATAACTAGCAAATACATGCTGATTTTAAGAGGATCACGTGATAGAATGCTTTTTGGAGGAGTAAAATAAGAAAAACCAGTAACAACGATGGTTATGCTGTGTATAAGCCAAAACCACCAATGTAATGCCTCTATATAAAGAAAGAAGCATGCAGCTTTGTTGTACATACAACAAGGTAATCATTGTGTAGAAGAAGAGAAACACAACTGATATGGGTCATGGAAGCTTAAAAAAGACCAATTATGGTTGGATACTTGAGTAGGTAGCCACTTCTCGTGATGAGACACCTTGTAAAGGATTTTAGAAGAATACTCAACAGTGGATATGGCTGTTGAAAGCAAATAATCAACACAAACCAGCAATAGCCTTCCATATGATTGCAGGAGCAACCAGAAAACGCTGAAGAAGAACAAGTATATGCTCAAGAAAGGTAGGTGTGTTGAGATAGCTGAGAGATAGAGACTAGAGTATAAGCCTCCAAGTTTTTGCAGAAGTGCTGATTTAGCTAATAGCTTCACCTCCACTTTTGGTTTATAAAAGTGTGGTTATGAGGCAAACTAATTACTTGTTGATAATTATCTTTTTAAGTGATGATTAACTCACTTCTAATTTGCCTTGAATCAGAACATGCCACCCGTCACTTTTAATAAGATAGAGTCACATCATACATGTCAATCTTCTTCAACTTTGACATGTGTTGTTATGTGGAAATCTGACTTTTTGTAAAAATCTGAAAATTAATTAAAATTTCAGCAGATGAACAAAACTTAATATCTTCTCATAGGCATGTCAGAAAATTCCCAAATATTCATATTTATGTATTTGGCATTGCTCTTCGTAAATATGAAGTCCACTTTTCCAAATAGTCCCTTAATAGTGAGAAGATTATGGAAATAATATTCAGTAAAATAGAAAAATGCTTTAACTTCAAGAAAATAGTCATAATTTATGGAGCTCATGTAGCATATCTACAACACATACAAATACGATGTGTATGTATGTGTGTATGGCATATGTATGTAACTTATGTACATACATACATACATACATCCATACGTATGTCATACATCCATACATATGTCATACATACAATGATACATGATACATGATACATGATACATACATCCATACATAAATCAATATTGTACACAATAACATAGACTTCAGAATTGAAAACTAAACTTTACACACACACACACACTATTATAGCTTGTTTGATATAGCTATTGATTAATTCACATGTTGTCGTCTTCCCTTTGTTATCAACTTCCATGGCACTTAAATGTAGGTACTAAGAGGGCAAGAAAAAAAGAATATTGATTATGCCATGGTTCTTTCATCTCTCCATCCACCATAGAGGATAAAACATCCATATTTGCTCTATGCGGCATGTATAAGATCAAGTGCTCTATCAATGCTTTCCTTTAAAAACTAACACCGGTCCATCCTTCCTTTAATAGCTAACATTGGTCCATCCTTCATGCATGCCCAGATTTGCGATGGCTATCACCATGTTTTTCCATTGCTCCGATTTGAGAATACTAAAACGTCTTATAATGATTATTGTATTCAATTTCCATTTCTGCTTGCTTTCATTGCTCTCTAAGGAATGTGAGTATGCTCTTTGTGTATCTCGATGCTTAATGATTATTAATTTGGGCTTTCACGCATGTATCATATGGCATGGATGATGATGATTCTCTTGGCTGCATGTTCACATTAGATTGTGGTGATTGTGATATAGATCCATGGGCAGAGCAATACATATATCATGAGAATGTACTGAATATAAGTTTATTGGTGTACATATCCTTGCACTTGCTCTTCCTTCTCTCATCTTCTCACGAATTTGATTCACAATTTGTTGGGGTATTTGTTTGCATGGCTCAGCTTGTTACCCAACTCTTGCTTTTGTGTTGTTTCCCACAATATTTGCAAGTCCGACAACAAGTATTGGGCTTCTTTGTCTCTTTTGTTAGAAAATATGTCAAATAGGGAAGGTTTATAAGATAAATAAAAATAAGGCTTGGAAATGGTTCCATTTTCGGGAAGCGATTAGAAATATGGTAAAGAGCTATTATTACATAATGTGATAGTACCCTTTGAGAGCTATTCAACCATGTATGACACTTTGGTATTTGGCACCTATATCTAGACCAAAAGTCAAACCCTAATCTCTGAATTAACTGTGAAATTTGAAAAGCAATTTGAATGTGAAAAGCAAGTGACATGTCACAATCTTATATAATATTAAAAATATAATTTAATGGTCATAATATATGCCACTTGGCACTAGTAAAAAGCCCAAGAAAACCTCAATAATTCAAATTCCGCGAATTGTGGCAAAAAACTAGAAAATAGGTTTTTTGGCTTTCTTGTGACTTATTAGTCAAGGCATACATAGCTTATATAAAGACTAGATGCTGGACACTTAAATCAGAACTTTTTGAGAGCTCTTTATGGATTAGCTTGAAGAAGGTCATCTTTTCAGCTTGAAGGAGGTGAGTTGTGTTTTCTTCATCATCTTCAAGGTGTGGCAACATATATCTATGTGGACTTCGGAGGAGATCATCTTCAACTTTCGAGATTCTGGACTTATTGTATAACTTGTATTCATCGTCTTGTACAACAAATGTATCTTCTATGCTATCTTGTAACTTCAACCATAGAATGTAGTGGTTATATTTGGAGCTTTGCTCTCTCTCTCTCTCTCATGTGCCGTCTTCTTGTCATCATGTCTCTATATTCTCTTTGTCTCTACATTAATTGTGGGCCTAAAAATCTACAATTTTTATAAGAGAAAGACAAGGTAGACTACAATTTGAGGTTCAATTCAAGGTCAGCCATATATTCAATAGTGGTTTTTGTTGGAATTGCGGTGGGCCTTAACAACAATAATCATAGGTTTTTAGGATCTTCCAACAAACGAACCTTAGCATACACACCTTAAGACTCAAAATTAGATTAATGAGAAGTAGAGAGAGAGAATACACAACTTGTTAAAAGTGTAACTGTAGGCCAAAATGCTTACCTACACTAACTAATATTCGAATGTCAAATTACAAAGTGTGTAATGATTACAAAACTGAATGTGTGCTGAATGTGGATCAAGGTTGGAAAAATTCGCGTGCCAAACCTCTTGGATCTGTACGATACGTACGATACGTACGATACGTACGATACGTACGATACGTACGGTACGTACGGTACGTACCGAACGTACCGTACACGTACGGTACTTGTTCTGGTAAAAAAATTATCATTCATCATTTTGAACTTGGAACCTCATTATATGAGCCATACTATTCATAGTTAACTATGCTGTGAGATTGAAGTGCTCATGTGGTAATTCAATATAAATACATGCATGGAGACTATATTATTATATATATAAAAAAAAAATATAGAAATATATATAAAAATATATATATTAAAAAAATATATATACGTACCGTACTGTACCAAACCTCCTTGCCACGTACCGTTCACGTACCGTACACGTATTGTACGTATCGTACCAAACGTACCGAACCACCTTGATGTGGATACAAAATCTGAATCTAGGTAGAATTTCGAGAACTAGATACAAGAGTTTGTTCATAAAGTGCCTAAGAGGTATGAAGATTTTTTGTATGTGATTTCGGAGTGAATAGAAATAGTTGAGAACTGTTTGTATAGCAAACCCTAAACTGAATAACAAGAACAATTCCTCCTTGTGTAGCAACAAAGGAAGAAGAACATAATATTGACTTGCTACTCACAAAATCAGCAAGAGCTGGATGGTTGGCTCCAAAATCTCCTCCATAGTTGCACTAGAAGTTATGACACACCTCCTCCAAAAGTTAGTACACCTCCAAGCTGGATGATCCTTGAGTTGGATGCCCAAGAGATGCTCAACAATGATCACCATGGGTCTTTTTTATAGCCTTCCAAGCTTATCCACGAGAATTTGGGCAAAAAGAATAAAGCAAGGCTAAAATCTCGGAGAAGCTTGTGTTAAAATGAATAAAACGATTTGTTTTTGGGCTCTTAAAAGTTTACTTTTTTGACAGAAAACCCAACAATTTCCCTAATTAGCCATCAGCTGAGTATGAGAACTTGCTTTCCTTGATGTACATACGGAGAGGAACAATATAATGTAAAAACCATTTTGGACAGAAATTAAAGTTATGGTTTTCTACCATTTTTGGACCTCTGATGACTGAATGTTGTATACCAAATGAAAGCTCTTCTTAAGTACTAATTGATGAGCGCATAATAATTTTTGACCTGTTGTGACCAAAATTTGGCTTAAGTCCCAAAAATTAGGGTTGCTGAAAATTAGGGTTTTATGCTATTCTGACATTGTTTCGAACAGTCTTCAAGTCATCAACCCATATGAAGAAGCTGAATACTATTTTCAAGAGATATACTCTAGGAGGGATGACATTGAAGAAGAACAAGGCATATTGTAGTATGATGACTGACTTCAAATTCTAATCCTAGATGTAAAAGTAGATGTGGATGAAGTAGGATGCTCCTTAGGTGTAGATGTAGTAATTGATGTAGAGGTAGAAGAAGATATGGTTGAAGATTTGGAAGTAGAAGAACTACTTTTCTTCTTAGACGATGATTGAGTTTTTATCTTCTTCCTAAGCTCTTCTCCTTTGGATGAAGAAACCATTACCTCATCATGGACAAAACTACATGCATGTATTATGAATTTTATTCAACACTCTTGCATAAAGACATATATAATGCCATGTCATCAAATCTTCCCCTCAAATTGACAATGATCTTGAATACAAAATGAATGAGATACATATGTCCACACAAGATGAAATCAACATGAAATGAAATATTCTAAACACAAACTAAATCTTCCTAACTCTAAAAGCATCTCTCAAGTAGATGAATTTCTCTTTGGGAAGAGCTTTAGTGAAGATACTTTCCACTTGTTCTCTAGTGTTAATGTGAGTCAGCTCCATTTCTCCTTCAATGAACTTTTCACAAAAAAAGTGATAAGAAATTCAATGTTCATTGATCTCACATGATAAACTAGATTCGTTGAAAGCATAATGTTGTTCACATTATCACAATAGATGATCACCTTTCCATCAATGTATACTCTCATGTGTTTAAGCAGCTACTTAATCCATGTGGCTAAAGAAATTTCTTAATTAATGCTTCTATATTCAACTATGATACTTGACAAAGTGGTAGTTGGTTGCTTCTTGCTACTCCATGAAATGGTTGCACTTCCAAGTGAGAATGCAAATGTACTAGTTCATCTTTGATCCATCAAATTTCTTGCTCAATAAATGTATTACTACATCCAAGTGCAATTTGCATTGTTTATGCATAAACTAACTCAACAAGTCAACAACTCCTCAAATTTGGTATTGTCTTTGTGACATAAATCAAACTTCCACCCATCTTCCTATATACATTTGCATCATACAATTATTCCCAATCATCCATAAGTTTAGCATTAGCATCAAGTGGCATATCAATAGGTTTCCAAGCACTCATACAAAATCTCTCAATAATTTCCAGCATATAGTCGCATTGTATCATCCAAATTCCCTCGTGCATTCAAGTTACTTTGATTCCAAGAAAGTATTCTACCTCACCTTAATGTGACTTCAGAAATTCAAATTTCAATTGCTTTTTTCAAATCAACAATACTTTTTTCATCATTGATACGTGGGAGTACTATGCCATTCACTATAGTATCACACTTTCAATTAAATCAAGCACGGAGTTTCAAAACATGTGATTGAACTGACTTGCCAACCATCTTATGTGTGTTTGCTATTGTCATCTTGACATGAGCTTTTCTGAGCAGGGTTCTGTTGGTGGAAAGACAATGCCAAATTGAGAGGTTCAAATCCTAATTTCCAGGAAACCCGAATTTCCAAAAAATGCTCAATATGCTCAAAATCTTATCACAAAATCTTATAATTCTCATCAAGAGCTATCTAATGATATATAGTACCTTACCAACAGAGATCATTTAGGGTATTAAAACCCTAACCTAATTTTGGGTTTTGTGCTTTTAAAAAATGGAGCACATCATTCAATAGCTTTTCTTTACGCTCTTCAAGAAAAGCTCCATATCTTGTGTTAATTTTGTCATTTTCTAGGTTACTTCAAAGATTTTGTTTTTCACATATTAGTGACTTCAATTTTGTACAAACTTGCCCTAAAAGCACATACGATTGCCGAAAAGCTAGCTTTTAGTAGAGAAATTTGTGGAGGGCTTCAAATCTTATAAAAAGATTCTCGTGGGTCACTTCTAACACATCTCACACTCACACTTGAGCATCCTCAAGTGTGATCTAGGTCTTGGAGCTTCCTACTAGTTGGTTGGAGGTGAAGATTTGCTGAATTTCTTGGTGATTTGCTGCATCCCTCTTCTCCTACACGCGCATTGAATGTTGGAAGTGTGGTACGCTCAAACAATAATCATAGGTTAAATCCAAGATCTTCCAACACTTGAACCTTAGCACATAACACATCTTGACTTGATCAAGAGATAAAAATGACAATAGCGTATAGAGAAGACAATTATAAAAGAGAAGCAATGGCCAGTTCTCGTGATGAAGTATTGGGAAAACACCCATTACAGCAGAAGCACATGAAGAAACCCGAAATTGGATGCCATAGCTCAACAAAATCATCATGCACACCAAAAGTGTGAAGAAGAAGCAAGGGAAAGCTTCCAAAACTCCTTCAAATCTGCATATACTCCTCCAAGAGTCCTCTTAGCTCTTAACAATAGAGCTTGTGCTTGAATAACTCCAAGAATTGATGCTTGAATGATTCTCCAAGCCCGTCCTTATATATTCTCTTGGACATCCTATCTTGTTCTCTTGTAATCTCGTAGTATGAGATCCTATCTAGTTTTTTCTTGTACCTAGTTCATGTTCCCGGGTTGTAGGATCTCTTGTATCTTGTCTAGCCCAGTTATCCATACCTATCAATCTCGGGTCGTGGGACTTCTTGCATCAGTTGCATATTCTTGTATTATTTTCCCTATGTGGGTGATTTTGTAATCATAAGTATAAAAAACGAAAAAAAGATAATGGGTGATACATATACTTCGTAATATTTATAAACATGATTTCTATGTGGAACGTACACATTTGTGGATCATGCTTGCTCATCTTCTTCACCAAATGCATTGGGGCCAGGGTTCAAGTCTCTCTGGGACTGGATGCCTTAGCTCTAATGTGCGTTTCTATTGGTTTCGCTTGCATGTTTCAAGAAGAGCACTCTGCTTGGCAAGAATGTACTTCAATTAGGGGGTTTTTATTGATTTATGGGTATATAAGTATCCTTTTGCTTTTGCATGTGGGTATACTTTTCACTCTTTCTCACATAACCATGTGTTGGCTTGGTTGGATCCTATTTTTATGTTGGGGGTTATTACACTCCTCTACATGGGATATTTCAATTGTTAAGGATTTTCATGGATAGGATCATGTATGATTTGTTGCAAATTTCAAGTGATGGACTTCAAACAACCCCACCACATTCTCCCAACGCAAGCCTCTTATGAGAAATAATGCTATAATTTGAATGCCCTTCTTTCAAGAAGATATTTAATACTTTTATTTAGATGGTGAAAGAACTACTGTACTCGGCTTCTTTGAAATGGCAAAACTTTGTGGTGTATATGCCATAGTCACAGGGGGACGTGTCCCCGGGCCCTAGGGACGCCGGGACGCCGTCCCCCCTTCCATATGTATGGGGACGCCTGGGCGGGATGTCTGCCGTCCCTGAAGATCCGTCATCACATGCTGCCGTCCCCGGGACGTTTTTTTGTTATGACGTCGTTTGGGGACGCTAGATTTTGGCGGGAGATTTTTTTTTGACGAAAAAATTTGAAATTTTCGAATTCGAAAATTTAGCGCCCATATTCTCTTTCTAGAGGCTTCTTTTGGGGCCCCAAAACAAGCATAAAAGGGGCTGTTTGCTGCCCTCAAAACACACAACTTACCTTCAGCTTTCTCTTGAGCTACCTTGGTGTGCACCCTTGCATATTCAGCAGCCCTCTCCATCCTCTTAACCTTTGGGCCTCTCTAGGAGAGTGATTTCAGCAGCCCCTCTCTTGAGTCCTCTCCTCAAGGCTCAAGAACTTACCCTTTGGAGTTCTAAACCTTCCTCCTCTCTTTCATTTGGAGTGTAGGAGAAGCCATTATGGCCTCTTCATCAAGCACATACAAGAGAAGGAAGGCTGTCGCAAAATGGACATGGTGGGAAGAGGTGGAGTCTCCAATGTCCGCCGGAGAAGGAGGTGGTTCAAGACCATGGACATGCAAATTATGTGGATACAAAAGGACCGGTGGAGCGAACAAGGTGCGTGCCCATCTTCTTCATGAGAGGCAATGAAGTAAAATTTTGTAATGCCATCACTTCGGAGAAAAAGCAAGAACTTCTCAACAAGCTTGCTGTGAGTGATGCCCATGTGCATGCCCGTCGTGCTTCACAAGCTCCGGTCAACCCCGCATCATTTGTGAGAACTTCTACCTCTGTTTCCAAGGAGGCATCTTCATCGGCAACGACGGGTCGACCTCGTCCTTCTTCCACACCAAATGATATGCCATCTGTAAGCTCCACACCATATGGAGTCGGACGTATTCATCGTCAACAAACCCTTGATGACAAATGGAATCCCAAATTGAAGGAAGAGGTTGACATGGCAGTGGCGAGGTTTTTCTATCATGACCACATACCTTTCAATGCAGCCCGGTAAGTAATCATAATTCATATGGCATAATTGAATTTTCAATTTACCTACTTATTTACAATTTGTATAATGTAAATTCTCTTTTTGTTCATAGATCACCGTACTTCAAGGAGATGATGAAAAAAGTAGGGGAATATGGACCACAATATGTTCCTCCCAATTCAGAGAGTTTGCGTACAACTCTATTAGACAAGGAGAAGAAACTTGTGGAAGCCGCATGTGAGAACATCCGAAAGTCATGGGAAAGAAATGGAGTCTCCTTGCTCATGGATGGATGGAGTGATACACAACGGAGATCTATCCATGGAGTTGTCGCTTACTCTCGAGGTGAGATGTACTTCATATCATCCCATGATGCATCTGAGACAGGAAAATCAGCCGATGTGCTTGCTTCTGAGTGGGCAAGTGCCATAGAAATTGTGGGTCCAGCAAATGTTGTAGCGATTGTAGCGGATGGGGAAGCTGCAAATAGAGCAGCTGCCCAAATCATTGAAAGTATGTATCCTCATATCAGTGTTTGTTTTTGCATGGCTCATTGCCTAAATAATATTCTCAAAGACATTGGCACTTTGGATTGGATTTTGCCTTCAATCAATGAGGCAAATGCATTGGTGAGCTTCATCAACAATCATACACGGGTGAAGAATGAGTTCAGCAAAAGATCTACTCTTGTTTTGCTGAAATATGCTGAAACACGATTTGCATATAACTTCATCATGTTACACCGTGTTGTGAAGTGTAGTGGTGTTTTAAGAGGCCTACTATTGAGTGATGAATTTGCAGCAATGCCAGAGGCTTCCACTTCAGTAGGAAAGGAATTCAGAAAACTAGCAGATAATGCAGCTTGGTGGGAGAATATTAGCCGCATAGTGGATATTGTGCAACCACTTGTGCACTTGCTAAGAGTGGTGGATTCTATGGACCCATGCATTGGCAAAGTATATGAAGCTATGGATCGAACCATAGAGTCACTTAAGAAGCTAGTGCAAGAGGATGAGAATATGAAGAAATTTCATCAATATGTGTTCGACGATGGAATGCCTATTACTCCCCACTCCATGCAGCGGCATTCATGGTGGACCCTGAATTCCAAGATAAGAAACAATATGCTGATCCGGAGGTAGCAAGTGGATGGAGGACGATATTGGAGAGACTTGTCCCAGATAATGCATCGAGGAGGCTTATTAGAGATCAATTATCCAAATACAGAACTATGAAAGATGCTTCATTTTCATGTGCAGATGCACAAGAAGATAGGTTTCGTGTCGGCGCTGCTCTATGGTGGGAAGATTTTGGATTTGATGGTCCAGAGTTGCAACAATTGGCTATACGGATACTAAGCCAAGCTTGCACTACGAGTTGCCTTGAGCAACTATGGAGTGTTTATGGACATGTAGCCTCTAAGAAGAGGAATAGACTTGGTGTGCAACATGCCAGTGATCTTGTCTTTGTCAGTGCAAATTTAAGGATGCTTCGCAAGACCCAAAGCATGGCTTCAGATCCTTTCACAGAATGGGAGATGGAGGACAAGGTGCAAGCTGAAGAACATGAAGATGAGGCACATGATTCAGAATACTTTGAGCAAGTGGAGATTCAGATTGCACCATGGGCTACCACCTCTACTGATGTAGCACAGACTCCCCACTTGGATTCTCCTTGACACTTTAGTCTTGAGTTATCTTAGATCTATCATGATTCATCTAGATTCTATGCCATATGGGCCATGGTTGTATCTTTTTGGTTTTATTCATGAGATGTACTCTTTTTGATATATGATATGATGATATCTACAGCATACTGTTTTTTATTCAGTGTATATCTACAATGTGGCAGCAAGACATCACATGTTTTGATATATTTCACTTTGGAAATCTTCTTTTTACTATTTTCTTGTTTATTTGTGCTCTTATAAGGTAACAAAACCCTTATGAATGGTTTCCATTTCAAATTAACGTTTAAATCAGCATATTTTGAGTGCCGTCCCGGATTGGAGTCCCCGGGACGGTACAAGTCCCGTCCCCGACCCCGGGACGTCATTGTCCCCGGGACACGTCACCGTCCCCTGGTGACTATGGTATATACAACAAATAGGGATCGTCGAAGAACGAAAGATTATGAAGCAAGACCATGTCTTAATGCTCTCTGGCAAATTGTTGAATCTCGTTCCCTTACACGGGAGGAACATCAATTATTGTTCATGCTCCAAAGTTTTGTATTTACATAAATTGTCCAATGTGTAGCGGACGGGATCGATATGTCCACATAGATATTGGATGCTCTTCTAAACATTTTTTCTAGAGGGTTACGAAAAGAGGAAACTTATCTCGTGTCAGCCAGCTAGAAGTACGTGGATCTTTGATTCGAATACACTATTGCATTTATGCGTCAACCATTTTCGAACATTTTGGAAGGTACAAATCCACTCTCAGGCCTATCATCAGGCTTTGGAACTCTTACTATCTTTTGTTCAACCATCTTCATTATCATTTCAGAACTTGGACATGATTTTTGATGATAAGGAGCTACTTTTCACACTATAGAGTTCTGGTAATAAAAAGTTCCAAGGTCAGATGGTTTGTCAAAAGACTTTATTCTTTCCTACTCGGCGAGGTAAATCAATGTGGCCTTCTGGTCATGTCTGCATCCTTCAGTGAGGACTTTGCATTTCTAATACTCAAGACTAAGGAGGAGACAACTTTCTTTGGCCAGAGGCCAATTGCTTTATTGGTAATTCTACACAAAATTTGGTGGAAGGATGAGCCCTTTGACTCAAGCAATCCTTTCTTCAATTATTCATTCAGTGCATAGCCCAATTATTCATTCAGCACATAACCCTCAGACTCGAGCAACAACTTTCTTCAATTATTCATTCAATGCATTATGGCTTGCTCGATGGTTGTTCCATTTTCAACAACATTCTCACGGTATAACTTGCGCCAGGATTCGAAGCTCATAACAAATCGGACACTGTCCTCTTATAAGTGGACATTGCGAAAGCATATGATATTGCTTACTGGAATTTCATAATGGAGACCATGAGGGATCTTGTTACTTGGATTTGGTGAACGGATGGTTGATGTCATCCATTTCTTGGGTAGGATGTGTGTACTTCCATTGTTGTAATGGCTTCCTCACTGGCTTAATACAAATTCAAAATGGGTTTGAACAGGGTTGCCCATCAAGTCAACTTTTTGCAGATCCACTTTACTACTTTTTTTGACCATCAAATTTCCTCAAGTACGCTATGAGGAATCACAATTGCTGGAAAACGGCAGGTTATGAAGATGACAGAATGCTTTTGCTCATGCCTCTACTGAGTTGTTACTGGCTCGGAAAACTCTCGTGATTTTTGGTGCTGTCTCGGGTCTTAAAATAAACTATAATAAATCTAAACTGATTGACTTGGGCTCTCGAAACTTATCTTCACTCAATTGGGAAGGACATAGGAGTACAACAGGATTGATCTTTGGACATCGTCACTATCAGTCAGAGTGAATGTTACATTCAAAGCACTTACATACTGGGTCCTTCAATGTATCATGCAAAAGGCTAGTGATGGAGAGCAAGAGATTGGCCTCTTCATTTCAGACTGAGAATTAATCAATCCATTCTACAACTTTACATCATGTGGTACTTGTTGCTTCTAAACCGGACAAATCATACTCTCCGACCCTATCAGAATGTGTTGAAATCTTTTTTTGGTGGCAGAAAAGAACTTCGAAATCAGCTGTTCCAGTCTCCTAGGATATTACTACTTCGCCACGAAAAGATGGGGTCTGAGAATTTGGGATATCTTAACTCATACACATGCTAGGGGATGCAGTTTCATTCACAAGTTCTTCGAGAATCGGCAACCATGGGTACCCATTCTGGCTACCATTCTTGACAATGCAAAAATTGATTTCAAAGGGGTGTGAGAGTATGACAATTGGACAAAAATTTTCTCCGATGTGCCTTGCGAAACATATTTGCCTGCTGTTCAAGATCTGATGATCTTGTGCAGCGTGAGTCTCCATTTGGGTCCCACTTACATCAACTTCCATTGGCATTATAGTTTGGCTCTAACACCTGCTACTTACACAAAAAGGAATTTCCAGTTTCGGACATTGCTTGGAAAATACAGGGCATTGGATTCCTTTTGCTTCAATTCGAAGAAGATATTGGCTCGGCCCATGCTATAGAAGGTCATGGTTAGGCCTTGATGATCTGTATTAAGATATATAAGTACCACAAGGCTCAAGCTTGCCATCAAGATGATCGGCACAAAAATTGGAAATGCTAATTCTCTTACTGCTTGCTTCGATGCATCTGCTAGTGCACTGTAGTTCACAATATTTCTAGGTATACATTCGAGATCATATTTGCCTTGCCTGAAAATGTGGTGCAGTAAGAGAATCATCGCGACATCTGTTCTGCTACTGCAACAAGATAAGGGGTTGGTGGCAGACTTGAGACAGACTACAACCGCTTCTAAAAAGAGTTCTCTCAAGAGAAAACATGACTTTCGGCATCTATACTTTCCAAGACATAGCAGCAACATGGATCGCTGATCAAATCTGCATCTGCATTCTTTGCTTCCTCAGGCAATCCAGGAATACTCTTTATCTTCGAGAGAGTGAACATGTTTATCTACAGCATCCCTTTATCAGTATTCATGGAATGATTGCTTATAGCAAGTGGGGTGCTTCCATGTTAAACATGCTCCAAAGTTAAGCTCCTTGTGAATAGATAGATAGATAGACAGACACACACATGTGGCACAGACACACATGTATGTGTGTGTAAAACCATAAAAACATACACACACACATGCAGGCGCGTGCACGCGCGCGCGCACACACACACACACGCGTGCGCACACACACACACACACACACACACACACACACACACACACACACACACACACACACACACACACACATGCGCGCGCGCACGCACACACACACACACACACACACACACATTATATGCTTATATTTAGTGTGTATATATGCATGGATGTATGTATGCAGTTTGTGTTTCTTATCTTTGGTTTGTATGTTTGCATAAGTCTGAACTTGTGAAGGTATATTTTTTATAAACCGATTTTGAGATTGAAGTTACAAACACTAAAGTATAGAATTGTTGAAATATAACTTCCTCTTTTTCAGAGATGATCATTTTGACTGTTGTGTCTGTCATTTCTTAAGAAAAAACTGCTGCTTTCTAATGTACAATTATTAGGTTCAACAGGTGCAAAACTTTCCATTTTGGGAAGAATTATTTTAATAGTATGATTTGAATCTATTACATTAGTTTCGCTGGGTTTCTTTCATATTATTGAATATTTTGATATATATGCAGGGAGATCGTGAAGAAGCTTATGACACCCGTCGAGCTGATCCACGCCAAAACCATCCAGCAGATTCCAGAAGTCCTTCTTATGAAGAAAGATATGGTAACCGGAGCAGACGATCAAGTGTTGGATTTGATGATCGTCGTTCGGACGATCGTTTTGGTGAGAGGAGCCCTGCACGTTATGAGGATAGGAGGAGCCCTGCAAGGTTTGAAACTGATCGAAGTAGGTATGATAGAGATTACACTGATACTCATCACTACAATGAAAGGTCTCGTAATGAGCATCGTGATAAATATCGACATGATGATCGATACAATGAGGGACAAGATGGACGTACTGAAGATCGTTCTGCCAATGCGAAGGCAAATCAAGGATATAATGATGATAGTCCACCTATTCGGCCTGTCAAAGAAATACTTGGTGAAGATGTTCCACAGCTTAGGGTTGAAACTCATGGTGGACAAGTCAATGGTGGCCAAGCTGGTGACAAAACTCAGAGCTTACAGGTTTGAATTCATAACCTGCATTCTTTTTCTCATGGGACTTCGTTTATTTTTTGTCATGGTGAATGCTTTTGGCTAAACGCACTACTGTTTTTTCATCACTATCTTAAAGGTGTTATGTATATTTATTTTTGTAGTTTTTGTGTTTGGCTAGTGGAACACCACAAGGTAGTCTTCATTTTTCAAAATTTATTTGGCAGAATGAAATACAAGGGCATCCTTCTAGTAGCTTTGGATCGGTTGATGGAAATGTAAAAGCTGTTCCACCTGCAGTGAGAAGGGAAGATTCAACAAGTTTAATTGATTTCTCAGCAGAACCTAATACTCCTGCTCCAAAACAACAATCTGATCCCTTTGGCCGGACTGTTGCTGGTCAATCAGCTACAGATAATCAAGGCTGGGCTACTTTTGATTCAGCTGTCACAGTGGTCTCTTCTGGAGCGATGCCTCAAGCACCGCAAGCTTCATTTATGCAAGACATTTTGGGAGGGGTTTCAAATCCTGCAACCAATTCATTGAGTGGAAGTTCACAATGGACAGTACAATGGGTACCTGGAACTGGAGCTCCTGCAAATAGTACTGGCGGCAATAATTGGTCAGTTGGTGGTAGTATTCATAATACAAATTCACAGGTGCATAGATCAAATCTCCTGTGAGAATTTATATTTTATTACACTTGCACTCTTCATTTTTTTGAAAAGAGAGCCCTACCGTTTTGTTAGCCCTGGAACGCGTTTTCGTCAACTTTTAGTGAAGCAAATCATGTTCCAGTTTCACAAAGATTTGCAACACATGGTTTACAAAGTTCAAGCTCTTCCTCAGGTGCAGCAACCCAGGGTGTACAAATTCAGTCTTCAGGAAGAGCACCATTGCCTGAGGTAAATTTGAAATCAAAGTGAATTCTCATAATTTCTGACTTGTTGTGAGCAAGTCGAATCCCTTTTTAAGCCGTGTGTTTTGTAAAGGTTGCCTTGTTGCTTTTTAGGTTAAATTTCTCTCTGACCTTGTTATTGTTTACTTGTGCTTTTTGGTATGCAGGACATCTTTAATGCACCAGTTTCTACTGTTCCTTTTTCACAAGGCCATTTGTCTGGTGTAAATTATTCCACAATGGGTGGGTTGGGTTTCATGGTGAGTTTTTGCTTAATGTCAAAGGGATCAAGGAAACAGTGCATGTTGTGGTCATTATTTTTGTTATTTTACCTTTGTCACAGTCACAGGGTACTTACAGCCAACCACAGAGAACAAGCAATCCATTTGATCTTCCAGGAGATTCTGCACCCAATCCTATTCCTGGGGAGGTACGAAACTCACATGGATTAAGATTTTTCGCTTTTCTGTTGCATGCTGGTTTAAGTCCAAAGTATTTAGTAACTTTTATTCTATTGGTAATTGTGTGGTTCTGGACCACATTGTTTTCTTTGGGATACTATCATTATTGTGACATGTTTCTTTTAGTTATGTTTGACATGTTAAAACTCAAATTGTGTTTCCCTTACCCTCCTCCCCCTCTGGCAGTCTTTCTTTATCTGTAGTTTCCCCTGTACTTACTATGGGTCCTCAAATCTTTCCCACCTAAGATAAAACAAGATTTGTGCTTGAAATCTATCAATGTTATATTAATGCTCTTTCATTGAGTCTCAATAGTGTTTGGGTTTTTCCGTTGTCTTGCTATGTTGGAAAATCTGTTTGCATGAGTGTGAATTGTGCCTGTTTTTGTTATTAATGTCTACAAACACAGCAAACAGATTCTCGCCAATTTCTTTCCATTTATTTTCTGAGTAGCCATTTTAATTATTAATTTTTGTCGATATTGTCCTTTAATCTTTATGTTCTTGTGAAGATATTTATTTTCACATATTGTTAATCTCTCATTTCTTCCATAGTTTCCAAGCTTGTCTTCAATGCAAGCAGCACTTCCAAATCTGACTCCAATGGCCAGATCAGTCCCTGGAGCAGGTGCATACAGCTATCAATGGAGTCAGGCGAACTCTGTAGCTCCACCTCAAGCTTTGTATTCTACAGGTTTGTCCTCAGGTCAGATGAAGTCAGCGGTTCCCTCACAACCTTTCTACCCATCAAGTGCTCCTCCAGGTGAAACATTATTCCTGACAATGCATTTGAGGAAGCAGTTAGTCTATGGGACAGGGCTGTAATATAGATGTCTTTGTGTGCAGGATCTAGTTCTACTTTCAGCTCACAGTTCCAGAATGTTCCACCACAAATAATGTAAGTCAGGAGTCTAATGAAAAGAGAATAAGAATGATTCATCTGCAATTTACTGAAATTGGATCATTTTGTGATTCGAGTATTGTCTTACTGCAGGCAACCAGGATTCGGTCCTATGGGAGGAAATAATACAGCATTTTATGGAGGTGTTTCACATGTTCAGCAGGGTTCTGAGTCCTTATTTTCGGCTCCTAGTTTCCAAGCATTGCCACCACAACAGAAGGCATTGGGTGGAACTGAATCCATGTACATGTCGCAAGTACCTGGTCAAAACTTTCATCCAAATTCAATGCCCACATCAGCTGGGAATTTGCCTACACATTTATACATGGCTAATCCAGGAGGTCATCAGCAGGTTGGCTCTCACAGTTCAATGGGAACATCGAGCAATCTTGCAGGAACAGATCCTTTGTTTGGTTCTCGACCTGTAGTATCAGGACACCATCAGTTTGTTTCTCATGGTTCTCTTAGGCCACCGAACAATCTTACAGCTACTGATGTGTACATCCCTGGGAAAGCACGATCTCAGTTTCCTACGCAATCTACTGGAAATCCATTTGGTTAAGGGCATTTTATCTCTTCAAGCATGTGCAGTATATTTCCTTGATTAAAGCTGTATATGACAATCTCTGAGATGGCAACGTATAACTCTCAGCTGAGGCAAGACATGTAAACAGGGCCTGAAGATGTCATCCAATTGTTGTGTGTATATGAAGGTGGAGGCCTCATCTTGCAGGTTATTGGTATGAAGCTGAAGATACATGTGCTTTTTCTGCAAGATGTCAAGCCATCATGCCTGGGGGGATTACATAAATCACTGTTTTAGAACAGTGGTGTTACTGTGATCTCCCTATGTAAAAATTTTTGAGATGGAGAGTTGCATCTTTCTCCTGTGCTGAACTCTTCCTTCAATGATTATATCGAGGCTGGTTATCACTCGAGATTCTTATAAAGATGGATATCTGTAATCCAAGCAGAAAGCCTTTTAGGGAGTCTAATGCTTTACGAAGGTTGTGTATTTTAAATTTACAGCCTAGCTTTACTTTCCAAATGTATTCCATGTTATAGATCGAGTATTATGACAGGGATCTAATTGTTTTTAGCTTCATCATTGTATATTATAAATTTTTGTGTATGGCCTTCCTTCAATGATTATATGGAGGTCGGTTATTACTCAAGATTGCTATAAAATGGATACTGAATACCTGTAATCTGAGTGGAAGCCTGTAGAGAGAATAATTCTTTAGAGACGGTGTATTTTCAATTTACAACCTACCTGGATTCTTATAAAAATGGATACCAAATACCTGTAATCTGAGTGAAAGCCCATAGGGGGTTTGCATGGCTGTTGGCAATGCCAGAAATTGGCCTTCTGCATGTTTGGGGCGTGTTACAACTATTGTTTGAATTGAAAAGATTTTGTACGTGCTCATTAGAAAAGATTTTGCACGTGTTCATTAGATTTATCTATCATTTATATGTTCTTTTAGGAATTGGGTGATTGGGATGTGATGTTTGGGTAATGATCTCCTTTGTGACTCATTGATGTGTTTTTCTCTGCTTTCTTTTTCCTCTACATTTTTTGTTTCCTAACTAACTCTTTTTGCTTTGTCTCATGTCGCTCATTGTTTGAGTTTTAAGCCCAAATGTATGTCTGAACAAGATGGAGGAGAACATGATGGGTGTCTGAACAAGGAGGAGAACATGATGGGTGTCTGAACAAGGAGGAGAACATGATGACTCTATATGATTCTTTTTATGTTTATGGATTTTTTGTCTATAGTAAGTGAAATGGCCAATGTCGTTGCTTTAATTCCCAAACATCTGCTAGAGATCTATCCATTCGATGGTAAGGACATGCACATTAATTAATGAAAAATACTTCCACATTGAAATGATGCATGCTTTTATATTCATATGAAAGGTTGAACCGCTAACTAGGAACGAGTAGTAAATATCGACTAAAGAAAGCAAACATTGTACTAAAGTATTCGGGAATTAAAGTCATCTGTGGAAACAAAAGCATCATGGTGGGATATCTTATTCTCCAAATTGCTTGCAATTGAACATTGTTTAATAAGAACACCAGTGTCTATTTTGAAAAATAAGAGAACTCAATTTATAATTGCTTGATTCTCTTCAAATAAGCACCACTAGAAGCAGAGTTCTCGATGGATTTTCAGCACCACTAGAAGCATAGTTCTCGATGGGTTTTCCATTGATTTGTGTTCTTTTTTCAAGAAGCTTATCATCTTGCAACGGCTATTTTTGCCATCCTTCTGGCTTTCTGAACTCGTAATAGTTTCCAATGTTTGTTGAGTTTTCACAAAGCATCCTCGACTCCTAATATTTTCATTATAAATCATCACAGCTGAGCCATCCGCAACATCAACAAGGAAAAGCCAAAGAGGTGAAAGCAGATGAAGATGAAGACAAGGTAGAGGTGGAACAAGAGGAAGAGGTAGGTTCAAATCCAACCAAAGCAACCAAGGTAATCCACAACATCAAGAAGGAAAAAGTAAAAGAGGGATAAATGATAAATTTGGTATAAAAAACCAATCAAGTTCCAATGGTTGCTGTGTGTGTGGAGAGCAGGACACTATGCAAGTAAGTGATACCATAGAAATCAAGGGTAAATATGCAAACACCAAATAATCAGATGAAAATGATCACTTGTTAGATACTAGGCATAGCCAAGAAGTTAGCTCAGCTCATGGGGAATTTTGGTATTGTTGGGTACCAAATGGCTCTATAGTCTGGCTTTTTTGCAAGTTTTGTGTTCGACGGACCAATGTAATGTGACACATAACTTACATAAATGATTGGATGATTGGCACACCTAATGATTGGATAATTGGCACGCCTAATGGATGATTGGATGTTCTTAGTCACTTTTGTAGAGAGGTTATTGACAGACTACAAAATTGTAACTTGGTGTGAATCAATTCATTGTACTATCATACTGATTAATACAAAGTCATTCTAGTTATTACTTTGTGATTGCTATTGAATTTTTGTATTTACATGTGAGTTGTGCACTCATTGTTAGTCGGTTTTGTATTCCAACTTGCCAATAGTGCATATACTGTCTTTATTATATATGGAATTGTGTTATAGGATCCTATTTACTTTATGGAAGTTTGCATTAGTCTATCAATTTGAACATCATTGTTTGTTTGATGTTATGTGAGGATTTGGTGCTTCCATTATAAGTGATTAGTTATACCTTGATTTTACTATTTGCAATAGTTATTTTTCATTGATTAGGAGCAAAAACAATAGCCAAGTGGCTTCCTTGCTCCTAGACTCACATGATATGTTGCCTAAGAGTCCAATAGTAGCAACCATATAGGATTCTTGAGATTGGTGTGAGAGACTTGTTTTTGACTTTTGTGTCACTTAATTCTTTTCACAAAAGTGGAATTTATAGGATTTAAATATTTTTGGTGAAATTTTATGATTTTATTGAACTTTTCTAGTATTTCACAATAAAGATCAAATGTAGTACAATGCATTACAATAAAAAGGCAAATATCTTTTTTGTACCTATGAGAAGCCTTGATTAAGTAAATTTTTGACTGTTTAATGATATTCAATAGATTATTAAGCATATAAAAGCATCAGTTGGGCACATCAAGTACTATGAAGATCTCATGCTATTTTTGAATGCCAGACATACAATTTAAAAGAAAATAATCGACTATTATGAAGGATTTTTCTTGGATTCTATTAGCACAAATCACTCCAAATAACATTTTGAAAAAGAACTTCTAAACGTCCATAATACTCAAAAGAGATTAGGAGAACAATCTTTTGAATCATCTAACAAAGATCAAGACTAATAATCTAGAATTGTTGACTTACTCAACCACGGAGATGATCAAACCTTAGAAGTTGCTGGACAAAAGCTAGGGGTAGTAAGAAACCTTCATTTGACAAATAAGTGATATAAGATGGCTCTACAATGGATAATTTTGGTAGGTATCTTGTACATCAAGTTTCATGGAGGCATAGATGGAAGATCTTGATGAGGATATTCACATCTTTTTGAATAGCTATGAAATCCTACATAACACTCAAGTTATTTCACACAAAGCAAGTATGTTTAAGGAAACCTTAGCAAGACAATCTGCAAGATTGTTGATTGAATTTTGACACCGATGCATTTGAAAATTTTGAGGGATTTTAGGGAAGCCTTTCAATTTCAAGTTTCTTCAAAGGTTTTTTCAAGTGAAGGATATTTCTCAATTAATTGAATTTCTAGAGCATGTCAAACAATAGATAAGGAAGAATGTTCAACAACATGCAATGATGTTTTGAATTATACTTGAGAAAATAGACCATGTACGAAATTCTCTTAAGTTGGTAATTATTTCATATGTAGAGCACATGAAATCAAATGAACATTGAGTTTATTATGGTTTTGATGAAATAAGTTTACATGAAATCTTTCTTTTTTTGAGAGTACAATGAATTGCAAATACACACTCACACACCCAACCTCGTAAGGTAGAGGCACCCATCATGAGAGACTCATGGAAATGTCCAGCCAAGGCTTGAACTCAGGACGTCCTCCCACAGCTTCAGGACGTCAACCACTAGGCTACATGAAATCTTGTTGAGCTTACAATTGCAAGAAAATGATCCCATGCAGCATGTGTTTTGTACTAACTATAGAAATATGGGGCATACTTTTCCAAAATTTGCAACAAATCAAATTTATTGTGCTATTTGTGAGGTTCATGATCGCAATATTACTAATTGTGGGTGTTACATGCAACAAAAAAATCGATTACCTCCTGTTCAAGTGGAACAATGGCACCCAACGATGAAAGCAATGATTTAAAAAAAATAAAAGCTTTCAGAGAAACCATAATTACCAAGGTGGATGATGAACACAATTAACATTGGAATTGATACAATTAACATTGGACAATTCAAGAAAGGGCAAGATAATTATTATCAACTTTGCATTCCAAAAGGCCCGTTTTTTGTAGTAGGGACATGTACAAAATGACTTTCTAGAGTCTCAATAAATATGATCTTCATAAAAGGGAAGGAGTCTCAAATCTAGCAAGAAATTTGGTTTTACTACTTGTACAAAAGCCCACTGTTCTATGATCAAACTATGCCAAAGTAACACGAGCTTTTCATAACATTCCTAGACTTGATGGTACAAGTGGTAGAAATTAGGCATGGAAAATGAATTGTAGAGCCACAAAAATGTCTACCTCAAGTAGAGAATATTCAAAATGTTTATCAACAAGCTAAGGTTTGGGCTACTGGTAAGAGCTCATTTTTTCAACCTTATACTTTTCTAGGGATAAATAAGAACAATATTGATGCCTCTTCTCAATAAAATCTTGATTTGAGTCCAAATGATCCTTTTCAATTGTCTATACTTCATTTTTGCATAGCCCATATAGGTGGATTTGATTGATCTATTAGCTCCATTACCACATCTAAAGAAAGTGTTAGAGAAATGTTATCTTACTTAATCCAATATGGATGAACCCAATGTGTTTATAGCTATCATAACTCAAGTTGCTGCACAACTAGTCAACTACAACATTCCTCTGACAATAGTTTGCCATAATTAATTACCCATTAATAATGTTTTTATGGATGAGGATTAGGTATTAATATTACAATAAAAAGTTCAGATGTTTCTCCATTGTAATTAGCTGTATTTTCTATTTGGATTGAAAATCATTCCAAAGTTCAACCCATAGGAATTATCAAGAATATTCCCATTATAGTCAAATGTGCTTTGAGTTAGAGTTAGTAATATATGTTACACACTATAATCTTTGGTTAGGAAGACCATGACTTTGTCAAGATCAAGTAATTCAAGATTGGTCTCATTGACAATTGGTATTTCACAAGAAAGACATCAAAAACTTTATAAGCCTATACATAATAATCAAATACCATCACAGATGCCATAGGGTGTAGAACAAATCAATTTAGTAGATGGACTTAGAAATGATGAGGAATTGAAACTTCTCCAAGCCATCAAGATTTTAGGTTTCATTTGTTACATTGATGTAAATGCCATTATTGAATCCTGTAATGAGTGACTATCTAAGCCAATTCTGGAATCTATGGATGAAAGGAAACTACTCAAGACTCTAAAAGATTTTGGAGATCAAGTAGAAAGTGCCAACCCGGGTATGTTGATGCTCCCAAATTGATGAAAATTTTGGCATCTCTGCTCACTTATCTTTGACAACAATTGATTTCTCTTCTTACAGATTACAAAGTTAGTTTTTGATGGGATTACACTGATATGAAAGTCTTGGATCCATCTATCTATCAATCCTAAATAAATTTGAAAATATATGTTGTTCCTTTTTTGTAGGAAGGAATTGATTGCTAAATGCCACATTCATCATTCCCATCAAATACCTAGAATGGGTACCCCAATTGTAATAGTACCAATGAAGAATAAGCAATTGAGGATTTTTTTGGATTTTTTTAAATAAAATGTAGATACTATCCCAAACCCCTTTCCCTTGCCATTTCCAAATTATTTTCTAGATGATGTGGTGGGTGGGGATATGTTCTCTTTTCTAATGGTTATAACGGTTATAATCAAGTACAAATGGGAGATCAAGATATGCCAAAGACTATTGTTATTGAATATTGGGGAGTCTTTGCATGTATTGCAATTTGTTTTGTTCTACACAATGCTCCATGAACGTTTTGACATTTTATGCAAACCATATTCACATTGTGCTCAACTACTTTTATATGTGCTCTTTGGATGATTTCTTTGTTTCATAATTATCTATAAAAGATTTTGTCTATCTTCCATTATGTTTTGATTGTTGTAAATAAATACATCTATCTTGAATTTGGATAATTTTTTTTGGTTCCAATCACAAAAAGTTTCTAGGCAATATCATCTCTAAGGAGGGGATTGCTATTGACCTAGATGAGGTCAAGGCAGTCTTGGAAGTACCAATCCCTAGATCCTCCAAAGAATTACTTATTTTTCTTCAAAAATTCATTAGCATGGATGACATATTTGCCTACTAGGTCATATTGCTATTCATTTAAATTATTTTGCACAATTCATTCCCATAAACTACATTTGGACATATGCTGCAATGGTGCATTTAATAAATTAAAGGTATTTCTCCTACATTCTTCAATTTTACGAGTTCCAAATCAATATGATCCATTCCATGTTTTTTGAAATATTTTTTTGGATTTTAAGGTCTATGGAAGCACAAAAACATCACAAGGAAGAAGAAGAAGAAGCTTGTAGACATAAAATAGAATGTATTACCAAGTGAATGTACAAAAGATAAGTGATCCATTAGGGTTATAGGTACATATACAAGCCACGGGAAAAGTACCTCCTAAAGATAAAAAACAGTATCGTGGTGATCCTAAGTGTGTTCAAGCACATTACTACCAAAATATTAACAAATCCCCCTATGAGTGATGCAATGAATAAGGAGATGGCACTCATGTATAAGGAATTTCCAAGCTATGTGGAAAGAGATCATTCCAAAAAAGAAAGTAAGCTCAAAGCTATGCAAAAAGCTTTCAAACTTTTGCCTAGGCAGAGCCTTTGTGAAAAGGTATGCAACATTATCTTGTGTGGGGACATAAGACAAACTGATCTCTCAAGCAGAGAATCTCTCCCTAAAATAATGATAGTGCACCTCAATGTGCCTTGTGCGAGCATGGAGCACATGGTTCCTTGCAACTAGTGTGAGAGAGATGGTGGATGCAATCCGAAGATGAGTTGGTGCTGCTACAACTGGCTTCACACTAGCCAACCGAGACTTGAGAGTTGATTAGTAGATCCTTTGAGATTCCTAAATCCACCAAAATATCAGCCAAGTACTTTGGAACATGTATCTCAAAAATTTAACTCAAGACAGAATAGTTGCAAGATGACTAGCTCCCAAAACTTGCTATTTTTGTACATACACTAGTTGGAAAAAATGAGCAGTGCTCTCAACCTGGTAGGAATTAGAAAAATTCCTTTTGGAAATAGCAAATAGACTTAGGTAGCTTGCTAATAAAAGTTAAAACACTTCAAATGATAAACCGAGCATTGAGAACCAGATTCATCAATATCAGGAACATGCCCACCATTCTCGGGGCTCTACAGAGATAGACCAGTGAGCAGTATGTTGGAGCAAGTCTATGACAAGCCTAAGTATTGGCTTGAGTCTCACAAAGTCTTAGAAGAAGCTTTAAAAAGAAGACTATGTAAAGTTCACTTGTGAACTACCTCTTGTAATTTTTTGAAGAGTTTACTTAATGTAAAAGTAAGAGAATCTTAAGTGGTTGAGTCCACATGATCAAAAAGGGAAAGAGGAGCCACGAATTCGTGATTTGTGGTAGGTAGAGAATCAAATCAATCATTGATTGATTGGAGAGTGATTGAGGGAAGTTAGCCTCCCAAACTCAACTATAAATAGATGGCAGTTTTAGTCGTGGTTAGAGAGACCTATGTGAAGACCTCCAAGAGCTGAGCTTTATGCCATATCAAGGTGTGATTACAAGGCACACATATGTATCAGTAAGTCATTGTATTGTACAAGAAATATACTTTCATTTTCATGATTATTTGGTTTCATCTTTCCATGTTCTTGTGAAGTGTACTACTCACTGCCATTACTCTCAGTTTTCTCAGTCAGCTTGCAGAGATGTTTTCTCTGAGCTTGGTGCATCATTTTCAGTGATTTAACTTGATAAAGTTAGCTCTATAAGTCTACTATATTCTCACAAATTTTCATGTCATTTGGATGTTGCAATCTTCAGTTATGTTCATTTGAAGTCAACAGGGTCTGTTCATCTTCACTTCTCTGTCAGGTACCGGACTTTTTCATTCATCTTGTCAGAGGTGTTTCTCAGTGGTTACTTATCCAAATTCAGTGATTTAAAGCTTTTTGGATTCAGCTTACTGTCTAGTATAACCATACAAATGTTCATAATCATTGGATTTCTACATTTTGAGTTATGTTGATTTTGCTGCTCACTGGTCTATTTCTGTAGCAGCCCGTGAAAATCGAGATGATGTCATCACTTGTTAAAACTCATTCTCAGTGTGTGGTTCATTATTTTTGATGAGATTACTCTTGAAAGTTAGCTCTTTAAGTTTCCTAGACTTCCCCAAGAGGAATTAAGCTAATTGCTCCTATGCTCAGAGAATTATGTAAAACACTGGACAGGTGTATGAACCAAGAATAGCAACTTTTCACCTCTGAGCTAACTCCAACTTATCTGTTTTGATCTATCTTTTTGAGAGTGATCTTCCAAGGTACATAGGGTGTCTAATACATCCATTGGCAAGCTAAAAGGGCCCACCATATACTCTTGGAGTTCATTTGGCTGGTGTAGATCAAGGATTTTGCAACACCTCTTCATCTTCAAGCACATACCTATCCATCTCTTCACAGTGGTATCAGAGCAAGGTTGGACAACATGGCAGATGGATTTCCTTCATCAATTGACAAATTAGACAGAGGTAACTACTCAGCTTGGTCATTAAGAATGGAAGCCTATCTCCAAGGTAGAAGTTTATATGGTTATGTGGCTGGAGATGAAGTTATGCCAAGTTTCAGGAACAAAAGTCAACCAACACAAGAAGAGCAAGAAAGATTGAGCACATGGTGCTCCAAGGATGCACTTGCAAGGTCTTATCTCCTCAACTCTATCTCAAATTTTTTGTTGCCTCACATTAGAAGTTGTAAGACATCTCAGGAAGTGTGGGATGCACTTGAAGCTTTCTTTTCTTCAAGTACCAAAGCTAGGAAGCATCAACTATGGCTGGAGTTCACAACTCTCAAGAAGGCTCCCAAACAAAATGTGACTGATTTTGTCACAAAGCTCAAGGACATAGCGGATCAGTTGGGAAGCATTGGAGAGGTAATAGATGAAGAGCAAATTGTAAGGCAGGTCATCAATGGCTTGAAGGCAGATGATAAGTGGGAAGCATTCACCACAGCTATGGATTTGTACATGGACATGCATGTACCTGATTTCAACACACTCATTGGACAACTACTTACTCAAGAGGCAAAGCTTATCAAAAATGGAGAAAGCTCTAGAGGTAATCAATCTTCAGCTTTATACACGGATAAAAGCAAGTCTAAAGATAACAAAGGAAAGGCAAAGAAAGTGGATGATGAAGCAGGTACATATCAAGCTAACTATGCAGGTAGAGGAAGACATGGAAGAGGTAGAGGAAGAGGAGGTAGACAAGGCAAGGGGAGATCCCAAGACTCCAACTCATGTTCTATTTGTGGATTAACTAATCATACAACTGAAAATTGCTTTAGGAATTCCAGGAATCAAAGAGGCAGAGGATACAATAGAGGAAGTTATGGCTACTCAAGAGGAAGGTTCAACAACTACCATGGCAACTACAACAACTACAATCATTCAAACTATCAAGGAGGCTACAAAGGAAGGAGAGACTACAATAACTACATAGAAGACTCAAACAAAGAGGATTCATTATTGATCATGAACATGGCTATGCCACAAGGTAAATCTGATGAGCATGTTTTCTACATAGATTCAGGTTGTTCAAATCATGTGGCAGGAAATGTGGCACTCCTATCAGATTTAGAAGATCCAAGGAATAAGCATGAGGTACAAACAGGAGATGATACAAAACATCCAGTGGAGAAAATAGGCAATGTCAAAGCACCTGATGGAAACATCAACCTACTCAGTAAGGTACTCTATGTCCCTACCATTACAAAGAATTTGATAAGTGTTGGGCAGATAGTAGAGAAAGGGTTGCAAGTCAGGTTCACAAAAGCAGGAGCATTTGTTGAAGATCCAAGTCAAGGATTCAAAAAAATTGCAAAAGGTGAAAAGACAGGTAGATTGTTCACATTTGAATTACAGGACACTAGAAACATTGCTCTCTTTAATTATGGTAGTCAGACACTCACAGAATTGGAAGTATGGCACAAAAGGTTAGCACATATTGGTGAAAGGTCATTAAAGCAAATCTGCAGGGACCAAAGTGTACTTGGACTTCCTAATTTGTCAAAACAACATATGATTTATAAGTGTAGTGCATGTCAATTTGGAAAGTCTCACAGGTTACCATTCATGAAGAAAGGTTATATGCATGGAGATCTCTTGGAGTTGGTTCATACAGATGTATGGGGACCTAGCAAGGAAGCTTCAATATCTGGATCAAGGTATTATGTTTCCTTTATTGATGATTGCAGCAGATGGACTATCCTATTCTTTATGAAACACAAAGATGAAGTTTTTTCATGTTTCAAAAGATATTTGGCTCTTGTGGAGAATCAAACAGGTAAATCACTAAAAAGGCTAAGGTCAGATGGAGGGGGAGAATACTTCTCCCATGATTTTGATTCTTTTCTTCAAGAAAGAGGAATCAAAAGAGAGGTTACTACAAGGTACACTCCTGAGCAAAATGGAGTGGCAGAAAGGAGGATTAGGACAATTGTTGAAGCTGCAAGGTCTATGTTAAATGAAAAGCATTTACCTAATTACTTATGGGCTGAGGCTGTATCTACAGCCACTTACTTGATTAACAGGTTGCCTTCAAAATCCCTTGATGGGATGACTCCATATGAGGCTTGGAATGGAAGAAGACCAAGCTTAGATCATTGTAAAATTTTTGGATGTATTGCTTTTGCTCATGTTCCTTCACAGGTTAGAGGCAAGATGGATCCAAAGGCAGAAAGGTGTGTATTTATTGGATATGACAACAATCAAAAGGGCTACAGGTTATACAACCCTACCAACAAAGGATTCTTGGTAAGCAGAGATGTAGTTTTTGATGAGAACAATTCATGGTATGAAGATTCATGATCATCACATCATGGCCTAAGAAGATCTATGAGGGAAAAGAAAAAACCAGAAAGGTATGGGTTTGACACCTCATTAGTAACTAAACATTCTATCTACATAGCACAGGACATAAACCAAGAGGAGCCATCATCATTCGAAGAGGCCAAAGCAAAAACAGAATGGAAGCAAGCAATGAAGGAAGAGATTGAAGCACTTGAGGAAAACAACACTTGGGATTTGGTGCCCAAGACTTCATCCATGAAGGTAATAGGCTCAAGATGGGTCTATAAACTCAAGAAGAATTCTGATGGTTCCATTAACAGGTATAAGGCAAGGCTTGTAGCAAAAGGCTTTGCACAAACTCAGGGAATTGATTATGAGGAGACCTTCTCTCCTGTGGCAAAGATGCCTACTATTAGGGTTTTGCTTAGTATTGCCTCTTCCAAGAATTGGAAGATACTTCAACTAGATGTAAAGAATGCATTCTTGAATGGTTGGATAACAGAAGAGGTATATATGGCACAACCACCTGGTTTTGAGAATCAAGTTTATCCTGATTATGTGTGTAAACTTAACAAAGCATTGTATGGTCTCAAGCAAGCTCTAAGAGCTTGGAATTTCAGGCTTGTTTCATTCTTGCAGGACAAAGGCTTTCAACCAAGCAAGGCAGATCCTTCACTCTTTATTAAAAAGAGTAATTCTGAGGTCATCTACCTATGTGTATATGTAGATGATATTATATTGACAGGAAATGATGCAGATGGTATGAAGAAGATCAAAGATCAGATGAGAGAAGAGTTCAAGATAAGTGATTTGGGTTCACTTACCTACTTCCTAGGTTTGGAAGTTGTCTACAAAGATCATGGTTTGTTTCTCACTCAAAGAAAGTACATTAAGGACATGTTGGCAAAATTCAAGATGCAAGATTGTAAGATTGCAGGTACTCCAATGGAGGTCAATCACAAATTGAGCTCACATGAAGGTGAACTCATAGAGGACATCACATCATATCAAAGTCTAGTGGGTAGTCTCAACTATGCCACATTGACAAGAGTAGATATATGTTACAGTGTGAGTGTGCTAAGCCAATTTATGCACACACCAAGGAAACCACATATGGATGCTGCCAAAAGGATTCTCAA
Organism: Ceratopteris richardii; assembly: GCA_020310875.1. Lineage (NCBI taxonomy): Eukaryota > Viridiplantae > Streptophyta > Polypodiopsida > Polypodiales > Pteridaceae > Ceratopteris > Ceratopteris richardii. The sequence goes on from CM035415.1 coordinate 29,016,960, forward strand.
GTATCTCAAAGGAACCATAAATGAAGGACTTTATTATCCTTATGTATCTGATTTAGGTTTGAAGCTATTTTCTGATTCAGATTGGGCTGGCTCCAAGGAAGATAGAAGGAGCACTTCAGGTTATCTTACCTTTGCAGGTTCAAAGCTTATTTCATGGTCATCCAAGAAGCAACCCACAATTGCTCTCTCTTCTACTGAAGTTGAATATAGAGGTCTTGCCATAGCTACACAAGAAGCTATGTGGATGAAGACATTATTCAAAGATCTTGGATTGGAGTTTGGAACTCCAACTATTTTTGGTGACAATATGAGTTCTATTCATTTGGCTGCTAATCCTATTTTTCATGCAAGGACTAAACATATTGAAGTTCATTATCACTATGTACGAGAAAAGGTTCTAAGCAAAGAGATTCAAATATCATATGTGTCCACTCATCAACAATGTGCAGATATTCTAACCAAAGCATTGGATGGTACAAAGCTTTGCAAATTCAAGGCTATGATTGGTTTGCAGGTAATCTTGGAAGATTGAAGACCTCAAGCATACTTGGCTTGAGGGGGAGCTGTTGGAGCAAGTCTATGACAAGCCTAAGTATTGGCTTGAGTCTCACAAAGTCTTAGAAGAAGCTTTAAAAAGAAGACTATGTAAAGTTCACTTGTGAACTACCTCTTGTAATTTTTTGAAGAGTTTACTTAATGTAAAAGTAAGAGAATCTTAAGTGGTTGAGTCCACATGATCAAAAAGGGAAAGAGGAGCCACGAATTCGTGATTTGTGGTAGGTAGAGAATCAAATCAATCATTGATTGATTGGAGAGTGATTGAGGGAAGTTAGCCTCCCAAACTCAACTATAAATAGATGGCAGTTTTAGTCGTGGTTAGAGAGACCTATGTGAAGACCTCCAAGAGCTGAGCTTTATGCCATATCAAGGTGTGATTACAAGGCACACATATGTATCAGTAAGTCATTGTATTGTACAAGAAATATACTTTCATTTTCATGATTATTTGGTTTCATCTTTCCATGTTCTTGTGAAGTGTACTACTCACTGCCATTACTCTCAGTTTTCTCAGTCAGCTTGCAGAGATGTTTTCTCTGAGCTTGGTGCATCATTTTCAGTGATTTAACTTGGTAAAGTTAGCTCTATAAGTCTACTATATGTTCAAAAATTTTCATGTCATTTGGATGTTGCAATATTCAGTTATGTTCATTTGAAGTCAACAGGGTCTGTTCATCTTCACTTCTCTGTCAGGTACCGGACTTTTTCACTCATCTTGTCAGAGGTGTTTCTCAGTGGTTACTTATCCAAATTCAGTGATTTAAAGCTTGTTGGATTCAGCTTACTGTCTAGTATAACCATACAAATGTTCATAATCATTGGATTTCTACATTTTGAGTTATGTTGATTTTTCTACTCACTGGTCTATTTCTGTAGCAGCCCGTGAAAATCGGGATGATGTCATCACTTGTTAAAACTCATTCTCAGTGTGTGGTTCATTATTTTTGATGAGATTACTCTTGAAAGTTAGCTCTTTAAGTTGCCTAGACTTCCCCAAGAGGAATTAAGCTAATTGCTGCTGTGCTCAGAATTATGTAAAACACTGGACAGGTGTATGAACCAAGAATAGCAACTTTTCACCTCTGAGCTAACTCCAACTTATCTGTTTTGATCTATCTTTTTGAGAGTGATCTTCCAAGGTACATAGGGTGTCTAATACATCCATTGGCAAGCTAAAAGGGCCCACCATATACTCCTGGAGTTCATTTGGCTGGTGTAGATCAAGGATTTTGCAACACCTCTTCATCTTCAAGCACATACCTATCCATCTCTTCACACAGTAAAATGCAGATTTCTCTCAAATTATAAATCCAATGCAATAAAATGTTGTATGCAAAAACGAGACGGATAGAAAAATCCAAAGCATGTTAAAACTGTGAAAAAGGTTTAGTAGAGCTCGAGATATGAGCTTCTAAAGTTACTTCTCTGAGTGAGTATATCAGAGAACAAAACAGAGAAGTAGAGAATGATGAATGTATAAATTCACATATGATTACAACCACATTGGCAATGAATATTTGCACAATGGGAGTAGAATGATAGAGATATGGAGTAAACTCTTCAATCTCTACAAAATGGCATGAAATGGTCACGTACAAGGCTTGCTAATCGTCTCTTCCTTCTTGCTCTTTTTATAGCTACTCTTGGGGGGAGTTTTGAATTCGAATTCGAATGGTTCCACCTAAAAGTGACCCCCAAAGTTAGGAAATATTCCCTTAGCTCACTAATTCGTGGTTTTAGGTAGTTAGAGCCACGAGTTTGCTTTTTACATCATGAATGAGGTAAGCCATTCTTTTTCTTTTTTGTTTTTCACAATTACAAGAGATAAAATGTACTCTTTTACAAGAGGTGTTCACATGACTACACATATGAACATAAATCAAATAATATCAAGCATGTAGGCTTGGGTAAAATGCACCAACAACTCCCCCTCAACCCTAACATGCTTGGCCTCCAAATATATCTTCAATTGTCCTTGATTTCTTGCAAGCCAATCATCAACTTGAATCTACTTAACTTTGTACCATCAAGAGCTTTAATCAACATGTCTGCACATTGCATTTCTGTAGAGACATATGATAGTTGAGTATCCTTGCTCATTAGCTTCTCCCTTACATAATGGTAGTGGACTTCAATATGCTTGGTTCTAGCATGGTATACCTGATTAGCTGCAAGATGTAGTGAGCTTGTGTTGTCACCAAAAATGTGAGGTGTTGAAGAATGAAGTCCAAGATCTGTATACAAAGACTCTAACCACATGATTTCTTGAGTTGCATTAGACAAACCTCTATATTCGACTTCAGTAGAAGATAATGCCATGGTTGGTTGCTTCTTGGATGACAAGAAATGATTTTTGAACTTGCAAATGATACATACCCGGATGTGCTTCTTCTATCATCTCTAGATCCATCCCAATCTGCATCTGAGTAGACCTTTAGCTCAATATCTGAAGTAAATGAATAAAATAAACCTTCATTCATAGTCCCCTTTAGGAACTTGAGGACTCTCTTGGCCGCTTCCATATGTGGTCTTCTCGGCTTATGCATAAACTGACTCAATATGCTAACACTATAGCATATATCCACCCTTGTGAGTGTTGCATAGTTCAAACTTCCAACCAAGCTTTGATAGC
>CM035415.1:29030149-29037649 GCA_020310875.1 Ceratopteris richardii
ACACCTTTACCCATCGTGATAGATAACATCCATCATAACAGACACCCTTGTCCATTGTGATTGACACAAATACCATGATTGACACATAAAATCAGCAAAATCTCTATCCATTATGATGCATAGGCCACGATTGACACAAACCAATGAGAAAATCCAAAATATTCAATCCATAATGATTGACACTGTCCATCATGATTGACACCATCCATCGCGATTGACACCATCCATCATGATTGACACCATCCATCAGGTTTGACACCATCCATCAGGTTTGACACCATCCATCGTGATCGACATCGTCCATTGCGATTGACACATCCATCATGATTGACACCATCCATCGCGATTGACACCGTCCATTGTGATTGACATGTCCATCATGATTGACACATCCATCACAATTGACACCATCCATTGTGATTGACAAGCCACCACAGACAGCTCCGTCCATCGTGATTGATAGCCCTGTCCATTACGATTGATCGGCAATTTTGGCCAAATTTTAAGTTTGTAATTTTTTTAATTTTTTTAATTTTTTTCTAATTGTGGTCAAGAATTTCAAGTAATTGGAGCATCGTGAGGCCCCCAAGAAAATATTTTGAGAAGACCTGTTTGCCTATTTTAACCCCCAAAACCTTGAACTGACATAACTTTTTCATACAAAATCCGTTTTTTGTGATCTTGAGTTCATTGGAAAGCTCATTTCAAATTCTCCAAAATCTCGATTGGTTTTTGTAAAAATCGTACATTGAGTTTTAGATATATTATTTTGAATTTGACCTTCTCGAGGGGTGAGGAAGCTAAAGGATCTCTAGGGAAGTCTTTCATAAAGACAAGTGAAAATTTGATCTTTGAATTACATGAATGAAAATGGTCTCTTATTTCAATTAGATTTAAGTCTTGATCTAACTGTGGGACTTTTATAGGTCCATTGAGAGCATGGAAGGGCATCCAGATCAAGAGCATGTTGCAAGCTTGAGAACGAGTGTCTTGAGCACTCAAGTGTGAGCAAAGGAGAAGCGAAATGAGGTTGGAGCATTCTCAACCCCCTCAATAAATTCCTAGCTTAGGCTAAGTATGGTTAGTGGTATTGATTAATTAGGGATACATTAGGCACGATACAAGTACAAGAACCCTAATTACTCAAGTGCAATCATACATAGGTTAGCTTTGTGACAAACTCTAAAGTGAAAGGACATAAATCGAGCGATCAAATTCAAGTGTGATAAAATTCAAGTATCCCTCATGATGAAAACTATTGGACAAGAAGTGATAGCCTAAGTGAAATAAGAAGAACAAGTGACTAATACAAAAGAACTTCGCAACGAGGTTGTACTTGGGAAAATTGGGATAACAACCAAGGCTTATGAACCTTAGGTCAGGAAGATATCTAGGACAAGATAGAAAAAGCCTCAGATCTTCTGAAGCTAGTGTCAATCATACAACTAGGTTGTGGGCCCAACAATTGAGTGATTACCCATACATTCTAAGTTTAGAAATGAGTGACTTTGAGATGTCATATAGTATGGAGAGACCAATAGGTAGCTCAGGAGTAGCATACCTAGAAAAACTAGAAGGGTCATACAAGACTCAACTAGAATATACCAAGACCAACCAATTAGGCACTCGTATCTATGAGAACGGTCTAAGAAGATCCAAATTAAAAACCTTGATCAACTTAGTGGACTAGAACACCGATAGTCAATAATGAAAATGGTTCATACATTGATAAAGAAGGGACCATGTATGTAGTCACCAACCAACCTGATAGAATAGACAGATTTGGAAATGTAATCCCAGAGACTGAAATAGGTGATATTGAGCGAGGGAATTTGGGAGGAGAGCCAAGAATCCCAAGAGGCAAATCAGTCTTAACCAAAATACTCACACCAGAATGGATTCCCTATGACAACAAAGGTGTAGAGTTGTTCTAGAATAGAGAGATTGATGAAGCCTTTTACAAGTTTAAGACCGATCAACCTAGTGGAGTAGGAAACATGATGATATATGAATTTAAAGATCTTGATACCCCATGTAGAGTGGTCTATTTAGACAACACATCGAAGAGAGTGTTTGTGATAATGGAACAGGGTAGGCATGCCTACACTTGGAAGGTTCCAACTAAGATCCAATGTCTCTTATGGTCACCAAGGATTTAAAACATCCCAAGCTCATGGAAGTCAAAGGGACGGGACTAGAGATAGACCCGAGGTAAGCTTTGCTAACCCAATGGGAAGAGAAAGAACGGGAATAGAAATGGATAGAATGGAAAACGAGAGGCATAGAGGCCCAATGCATCAAAGAAATGCAGACGAATTCCCTCTACCAAGGCCTAGAGAACACCCTAGGATCTTGAGGCATACACAATTGGTTAAGTCCATGAAGAACTATTGTCATGGTGCAAGAGACCCTTACAATCATGTGGCTGAATTTAGGCAAGTCTTGAGAGTTGAGAAAGTTGACGACTAGTTCACACAATACAATGCTTTTGTTCTAACACTCAAGAACACGAATCTTATGTGGTTGCAACCACTACATTAGAGAAAATTTAGAAATATAGAACAATTTCTAGAAGCCTTCATCACAGAGTTTTCTAAGAATGGCATGAGGCACAACACAGGCTTTAAACAAAAACCTCAAGAGATCGTGAGACTTGCAAGAAGAAGATTTAGGCAATGCTTGGAGAGATGCCCAATTCTAGAGCTACCATGCCACCCAAACAAGTGGCCTTATTCCTAGATGGATTACTGAGTGCTAATTGAGATCCTACATGTATCTAAAGGAACCGAGAACCATAGAGCTATGGGTACGCTTGTGCATAGATATTCAGGACAACCTAGGTGAGGAAATAGAGCTCTCTTAGATTTAGAAAGATTCAAATAGTTCCACTAGCCTCATATCCAAACCCCCTACTTGTATTGATGAATTAGCAGAAAAAGTAGCTCAGAAGTTAGGAGTCTCTTGCAAGCAGACACCTAGATTTTCCCCAATGAAACAATGCTATACCTATGGAGGAGATCATATGGCTAATGTGTGCCCAATCATGGCTCAAACCCAAGTGAACCCTAACATCCAATACTGCATCATAGAAAGGAGGTATACTAATCACAACCCACAAGATTGCCCATATAATAAGCAAATGGTTAGGCAAAATTATCCACAACCATATCCACAACATGGGAGATACCAGAACTAGTACCCATCACATCAGTATGGTAGGCCCGAGCAACCCTACCAACCACCCTATCAAGCGCAACAAAAACCTCAACTAGTGTTAGTGCAACAACCTCCACCTCTAGCCAATGTAATCCCAGTAAAGTATGCAGCCGTTGAAGAAAATTTGAATAGAGCCTTAGTGCCAACATCACCATTGATCTCAAAAAGTGACCCGAAGAATCATAGTTTTGACTTAGCTCAAATGGATAGTCCACCAGCCTACTATATAGAGTCACCAAAACACAATGAGATTTACCCCTATGAAAATCCTAGCGAACCTAGTTGGGAGCCAAAATATGCTAATTTCATGTACACAAACCCTAACTCTATGCCCCAACCAAGACAGATAAGACCCCTAGCACCTAGAGGACCATGTTATAGATGCCAGGGAGATCACTTCATTCATGATTGCCCCATACGTGCACCTATGCAATCCCAATCGGTAACAATTCAAGGTTTTTTTTCGAATTGTGGGAAGGAGCACCTCTTACGGGATTGTCCTAAGAACCCAAACAATGTACCAAAGATCACTCCCATTAACATTATTGGGCTAGTAGTAGATTCTATTGGAATTGTGACTTCCACTACCCCAATGCAAGTAGTCCCAAGAGCTCAAGCATTACAAAAAACCAAAGCTTAGGTCAAGAAAAGAGTTCTGAGGTTAGTGAGAATGAGTCTAACTAAGAAAGGGACAAAACCTTGCAAGGATAACCATGAACAAATGAAAAGACAATGGTCAAAGAAGATGAGTGAAATTGAGGAAAGCCTAAGAGAAACAAAAACCAAGATAGTTGAACCCACATCTCAAATGCATTCTCACACCCCACCACAAGCACCATCATCATCATCATCTAATCAACCTCATGTAGCCCCACCACCACCACCTAGAGTAGGATCACTCTTAGCATATCCCACTCCGGAGGACTTAGACATGATGCTTAAAGAATATTGGGCCTAAATCCAAGAAGGGCCAAATGTAACATATCATGAAAAATGTTACCCCATAGCTGATCTAGAGATTGAACGAACCAAGCTTTGTGCTTAGATGGTAGAATTGTCTCAAACCATGTTTGACGCCAATCACCTCTTCAATTGCTCTGTTTCAGCTAAGCCTTAGTTGCATTTTGATGGATTTTTAGAAAGATTGAAAAAGATGATAGTTGAGTCGGGAAAGCAAGCTATATCACAAGTGAGGCATCAGAAGTGACAGGATAAGTCTTCAGCCCAAGGATGCTTATGTTCCCAACTCCAGTGATTCGGGAACCTCTACTTCTGTAAATCACTACTCACAAGAATTTCTAAGAGAAATGGGAAAAAAAGTAAAAATCCTCCTCCATTGAACTTTTGGATGGCCTACGTGATCAATTCCCACAAGATATACCTTCGATTTATGGATAACAAGAGGATACCTAGTCTAATGAACAATTAGACTTTGACTCTAACTCCCTACAAGAATTGCCTCATTTCATAGGTCCATGGGAAGTAAATTCCACGTGTATGAGAGCACCCATGGTCATGTTAAGGAACAAAGACTCTGTCTTGCCTAGAAATATGGAAGTAGTAAAGAACACTAAAGTGCAGTGCAATCTCACTTTAGAGGAGATACTCAAGGTTAAGCCAGAATTGTGGAAACATGTAGCCAATCAAGTTCCAGAAGTAGCTAAAACCCACTCCTAGGTAGGCTCACATAGAATACTGCCAGAAATACCACTGGATAAGATAGGAGAGATGAGCAAAGAAGAAGAAGGAAACACATATCTTCCTATCACTCATCAAGGTTACACAACCAATGCTATTTTGGAATCAAGCACAGGAGTTGCAATTGCTACCACTTCCTTATGGAAGTGTTGGGGCAAGCTAGCACTCAAGCCAACAAGAATGAAATTGCAAATGGTCGATGGTCACACAGATAGACCCATATGATTGCTAGAAGGGATAACTCTCACTACCTGTGGTGTAGAGTTTGAGCATATTTTTGCTATATGTGACTTTAGCAAAAATCAAGCCTATGAGATGATTTTGGGAAGACCATTCATGAGATATTTGCAAGTAGTACAAGATTGGAAAACCAATTCTTTGTATTTGCAACACTTAGGTGTTACAACTAAAGTCAATATCAAAGATTACTCTCATAAAGACGTGCCCCCTATACAGTGGAATCTCATCCATAGAGCCATAGATGACACGGCGTCAATGCATTCCATAAGATCAGGATCCTCTTGAATGCATGAGGACACTCACTTATGGATGTGCAAAGTTGCAGAAGAAGAAGAGAACAGAGAAAACGCAAGAGGTAGGTGTGAAGGAAACTCATAGATCAATTCGAGACCCAACCTATGCACCTAGAGTATTTCCAGATGGAGACTTTGAACCTCATGGCTAGGAAGAAATCTTAGCCACAATGGATGTAGCTATCAATGAAGAACAATGGACACCTCACTGTGATGAAGATGGCTATGATGTTTCAGTTTTCACCATAGAACCAATTATGTGTGATTCGTTTATAGAAGAGTGTGAGCCTAGCACGGAAGAACTTGAACAAGCAAGTGACTTAGACCTAGAGTCAATTATTTTGGATCCTTTTTTTGCCTTAGAAGAAGAATACATGTATGTAGTAGAAGCTCCCCCTCAAGGATGAGAAGAACTTACCAATGATTGAGGTTAACCACAGAGGTAACCACCAAGAGTGAAGGCAAGAAAAGGAAGAAGAGTGAACTCCCACCAGAAGAGGAAGAATCTTTATTTGAGGTTCTTGAAAAAATTAAGATGTATGAAGTAGAGGATCAGAAAATCATGATCAGAATGCCAAAATGAGAAGCACTCACAAGAATGGCATATAACAAAGAGACAACCAAGAAAATTCTTGTGACCATAAAAGAAGGTGATGAATGATGTACATACATAGGACATGATATGACAGAGGAAGAGGAGCAAGAGTTGATAGCCTTGCTAAGAGAATATGGAGATGTGTCTGAATGGAGTTATAAGGACATAAAAGGAGTAGACATATAACAATTATGCAGCCAAGATCAAGGACGATATAGATAGATTGGTAGAAGCCGGATTAATCTATGAAATTGAGCACAATAAATGGGTTTCCCCCATTGTAGTGGTGCCTAAAAAGAATGGCAAGTTATGTGTTTGCATTAACTTGAAGAAGGTTAATGTAGCCACTATTTAAGATAGATATTCACTTCCTATCAATGAGCACCTATTGGAAAGAGTAGCAATTGTGTTTGGGGAAATGCCATTTGGGCTCATTAATGTGCTAGCTACCTTCCAAAGGTTGATGTGTTATGTATTTAAAGAGTTCTTGCATAAAAACTTGGAAGTCTATGTTGATGACCTATGTGCTCATTCCAACATTAGACAAACACATATACCAAATACTAGTAGGAAATGTGTATAAGCACACCAACCAAGGCATACTCGCTTGCTGTGAAGATGAAGACGAGCATGCAAAGTGGTTGCAAATAGCACATGTAGGTGCACTGCAGCAACATCACTCTAAGCATGGGACCCTACAACTCTACGAAGGTTAGGTGTATATTGGCCAACAAGGGAAGCAGATGTCCATAGGATGTGCAAGGAATGCCAAATCTGTGGTATTAGACCACAAGTTGAACATGTTGTGCTATATCAAGTGTCTATAGTACCAAATTGGAGTGAACCATTGGTAAACGTTTTGAGGATGAAAACATTCCCTCAAGAAATGACATTGGTCAGACAACGGAGTTTAGAACAAGAAGCCCTAGAGTACACACTCATAGGTGATAATATATACAAACGAGGAAGCGATGCCTATCTCAAATTGTGTATCCATGAGAGTGAATACCTCAACTACTCACCAAGGAGTAGCAGGAGGACACTTTGGACTAGATAGGGTGATCAAGGCAATTCTTTTTGCAGGACTTTGGTGGCCAACTCTTCACATGGATGCACATAGCTACGTGAAGAAGTGCAATATTTGTCAACAAACTCAATACCCTATACGTAAAGATGAGATGCCAGTAAAACCCATGATGGGTGGACCTGCATTCTGTAAGTCGGGAATAGACTTTGTCGGTCCTATTAATCCCCTAGCTAAGAGTTCACATGCTAAATGCATCATTTTTTCTACTAGTTATCTGACTAAATGGGTGGAAGTGAAGGCAACAAGAAAGAATGATGCGCATGCCACAACCAAGTTTTTATTTGAGATTGTATTTACAAGATATGGGTTGCCAATAGAATTGGTGAGTGATCGTGGAACATGTTAGAACATCAAGCCTACCCTATGCTTGA